>CAXHJY010000973.1:72500-642500 GCA_964016885.1 Eledone cirrhosa
CATCATACAGTCTGCCTTTCATTCTGAGGGAGAAGCCTTTTGCAGCTAGCAGTGGTAGTAGTTCCCTAAACTTCTTCCATCCCGTTCTTACCCTAGTTATTGTACTTTCTGAGCACCCACCTCCGTTGCTAATTCGGTCACCTAGGTAGCAGAAGCTGTCTATTGTTTCTACAGGGCCCTCCCAGAGATTGGTGGTACTTGTTTCCTGTGGCTGTTTGCTTGCTGTTTCAGCACAGCTGCTGCATGTGAATCCTACATTCTTAATTAAGCTTCCTGAGATCCCGCTACATCTCTTGTGTACCCATTGTTTGCATTTGGGGCAGAGAATGGAGTTCCTACCTACACCTTTCCTACATACTGAGCAAGGCCATTTCCCTGAGGGGATCTGGGTTCTGTTTTCTCGTCTACTTATAAGGACCTTAGTCTTTGTCATGTTGACTTTGAGGCCCTTTCTCTCTAGTCCCTGCTTCCAGGTTTGGAATTTATTCTCTAGTTCTACCATAGATTCAGCTATGAGTGCGAGGTCATCAGCATACAGGAGTTCCCATGGGCATCCGGTCTTAAACTCCTCCGTTATTGCCTGCAGGACTATGATGAACAGGAGAGGGCTAAGAACAGAGCCCTGGTGGACCCCAACCTGTACGCTAAATTCCTCGCTATACTCATTGCCAATCCTAACTTTGCTGACTGCTCCCCTATACATGGCTTGTACCGCTTTCACAAGCCATTCATCTACTCCTAGTTTTCTAAGAGCCCACCAGATTACTGCACGTGGAACTCTGTCAAAGGCTTTCTCAAGGTCGACAAATGCCAAGTAGAGTGGCTTACTTTTAGCTAGGTACTTTTCCTGTAATTGCCTCACAAGGAAGAGGGCATCAGTGGTGCCTTTCCCTGGTACAAACCCAAATTGCATCTCGTCTATATTCACCCGGTCCCTAATCAGCTGTGCTATAACTCTTTCTGTTACTTTCATGACCTGGTCCATCAACTTTATACCTCTATAGTTTCCTCTATCTAGTGCATCGCCTTTACCTTTGTAGCAGTTGACAATGATGCTACTGCACCAATCTTTTGGTATGGCTCCCTCTAGTATTACCTGGTTAACGATACGTGTGGTTATAGTGTGACCTACAGACCCAGATGCCTTCAGCATCTCGGCAGCTATACCCGATGGACCGGTTGCCTTCCCTATCTTCATATCTCTGATTGCCTTACTTACTACGCTGCCGCTGACTTGTACTGCTGGTCCCTCTATAGGGTCTACGTGGGGTAGGGTCTCTTCTTCCCATGCATTCTCCTCATTTAGTAATCTATCATAATGACTCTTCCATGCATCTTTCTTCTCAGCACTTGTGAGGGCAAGCTCACCTTTATCATTCCGGATACACTTCTCTCCAATGACATCACAACTATCTCTGACACACTGCCTCGCAATCTTGAATACCTCCTGTTTCTGGTCCTCACGTTGTAAAACATGCTTGAATTTTCTATCCTCTGCTTCCCTCCTAGCTAAGTATACTTGTCGCCTAGCTTCCCTCTTGGTCTCTATGTAATGTACCCTGCTCCCCCCGTTCTTCCATTCTTTCCATGCCTGTCTCTTGGCCTTGACTGCTTCATCTACCTTATTGTTCCACTACCAAGTCACTCTCCTCCTGCTTGAGGTCTTACTCCAGCCACAAACCTCATCCGTCGCCTCTAGTAAGTTATTTTTTAGGAACTCCCAGTTCTCTTCTACGTTAAATGTCTCTATCTGTTCTTCTTTACTGTCGTAGGCGTTGAGTAAAATATCTTATATATCATCATTTAACGTCTATCTTCCAGGCTAGCATGGGTTAGACGGGAATTGTCCCAATTTGAGGCAAGGTTGGTCGAGTGACCATGTCTCTCGTCTGGCAGGTTTTCTACGACTGGATGCCCTTCCTAACACCAACCACCTTTACAGTGTGGAACTGGGAGGTTTTTACCGTGTTACCTACACTACCACATTACAGCGTGGACTGTGTGTTTTATTGTGGTGACACCTACACAACCTCATTAGTCTGGACTGGATGTTGAGAGAGAGAGAGAGACTTAATCCCTCCATTTCTTTCCTGGGTTTATCAGATTTTGGTATCTGAAATGAAGAGAATTTGTGTGATGGCCAGATGGCTGTACTCAAAGGGTCATCATCACCAGAACCACCACCACCACCTCTACTACCACCACCTCCACTGTCACCACCACCACCATCACCACCGTCATTACTACCACCACCACCACCACCTCCACCCCACCAAAACCACCACCACAACCAACACACCACCACCAGTACTACACCACCACCATACAATGGAATTATTTCATTAAACTACAACAAACAAAAATACTTTGAACAATATTTATTTATGGGATCATATTTATATATATTGATTATATATTGGTGATGCCACACAGTTTAATGGAGTTTTATGAGAGAGAGTTAGAGAGAGAGAAACAGTCAGACAGAGAGAGAGGGAGGGAGGGAGAATCAGAGAGAGAGAGGGAGATAGTCAGAGAGAGAGAGGGAGACAGACAGCGAGTGAGAGATAGAGAGAGAGAGAGAGAGAGAGAGAGAGACAATCAGTCAGAGACAAACAGAGAGAGACAGAACGTAAAGGGTGGTAACTCTATGATGTTTGAATCATGTCCCACCCCGCCACAGATACTACCAATCCCTCACAGTTGATAATGTTCATATTCTGTTAGAATCTTGAGAAATCTCTATGTCGCTCATTTCACAAGTGCGTAATGTGAGTCCCTGTTGGAATAAAAGATAAAACAGAAATATTTTTAGTGGATTGTCTCTGGATAAAGTACAAGAAAAAGAAGTTTGGTAGAATAGAGGGATCTCACTTGACCTACGACCCACAACAGAACAATTTTCACAGTACATTGCTTTTATTTCTCCCTCTTTTAACCCTTCACCATTTACATTACTCTATATAATATTGTATTTTCACAGTAAAGGCTTTACCTCACATATCTCACATAACATTTACATTACTCTATATATACTATTGTATTTTCACAGTAAAGGCATTACCTCACATAATATCTCACATAACATTTACATTACTCTATATATAATATTGTATTTTCACAGTAAAGGCTTTACCTCACATAATATCTCACATAACATTTACATTACTCTATATATACTATTGTATTTTCACAGTAAAGGCATTACCTCACATAATATCTCACATAACATTTACATTACTCTATATATAATATTGTATTTTCACAGTAAAGGCTTTACCTCACATAATATCTCACATAACATTTACATTACTCTATATAATATTGTATTTTCACAGTAAAGGCTTTACCTCACATAATATCTCACATAACATTTACATTACTCTATATATACTATTGTATTTTCACAGTAAAGGCATTACCTCACATAACATTTACATTACTCTATATATAATATTGTATTTTCACAGTAAAGGCTTTACCTCACATAATATCTCACATAACATTTACATTACTCTATATATAATATTGTATTTTCACAGTAAAGGCTTTACCTCACATAATATCTCACATAACATTTACATTACTCTATATATAATATTGTATTTTCACAGTAAAGGCTTTACCTCACATAACATCTCGTATACGAGAAACGTGTGTTGACGTGTGTGAACAAGCTCGGCTACCGAGTCGGATTTACTTACTCAAAAGTGAGTTTTGATTAATTTTTTTATACTGTAATATACGTTAACCCCTTGCCTTGGTCGTCAAACTTTGAGTTTATTTATTTTCGCCCCTTTTTGGGGCAAATTTTCCAGTTAAAAACTTATTACGGCAAACTAATAGAAATGGACGGAATTTTCACATCTCATCCTAACGTGAAAGCCACGCCCCCTAAGAAAGGTGATACAGAGAAGCTAGAAGCACAAGGCTCTAAGTCTTCCCTCCTGACTTCTGCAAAAGAAACATGGAACACGGAATTAAAAGAAAAATTTGTAAAAATGGGTGAAAACCCAGAAAGTCACATAAACGCAGACAAAAACAACAACGACAATAACAGCAATAGTCACAACACCAACCAAGGAAAAAATAACGATAACACCAAACAAAGCGAACCCACTACTGGTGCCTCCTTTGCACAGGCGGTCCGGAAAACACAAACCTGCAAGCAACTGGACATTACAACTCTGAGAGAAAAGATGAAGGAAGCGAAACAGTATGTAACTTTCAAAGAAGGAGGAGACTTCACAATCACCTCCCCACAAGAAATCAAAAGAGACACGACGCTAAGAACGATATCCTTCAGAACAATTTCCAACATAACAAGGAAACCAACTCAATTATCCCAAAAAGAGATTGAGCTGGTCCTAAAAAATGTGTGGAGTGATATATCGTTCATACAAAAAGGGCCACTCTATGGGAATATAACGGTCCTAATGAAGGATCAATTGACGGCCAGGAAATACTCTGTGGCGCCAATTGTTTCCAAGCTACATACATTTTTCCCCACATATTTAGGGAAAAGAACGCAGAAGATAAGGGTCTCCGGAATCCGGCCAAATGCATGCATTTCCTGGGTACTAACAGGATTTTTAGAAGACGAGGACGGAATCCTTTCAGTAGGAGAAGTCACCACAGACGTTTTCGGCGGTTTGAGCGTGGAGGTTCTGGTCCAAATGAGACCAGAACGAATAGCTAGAATACCACAGAGGGTGTCCCTCGATGGAGAAACATTTATATATATTTCAGCCAAGGGTAGGAGGCCCATATGTTACTACTGTTCAAGCAGGGGTCATCTAAGGGCTGCTTGTCCTCAATTGACAAAAAAAAAGGCTCTTTTGCCTACACCCCACACACCACCACCGCCACCACCACCACCACCACCACAACAACAACAAAAACAACACGGAAAAATAACACAAGACACGGCCCCACCCAAAACAACTCCCAAAACACACACAAATACAACAAAACCCCAAAATACACCACTATCCGACAGCACGGACGAGGACCCAGCGGAAACGGCACCTAGTGACGAAGAGGGGGAACCCTTCCAGCCTGTAAAAAGGAAAAAAAGAAAGCACCACTCGAACATAAACGAAACAAACACACAACCACCAACAAAAACAAAACAAACAGAACAAACAAAATCCGCCCCACCCCAAAACATAACACATACAACAAAACGTAAGCACACACAAGAACAACAAACAAACACAACACAAATAAAACAGTATACATACATTAACACAAATAACAAAGAACTCGTAAAAACAATACACAAAGACCCTTCGGTGGAAACTGAAGGGCAATTCTTTGCAAGCGCGGCCAACAAACCGCATTTAAAAATGATAAGACTCCCAATGGACACCTATGCAAAACTAAGAGAGAACTTTCCTGAGGACGTGGGGAAAACATGTACTCGACCCTATAACCGCGTCCTCTTGAAACGTTTCCCCACCCACACCTCACCAAACACCTCCACTCCACCACAGAACAACACCCCACCAAACAACACCTCCAATACGCCCATGGATATTGTGCAACCCGCTCCTCAGGAGCCGAACAGGTAGGTCCTTCCTCTTTTAACCAACATGGCTGATATAAGAGTTGGGTGTCTGAATGTACGCGGCCTGGGACTGTCTTGGAAACAAGGCAAACTTTTAAACGATCTCAGGTCGCATAGAATGGATGTAATGGCTATTTGCGAGTCCAGGATCAGCAGCGATCACCAACTGGCGCCCCTCTTCGACGACTTTGAGATCTTCGCATCTCTCTGTCAACCGGGGGGTGGGGGTGGAGTTGTCGTTCTGCTGCGAAAACACCTGGGCCTCGCCATACAGAAGGTGCACCTGGACCCGGAGGGTCGACTGGTGGTTTTAGACGTCGGCAGTAGTGAAAGTGGAGCCCTTAGACTAATAGCTGTGTACGCCCCTTTTTGGGCAGCGCGGCCGGAATACTTCCAACGTCTGGAAACTTTTCTGGGAACGTCCCGCTCCTTGCTTTTAGTGGGGGACTGGAATGGTATCCTGGATGCACGTTGGGACTATGTAGGGGCATGTGCCAATAGAGGAGGGTGTAAAAGCCTCAAAAGGTTAATCGGCCGATTTGACCTGGCCGATAGATATCGACTAGATTTTCCGACTGTACCACTATGGACGTGGACCAATCGCAGTGGAACATCTAGGTCGTACCTAGATAGGGTCCTAGTTAGAGAGAAGGATAGGGACACATTTAGCTGTCCAAAAATGTTCATGGTTGACTATTCGGATCACAAGTTAGTGACCTGCATAGCCAACCTTGATAGAACCCATAGACAGAGACCCGGTTACTGGAAGCTGAACTTGTCCTTACCGAGAAGCAAAGCTTACAGTAAACGGATTAGCACGTTAGTTAAGCAGAGTTTGACAGGGGCAATTGTCAACAACAGGTGGTGGAGCTCTCTTAAGAGAGCAATTAGAATAGAATCGATAGGTTTTAGTCAGGAATTAGCAAGGGATAGGAACAAGACGGAAAGGGAATTAGTAGATAGAGTAGAAGAGGCGATTAGGAGTGGCAATGTAGCCGGCGTGCTGGCATCAAGAATGGCCTTAGACCAGTTCTTTGAGGTGAAGCATGAAGGCTGCGTTGTCAGGAGTAAAATACGTGCTCTGGGTAATGAGGGAGCCAAAGCTGTGAGCTGGGCCCGAGTGACAGAGGCAAAAATTGGGAACAAGTCCACGATTCGGTCTTTGAAGGACCAGGATGGGCGTGTGATCCTTGAACCTGGGCAGATGTGTGCGGCCTTTCAGCGGCGCTTTGCACGACTGTTCGAGAGGGGCGGCGCGCCGGGTGAGACTATGGATTTCAATCCATACCTCTACTGTCTGCCGCGCCTCTCGGACGCGGGGGCGAAGTCCTGTGAAAGGACGATTTCAGCTGCTGAGATAGGGGCGGCGCTGAGCCAATGCGGCAAACGCAAATCCCCGGGTCTCGATGGTCTACCATACGAGCTATATGTAGCGATGCCGGACTTGTTCTCCGATATCCTCGAAGCGGTCTACTGCAACTGGCAGCAGAACGGGAGAATTCCCAGTTCTGTGACCAAGGGCGTAGTTACGCTGGTGAGGAAGGATGAGAACAAGGGGGACGACATAAGTAACTTCAGGCCCATAACTCTGCTAAATACAGAGTTAAAGATTTTGGCCAAGGTGTTAGCGAAGAGGTTGGCGCTTGTCGTTGGAAACCTGGTGGGAGAAGCGCAGACATGCGCAATCCCGTCCAGGTCCATTCACGACAATCTCCACCTTATGCGATACATCATAGAGAGGGTAGGGAATGAACCCGGCTTTGGTGGGGCCCTGATCAACTTGGATCAATCTAAAGCTTTCGATATGGTTGACCATCGTTACCTGGATGCGGTGCTCGCGGCGGCAGGCTTCGGACCCGTTTTCAGGGGTTGGATTGCTGCGATGCACAGCAGCAACGTCTGCTCAAGGGTCAAGGTGAACAGCCACCTCTCGGAGCCGTTCCAAATCATGCGATCCATCCGACAGGGATGCCCTCTCTCCTCCCTACTGTATATGCTGGCTCTTGAGCCACTACTGCGGAAGTTGGAGCGGTTGCAGGGCATCCCTTTGGAACCGGGATTGCAGAAAGCGGCGTTGGCCTACGCCGATGACGTGACAGTAATGGTGTCGAAAACCTCGCAAATCGGTGAGATCGGCACCTTACTGGAGGAATATGAAAAGTTTACAGGAGCCAAGCTGAACCGGGACAAGTCCGTCGGTTTGCAACTCGGAACATGGAGAGGCAAACCGATGCCCTCCAACGACGTCGTCGGACGCTGGACGGAGGGCCCGGTGAAGCTGCTTGGGGTCTGGTTCGGACCAGACCTCCAGGTGGAGAAAAACTGGAACGAGGTAACGGCATGGGTGTTTGCACTCACCCAGAAGTGGGCCCAGTGCAAACTATCCCTGAAAGGTCGAGCGGAGGTGGCGAATACTTATATAGCATCCGTCATCTATTACCGCTTGACCGTCGTGCCTTGCCCAGTGAAAAGACTCGCCAAAATGGAGTGCGCGCTGTTCCAATTTCTTTGGAACAAGCGGACCCCTTTGGTGAGGAGATCCATCTGCTGTCAACACCCTTCGAAAGGAGGGCTGGGGATGCCGTGGCTACAGATGCGTAAACACGCACTAAGGCTACGGCACCTCCAGGTATTCCTCACCGGTCAACCGGTGTGGGCCCCGTTTGTGAGGCGAGCCTTTCCCAGACTCGTCTCGCTCACCGAGCTGCAATCCTGGGTCAAGCAAAGACCGAGAAAAGTGGGCGACTGGCACATTGAATGTGCCCAGGCGCTCACGGCCCTCTGGAAAGCGGACCCGGCAATCAGTGGAGACTCCACCTCGACATTCTATAGAGGGTTGGTACGCAGCAGGTGCGACGATGCTCTCGGAGAAGCTCTAGGCATGGAGGAAGATGAACTGGCCAGTCTGTTCGGTAGGACGTTTGGCCCTGGACCGATGGACAACTTCCAAAAGTCCCTGGCTTGGCAGTGCTACCGAGGGGCTCTACCCGTTCGAGACAAGCTCCACAGGCATGGGAGCCTGGGTAGAGATCCTTTGAATAAGATCTGTCCGAGATGCGTGCATGATGACGAAACCGTTGCGCACGCATTCGTACACTGCCCAGGCATTGCTGACCTGTGGGGCTATGTGGAACGACTACTGTCGAGGGTGGGACCAATCCGGTTGACCACCGAGTCCATTGTCACGATCAAACCGCCTCCCCCTTTCAAAAACGAAGGAGAGGCGGTTTTTCTCTGTGTGATAGCCATGGCTAAAGAAGTTGTATGGTGGACGAGGCTGAAAGGGCTGAAGTCAGACACCTTTCTCTCCGGCCAACAACTGGTCCTCTTTTTCAAATACCATTTTAAAAGAAGGATCAGAATGGAGAGAGAGGTGCTCTACCCCAGCAAGTTTTATGAAAGGTGGGTGAAAGTAGGGAGAATGGCCAGAGTGAATGGGTCTTCTCTCTATATCAGCCTGTAGGTGAAAGAAGAGGAAAAAGAGGAGACGAGGGAAGCACCTACTCTTTGTGCTCCTGAGGAGAAGGGTTGCACATTTTTTCCGGGGTGTGTGCGACCCATGTTAATGCCCCCTCCCTATTGAGGACTTCGTTTGTTGTTGTTATTTCATTGTTATATTTTTGTACTCGTTAATTATATGTAAACTTCCCCCCTTGTATCTGTCCCTACCTTTTGTGCCCTAGTGGCAAATAAAGAAACCACTCTATATATACTATTGTATTTTCACAGTGAAGGCTTTACTTCACATAACATTTACATTACTCTATATATACTATTGTATTTTCACAGTAAAGGCTTTACCTCACATAATATCTCACATAACATTTACATTACTCTATATATACTATTGTATTTTCACAGTAAAGGCTTTACCTCACATAACATTTACATTACTCTATATATATACTATTGTATTTTCACAGTAAAGGCTTTACCTCACATAATATCTCACATAACATTTACATTACTCTATATATACTATTGTATTTTCACAGTAAAGGCTTTACCTCACATAACATTTACATTACTCTATATATACTATTGTATTATCACAGTAAAGTCTTTACCTCACATAATATCTCACATAACATTTACATTACTCTATATATACTATTGTATTTTCACAGTAAAGGCTTTACCTCACATAACATTTACATTACTCTATATATATACTATTGTATTTTCACAGTAAAGGCTTTACCTCACATAACATTTACATTACTCTATATATACTATTGTATTATCACAGTAAAGTCTTTACCTCACATAACATTTACATTACTCTATATATACTATTGTATTATCACAGTAAAGGCTTTACTTCACATAATATCTCACATAACATTTACATTACTCTATATATACTATTGTATTATCACAGTAAAGTCTTTACCTCACATAACATTTACATTACTCTATATATACTATTGTATTTTCACAGTAAAGGCTTTACTTCACATAATATCTCACATAACATTTACATTACTCTACATATACTATTGTATTTTCACAGTAAAGGCTTTACCTCACATAATATCTCTCATAACATTTACATTACTCTATATATACTATTGTATTTTCACAGTAAAGGCTTTACCTCACATAACATTTACATTACTCTATATATAATATTGTATTTTCACAGTAAAGGCTTTACCTCACATAACATTTACATTACTCTATATATACTATTGCATTTTCACAGTAAAGGCTTTACTTCACATAATATCTCACATAACATTTACATTACTCTATATATACTATTGTATTATCACAGTAAAGGCTTTACTTCACATAATATCTCACATAACATTTACATTACTCTATATATACTATTGTATTATCACAGTAAAGGCTTTACCTCACATAATATCTCACATAACATTTACATTACTCTATATATACTACTAGCAGTAAAGCCCGGCGTTGCTCGGGGTCGCTCAGTAGCTGTGTTAAAGTTACAATGTTAAGTTTCTTTCTTGGCTTAAAAACTGTAGTGTCTACTGTGCAGACTTGCATGTGGTGTTTTTGATTAATATTCCCTCAACCAACAATATGCCTTATGAAGTTAAGAAAACATAACGATAACCCGAATGTTATAACAAAAGAGGATGCTGGGGATAGAAACTGCTATGGTTATTTATTAACAAAGATCGAAAATGTAAACACTGCAACGCAGAGAAAAACATTAGCGTAACCAAATTATCAGTTATTATGTCTGTCTGCACGCCTATATCACCTCTCTGCACGACTGTCTGTCTGCACGCCTATATCACCTCTCTGCACGCGTATATCACCTCTCTGCACGACTGTCTGTCTGCACGACTGCCTGTCTGCACGCCTAACGACGAAATATTTGCTTGTTTTACGTAGTCTTTAAATAGACTTGTTTTCAAGTAAAAATATTGTTTTAAAATGCTTTTAAATGGAAATGAAGCAAAACGGAAGCTTAGTGTTCGAACTGATGAATTTTGCAGGTCAATATTTTGCTGGCTCGACAACTGTCTGTTCGTGTATTGTGTTAATGTCATTTTAAACGCTGAGAAAGCCAGCGTAATTTTTTACGTAAGACGCTCAATGTAAACAGAACAAAGGGAAATAACTGATAACTTACGCTCAAAAATCGATACATTATATTCGATTTCGTCACATAGGGTGGGTCAATTTGAAATTTTTTTTTTTCCGATGTCTTCGCTAGGGCTCAATGTACAAGTATAGCAATTTCGGTGCAATTCCGTGAGAGATTCTAAGAGGAGATGTGTGCGAAAAATCGATAGACAGACAGACAACCACAGTTTTATATATATAGATTGTATTTTCACAGTAAAGTCTTTACCTCACATGATATCTCACATAACATTTACATTACTCTATATATACTATTGTATTTTCACAGTAAAGGCTTTACCTCACATAACATTTACATTACTCTATATATACTATTGTATTTTCACAGTAAAGGCTTTACCTCACATAACATTTACATTACTCTATATATACTATTGTATTTTCACAGTAAAGGCTTTACCTCACATAATATCTCACATAACATTTACATTACTCTATATATACTATTGTATTTTCACAGTAAAGGCTTTACCTCACATAACATTTACATTACTCTATATATACTATTGTATTTTCACAGTAAAGGCTTTACCTCACATATCTCACATAACATTTACATTACTCTATATATACTATTGTATTTTCACAGTAAAGTCTTTACCTCACATGGTATCTCACATAACATTTACATTACTCTATATATACTATTGTATTTTAACAGTAAAGTCTTTACCTCACATAACATTTACATTACTCTATATATACTATTGTATTTTCACAGTAAAGTCTTTACCTCACATAACATTTACATTACTCTATATATACTATTGTATTTTCACAGTAAAGGCTTTACCTCACATATCTCACATAACATTTACATTACTCTATATATACTATTGTATTTTCACAGTAAAGGCTTTACCTCACATAATACCTCACATAACATTTACATTACTCTATATATACTATTGTATTTTCACAGTAAAGGCTTTACCTCACATAACATTTACATTACTCTATATATACTATTGTATTTTCACAGTAAAGGCTTTACCTCACATAATATCTCACATAACATTTACATTACTCTATATATACTATTGTATTTTCACAGTAAAGGCTTTACCTCACATAATACCTCACATAACATTTACATTACTCTATATATACTATTGTATTTTCACAGTAAAGGCTTTACCTCACATATCTCACATAACATTTACATTACTCTATATATACTATTGTATTTTCACAGTAAAGTCTTTACCTCACATGGTATCTCACATAACATTTACATTACTCTATATATACTATTGTATTTTCACAGTAAAGTCTTTACCTCACATAACATTTACATTACTCTATATATACTATTGTATTTTCACAGTAAAGTCTTTACCTCACATAACATTTACATTACTCTATATATACTATTGTATTTTCACAGTAAAGGCTTTACCTCACATATCTCACATAACATTTACATTACTCTATATATACTATTGTATTTTCACAGTAAAGGCTTTACCTCACATATCTCACATAACATTTACATTACTCTATATATACTATTGTATTTTCACAGTAAAGGCTTTACCTCACATATCTCACATAACATTTACATTACTCTATATATACTATTGTATTTTCACAGTAAAGTCTTTACCTCACATAATATCTCACATAACATTTACATTACTCTATATATACTATTGTATTTTCACAGAAAAGGCTTTACCTCACATAACATTTACATTACTCTATATATACTATTGTATTTTCACAGTAAAGGCTTTACCTCACATAACATTTACATTACTCTATATATACTATTGTATTTTCACAGTAAAGGCTTTACCTCACATAACATTTACATTACTCTATATATACTATTGTATTTTCACAGTAAAGGCTTTACCTCACATAATATCTCATAACATTTACATTACTCTATATATACTATTGTATTTTCACAGTAAAGGCTTTACCTCACATAACATTTACATTACTCTATATATACTATTGTATTTTCACAGTAAAGGCTTTACCTCACATAACATTTACATTACTCTACATATACTATTGTATTTTCACAGTAAAGGCTTTACCTCACATAACATTTACATTACTCTATATATACTATTGTATTTTCACAGTAAAGGCTTTACCTCACATAATATCTCTCATAACATTTACATTACTCTATATATACTATTGTATTTTCACAGTAAAGGCTTTACCTCACATAATATCTCTCATAACATTTACATTACTCTATATATACTATTGTATTTTCACAGTAAAGGCTTTACCTCACATAATATCTCACATAACATTTACATTACTCTATATATACTATTGTATTTTCATAGTAAAGGCTTTACCTCACATATTGTGGCATATATTAATGACATAGATGCCAACTTAAAGAATGCCACAGTACTAAAGTATGCAGATGACATCAAGCTGTACCTTGAGATAAAAAGGACAGATCCTGAACACTATAGATCTTGCCTGCTATCTCACCTGGACACAATGCAACAATGGATCACAGACTGGCAACACAAGCTAGCTGTGGACAAGAGCACCACCATGCATTTTGGGAGTAAAAACCCAGCATCCATATACTCCCACTACAGCACTACTATCAAGAAGTCTTCTTGTGAACGTGACCTGGGCATTATGGTCAGCAGTGATTTGCGTTGGACGAAGCACGTCTCTAAAATTGTCAAGAAGGCTGAGGGTGTCTTAGCATCACTCAGCAAGACCTTTGTCAGCCACTCTCCAGCTATCTATTTAAAGCTGTATATAGTTATGGTGTGTCCACACTTTGAAATTACATCACCAGTCTGGAACCCCTATTTTGTTCAGCCTTTACCTCATATAATATCTCACATAAGATCAAATGTATGAGATTTTGATGTTATTTATTTTGAGTACAATACCTTAACATCAGTATGAGCAGCCAGATTCAGCCAGTTTTAACAACAAGAGGTAAGAGAATTCTGGCTGGATATGGCTGGTTTAAATGCTAAAAGGTTAATATTTACTCAGGAAATACAATATAATGGATTTAAAAAATGAAATTTATCAAAATGAAAACAGAATTAAAGTAAATATGTTTCCCTACATTTTGTACTAATTGCCATATCCCACTATGATGTTGATTTATTTTGATGAAATAATAATAATGGTTTCTACTTTAGGCACAAGGCCAGCAATTTTGAGGGGGAGAGGGATTGTTGATTAAATTGACCCCAGTGTATTATTGGTCCTTTATTTTATCAGCCCCGTCAGGATGAAAGGCAAAACTAACATCGGCAGGATTTGAACTCAGAATGTAAAGGGCTTTAATTATGCCAGAATGTCCAATGCTCTAATGATACTGCTAATCCACCTCCCTAATAATATCAACCTATCAGCTGTATTGTAGTTATTGTTATATCTGGTGGATATCACACCACCTCATCTCACTAATGGCTTACTGTGCCTCTGCCACAGGACATAATGACCCTTGAGATTGACACCTCATGACTTGAATCATTATAATAAATTCTATAGCGTTGCAGGCTATGTCCACTTTGTAACCACATTCTTTTGAATTCATTGTGTGGAACCTTAGGCAAGTGTCTTCTGTTAGTCCCAAGCCAACCAATGCTTTGTGAGCGAATCTGGTAGGCAGAAACTGTGAGGAAGTCTGAATATGTCTCTGAATAAGTCTTAATATCGACACAAATTAAAGCAAGTTTTCATATCAAACAAGTGAGCTGTTCAATAAAGGCCAGTCACCTCTCTCTTTTGACCTGTAACTCTTGGAGACGTAGGGATGGAGCAGTGATTTAACGGTGTATCTTGGGGATTTTAAAACCTGACAGATTATTTCTTCTCCAAGTTTCAACACAACTGATTTGTTTCAAAAAATGAGAGAAAGAGTGATATAGAGAGGAAATAAGACGGAGATTTAGAAGAAGAATCAACCCCAGTACTAGACTGGTACATATTAACCCAGGAAAGATGAAAAGCAAAATCGACCATGAAGGGATTTGAATGTAAAGGGCCGTAACTAAATGCTACAACACATTTTGTCTGATCCTCTAACAATTCTGCCAATCTAGCACATAGAAAGCCAAACCAGATAATGTTAAGAATTTACCCAACACTCTAATGAACTCATTAACAATAAAAAAAGGATCGATCGACTTTCGTCAAATGTTTCCGTTGGTCTTTCCAGTTGCTAGTACTATCTATTAGTCGCAACTCCAGGTAGAAGGAGCAACGCGAAATAAAGTGTCTTGCTCAAGGACATAACGCATCGCCCGGTCCAGGAATCGAACTCACAGCCTCATGATTGTGAATCCAATTCTCTAACCACTCAGCCACACACCTTCATTACATTAACAATAAAGATATCTAATATAAAGACAATTCGGTAATCAGAAGGGAGGCAGGTGTAGAAGCCAAATTCACTATCTTAAATTCTGTCTAATGCCAACTGTTACCTATGGTAATGAATCTTGGGTAATGACTGACAGAATACGATCGCAAATATAAGTGGCGGGAATGGGGTTCTTCCGAAATATCTTTGGAGTAACATTACTCAAAAGAGTGAGTAGCTCGGAGATGAGTGAGTCACTCCAGGTAGAGCTGGTACTTCTCCCAATTGAGAGATCACAGCTCCGATACTAAGGACATGTAGTTAGAATGTCTCAGGAAAGAATTGCTGGACAGATTTTACTGGCAAAACCAAACAACAGGAGACCCAGTGGTAGACCCTGAGCAAGATGGTTGAATAACATCTATGAGCTTGGCTGGTCTCACTTGGGGAGACGGTTGCTTCTGACAGAACCCACTGGAAGGACTGTTTGAGGACTCTGCCCCCATGACCCTCTCAGGAATAAATGGGAGAAGAAGAAGGGGTATTGCTGAATAAAGAAAGAAAAACAATGAAAACCTAATCAAAACTTACTTTTTCATTGGCCAAATGAAGCAGACAAACAAAAGAGATTGGGATGCTGACATTATTTGCCATGAAGTTAGGAACAGTAGATGGTAGTTTCTTCATTATTTCACAGAAGTACATTGTTTCAGCCATCATGTCAGCAGGAGAGTCTCCACTGTTTTGGGAAGATTTAGAATTCTGGTCCACGTTCTCCTAAAGAGAAAGGGAGAGGGAGAGAGAGAAGGAGAGAGAGGGAAAGAGAGAGAGAGGGAGAGGGAGAAGAAAAAGAACAAAAAATTACATTTTTTTTAAAATGAGAAAAATGAAACAATTTGGTGATATGATGATGATGATAAAGGTATTTGTGGTCCTGATGCTACGTAGGTCACTATGGCAACAGTAATGATGATGATGATGATGATATTCTTTTATTGGTTTCAGTCATCAAGTTGTGGCCATGCTGGGGTATGGACTTGATTTAGTTGATTATATCGACCCCAGCTTAATAAAGCAGAACTCCATAAGTGCAGAATATATGGGGAAGAAACAACTACTTTATCTCTGGCTGTCCAGAAAAGGTGTCAGGTCGACAAAACAACCAGACTTTGGGATATGCCAAGACACAGAGACATCATCATCATCGTTTAACGTCCATCTTCCACTCTTGCATGGGTTTGGACGGGAATTTTCCCACTTGAGGCAAGAGTGGTTGTCTCGCTTGTATAGGACTGTCTGGTGGGTTTTCTATGGCTGGATGCCCTTCCTAACACCAACCACATTTAGTGTGGACTGGGAGGTTTTTACCATGTTACCTACACGGCCACATTACAGCGTGGACTGTGTTTTTTGTCGTGACACCTACACGACCTCATTTATTTAGGACTGGATGTTGTGGTACCAACATAACTTTACATCGAAAAGGGTGGTGTGGATGGGGTGAGGGTAGTGGGCGGGGGTGTATTTTTGTTAAGAGGTGCCTACTGACTGTAGGTTTCACTTTCTACTTAGGCAAGGCGGGTCTTCTGTATTACTGCATAGCGCCAAAGATCTCGGTCCAGTGACATTGTCTTGGAGAGGTGTAAGTGTGTGAGGTCGGAATTTATCAGGGAGATCAAAGACAACCAACCAGATATTATAGGCAAAGACAATAGAAACACTGCACGTACCCAAGACACACAGAGCTGTGCTCGGTGGTGGAGTGACAATACACAATAAAAATAATAATAATAATTGTTTCTACATTTGGTACAAGGCCAGCAATTACCCCAGTACATTACTGGTACTTTATTTTATCGACCCTGTAAGGTTGAAAGGCAAAGTTAACCTCAGCGGGATTTGAACTCAGACCATTAAGGAGTGTAACTCTAAGCTAGAAAGCATGGCGTCCGACCCTCTACCGATACTGCCAATCCACCGCCCTGAATAATAATAATAATCGATATGTAACACAAGCTTCAAAAAACCCGACAACCACCTGATCACCTATAGATCAGGGGAGCATTCTAGTCAGATAGACTTTATCCTCATCAGAGGACGTGACAGATGGACGGTCGTAAACACAAAAGCCTTCCCTAGTGAGGAATGTACCGCCCAACATAGCTTAGTTGTCAGCGACCTCACGGTCAGAACTAGACGAACCTGGAAACAGAGGCCAACCTGGAGAAGAAAGATCTGGAAGCTGAAAGACCCTCAGCCAGTAACAGATTTAATGATATTTTATTCAACGCCTACGACAGTAGAGAAGAACAGATAGAGACATTCAATGTAGAAGAGCACTGGGAGTTCCTAAAAAATAACTTACTAGAGGCGACGGATGAGGTCTGTGGCTGGAGTAAGACCACAAGCAGGAGGAGTGACTTGGTGGTGGAACAATAAGGTAGATGAGGCAGTTAAGGCCAAGAGAGAGGCATGGAAAGAATGGAAAAACGGGGGGAGCAGGGTACATTACATAGAGACCAAGAGGGAAGCTAGGCGACAAGTATACTTAGCTAGGAGGGAAGCAGAAAATAGAAAATTCAAGCATGTTTTGCAACGTGAGGACCAGAAACAGGAGGTGTTCAAGATTGCGAGGCAGTGTGTCAGAGAGAATTGTGATGTCATTGGAGAGAAGTGCATCCGGAATGATAAAGGTGAGCTTGCTCTCACGAGTGCTGAGAAGAAAGATGCATGGAAGAGTCATTATGACTAAATGAGGAGAATGCATGGGAAGAAGAGACCCTACCCCATGTAGACCCTATAGAGGGGCCAGCAGTACAAGTCAGCAGCAGCGTAGTAAGTAAGGCAATCAAAGATATGAAGATGGGGAAGGCAATCGGTCCATCGGGTATAGCTGCCGAGATGCTGAAGGCATCTGGGTCTGTAGGTCACACTATAACCACACGTATTGCAAACCAGGTAATACTAGAAGGTGTCATACCAAAAGATTGGTGCAGTAGCATCATTGTCAACTGCTACAAAGGTAAAGGTGATGCACTCGATATAGGAAACTATAGAGGTATAAAGCTAATGGATCAGGTCATGAAAGTAACAGAAAGAGTTATAGCACAGTTGATTAGGGACAGGGTGAAACTCGATGAGATGCAATTTGGGTTTGTACCAGGAAAAGGCACCCCTGATGCCCTCTTCCTTGTGAGGCAGTTACAGGAAAAGTACCTAGCTAAAAGTAAGCCACTTTACCTGGTATTCGTCGATCCCGAGAAAGCCTTTGACAGAGTTCCACGTGCTGTAATCTGGTGGGCTCTTAGAAAACTAGGAGTAGATGAATGGCTTGTGAAAGCTGTACAAGCCATGTATAGGGGAGCAGTCAGCAATGTTAGGATTAGTAATGAGTATAGCGAGGAATTTAGCATACAGGTTGGGGTCCACCAGGGCTCTGTTCTTAGCCCTCTCCTGTTCATCATAGTCCTGCAGGCAATAACGGAGGAGTTTAAGACCGGATGCCCATGGGAACTCCTGTATGCTGATGACCTCGCACTCATAGCTGAATCTATGGTAGAACTAGAGAAGAAATTCCAAACTTGGAAGCAGGGAATAGAAAGAAAGGGCCTCAAAGTCAACTTGACTAAGACTAAGGTCCTTGTAAGTAGACGAGAAAACAGAACCCAGATCCCCTCAGGGAAATGGCCTTGCTCAGTATGTAGGAAAGGTGTAGGTAGGAACTCCATTCTCTGCCCCAAATGCATACAATGGGTACACAAGAGATGTAGTGGGATCTCAGGAAACTTAATTAAGAATGTAGGCTTCACATGCAGCAGCCGTGCTGGGACAACAAGTAGCAAACAGCCACAGGAAACAAGTACCACCAATCTCTGGGAGGGCTCTGTAGAAACAGTAGACAGTTTCTGCTACCTAGGTGACCGAATTAGCAGCGGAGGTGGGTGTTCAGAACATACAATAACTAAGGTAAGAACGGGATGGAAGAAGTTCAGGGAACTACTGCCACTGCTAGCTGCAAAAGGCTTCTCCCTCAGAATGAAAGGCAGGCTGTATGATGTGTGTATCCGAACAGCACTGTTACATGGTAGTGAGACCTGGGCGCTGAAGGTGGAAGACTTACGTAGATTAGAGAGAAACGAAGCCTGCATGCTCCGATGGATGTGTAATAGTAATATACGCGAACGGCAAAGCATAAATGAATTGAGAGAGAGACTGAGCATAAGAGGAATCAAATGCTGTGTGCAGGAGAGGCGGTTGCGTTGGTATGGACATGTGATGCGTATGAAGGATGACAGCTGCATAAAAAGGTGCAGAGCACTAGAAGTCGATAGGAACCGCGGAGTGGGGAGACCCAAGAAGACCTGGGATGAGGTGATAAAAGCCGACCTTACCCCATTACACCTCTCAAAGGCGATGACACACGACCGTGACCTCTGTCATCACGCAGTAATACAGAGTACCTGACCTCCCATGGGTACAAGCTGAAGCATATAGACAATATGCCCCCACACCCTGCCACCGCAAGGTGGTCGTGGAGGTGCCACGGCAAAAAAGCACCCAGCCCACACTGTAAAGTGGATATGTAGGCACCACGAAAGAGCACCCAACACTCACTGTAAATGAGGTTGGTGTTAGGAAGGGCATCCAGCTGTAGAAATCAAGCCAGATCAGTTCCTGTATGAGCAAGGCATGGGCAGCCGACCAGACACTGCACACAACAGGACAACCCGTCTAACCCATGCTAGCGTGGAAAAACGGACGTAAAACGGTGATGATGATGATGATGATGATATATATACATATATATGTATATCATCATCATCATCATCAGGTTTAGCGTCCGTGTTCCACGCTTGCATGGGTTTGGACGGGAGTTTTCCCACTTGAGGCAAGAGTGGTTGTCTTGCTCGCATAGGACTGTCTGGCGGGTTTTCTACAGTTGGATGCCCTTCCTAACACCAACCACATTTACAGTGTGGGGCTGGGAGGTTTTTACCGTGTTGCCTACACGGCCACATTACAGCGTGGACTGTCTGGCGGGTTTTCTACAGCTGGATGCCCTTCCTAACACCAACCACATTTACAGTGTGGGGCTGGGAGGTTTTTACCGTGTTGCCTACACGGCCACATTTACAGCGTGGACTGTGTGTTTTTTGTCGTGACACCTACACGATCTCATTTGTTTCGGCCTGGATGTTGTGGGACCAACATAACTTTACATTGAAAGGGGCGGTGTGGGTGGGGTGGAGGTGGTGGGACGGGGGTGTGTTTTGATAGAGATGCCTACTGACTGTAGTAGGTTTTTACTTTGTATTTAGGTAAGGCGGGTCTTCTCTATTACTGAGTACCGCCAAAGGTCTCGGTCCAGTGACATTGTCTTGGAGAGGTGTAAGTGTGTGAGGTCGGAATTTATCAGCTCGTCCCATGTTTTTCTGGGTCTGCCTACTCCGTGGCTACCGTCTATCTTTATTGCCCTGCACTTTGTTATACAGCTGTCGTCTTTCATGCGCATCACGTGACCGTACCAACGTAGCCTTCTCTCGAGTAAACAACATCTGATCCCTCTTATTTCTAATTTTTTCCTTACTTCGTTTATGCTTTGCCGTTCACGTATATTACGATTGCACATCCAGCGGAGCATGCAAGCTTCGTTCCTCTCTAGTCTGCGTATATCCTCTGCACACAATGCCCAGGTCTCACTGCCATGCAGCATTGCTGTTCGTATGCAGGCATCGTATAACCTGCCTTTCATTTTTAGGGAGAACCCTAATATATATATATATATACATATATATATATATATGTATATGTATATATATATGTATATATATATATATATATATATACATATATATACATATATATATATATATGTATATATATATATATAAAACGGTGATGATGATGAACAAAATAAGTGAAATAGCAACAACAGCAACAACACCAGAAACAACAATAACAACAGCAACAGTAACAACAACAACAACAACAACAACAACAACAGTAACAACAATAGAAGTGAAGAATGTAAATCTTACTTTATTTTCTGAATCTGATGAGAGAAGTTTCCACATACGTCTCTTGAGAAGGCGGACATCTATCTTCTTAGCTTTCTTGGCATAATTGATATTGATCTTAGCTACCTGTCATAATAGGGAGACATGTGAGAGTTAGGACACTGGCAGGTGACAGATACCAGTCATAATAGGGAGACATGTGAGAGTTAGGACACTGGCAGGTGACAGATACCTGTCATAATAGGGAGACATGTGAGAGTTAGGACACTGGCAGGTGACAGATACCAGTCATAATAGGGAGACATGTGAGAGTTAGGACACTGGCAGGTGACAGATACCAGTCATAATAGGGAGACATGTGAGAGTTAGGACACTGGCAGGTGACAGATACCAGTCATAATAGGGAGACATGTGAGAGTTAGGACACTGGCAAGTGACAGATACCTGTCATAATAGGGAGACATGTGAGAGTTAGGACACTGGCAGGTGACAGATACCTGTTATAATAGAAACACATGTGAGAGTTAGGGCACTAGCAGGTGACAGATACCTGTTATAATAGGGAGACATGTGAGAGTTAGGACACTGGCAGGCGACAGATACCTGTTATAATAGGGAGACATGTGAGAGTTAGGACACTGGCAGGCGACAGATACCTGTTATAATAGGGAGACATGTGAGAGTTAGGACACTGGCAGGTGACAGATACCTGTCATAATAGGGAGACATGTGAGAGTTAGGACACTGGCAGGCGACAGATACCTGTTATAATAGGGAGACATGTGAGAGTTAGGACACTGGCAGGCGACAGATACCTGTTATAATAGGGAGACATGTGAGAGTTAGGACACTGGCAGGTGACAGATACCTGTCATAATAGGGAGACATGTGAGAGTTAGGACACTGGCAGGTGACAGATACCTGTTATAATAGGCAGACATGTGAGAGTTAGGACACTGGCAGGTGACAGATACCTGTCATAATAGGGAGTCATGTGAGTTAGGACACTGGCAGGTGACAGATACCTGTCATAATAGGGAGACATGTGAGAGTTAGGACACTGGCAGGTGACAGATACCTGTTATAATAGGGAGACATGTGAGAGTTAGGACACTGGCATGTGACAGATACCTGTTATAATAGGGAGACATGTAAGAGTTAGGACACTGGCAGGTAACAGATACCAGTCATAATAGAGAGACATGTGAGAGTTAGGACACTGGCAGGTGACAGATACCTGTTATAATAGGGAGACATGTGAGAGTTAGGACACTGGCAGGTGACAGATACCTGTTATAATAGGGAGACATGTGAGAGTTATGACACTGGCAGGTGACAGATACCTGTTATAATAGGGAGACATGTGAGAGGACACTGGCAGGTGACAGATACCTGTTATAATAGGGAGACATGTGAGAGTTAGGACACTGGCAGGTGACAGATACCTGTTATAATAGGGAGACATGTGAGAGTTAGGACACTGGCAGGTGACAGATACCAGTCATAATAGGGAGAGATGTGAGAGTTAGGACACTGGCAGGTGACAGATACCTGTCATAATAGGGAGACATGTGAGAGTTAGGACACTGGCAGGTGACAGATACCTGTAATAATAGGGAGACATGTGAGAGTTAGGACACTGGCAGGTGACAGATACCTGTTATAATAGGGAGACATGTGAGAGTTAGGACACTGGCAGGTGACAGATACCAGTCATAATAGGGAGAGATGTGAGAGTTAGGACACTGGCAGGTGACAGATACCTGTCGTAATAGGGAGACATGTGAGAGTTAGGACACTGGCAGGTGACAGATACCTGTCATAATAGGGAGACATGTGAGAGTTAGGACACTGGCAGGTGACAGATACCTGTTATAATAGGGAGACATGTGAGAGATAGGACACTGGCAGGTGACAGATACCAGTCATAATAGGGAGAGATGTGAGAGTTAGGACACTGGCAGGTGACAGATACCTGTCATAATAGGGAGACATGTGAAAGGACACTGGCAGGTGACAGATACCTGTTATAATAGGGAGACATGTGAGAGTTAGGGCACTAGCAGGTGACAGATACCTGTTATAATAGGGAGACATGTGAGAGTTAGGACACTGGCAGGTGACAGATACCTGTTATAATAGGGAGACATGTGAGAGTTAGGACACTGGCAGGTGACAGATACCTGTTATAATAGGGAGACATGTGAGAGTTAGGGCACTAGCAGGTGACAGATACCTGTTATAATAGGGAGACATGTGAGAGTTAGGACACTGGCAGGTGACAGATACCTGTCATAATAGGGAGACATGTGAGAGTTAGGACACTGGCAAGTGACAGATACCTGTCATAATAGGGAGACATGTGAGAGTTAGGACACTGGCAGGTGACAGATACCTGTTATAATAGAAACACATGTGAGAGTTAGGGCACTAGCAGGTGACAGATACCTGTTATAATAGGGAGACATGTGAGAGTTAGGGCACTAGCAGGTGACAGATACCTGTTATAATAGGGAGACATGTGAGAGTTAGGACACTGGCATGTGACAGATACCTGTTATAATAGGGAGACATGTGAGAGTTAGGACACTGGCAGGTGACAGATACCTGTTATAATAGGGAGACATGTGAGAGTTAGGACACTGGCAGGCGACAGATACCTGTTATAATAGGGAGACATGTGAGAGTTAGGACACTGGCAGGCGACAGATACCTGTTATAATAGGGAGACATGTGAGAGTTAGGACACTGGCAGGTGACAGATACCTGTCATAATAGGGAGACATGTGAGAGTTAGGGCACTAGCAGGTGACAGATACCTGTTATAATAGGGAGACATGTGAGAGTTAGGACACTGGCAGGCGACAGATACCTGTTATAATAGGGAGACATGTGAGAGTTAGGACACTGGCAGGCGACAGATACCTGTTATAATAGGGAGACATGTGAGAGTTAGGACACTGGCAGGTGACAGATACCTGTCATAATAGGGAGACATGTGAGAGTTAGGACACTGGCAGGTGACAGATACCTGTTATAATAGGCAGAGATGTGAGAGTTAGGACACTGGCAGGTGACAGATACCTGTCATAATAGGGAGTCATGTGAGTTAGGACACTGGCAGGTGACAGATACCAGTCATAATAGGGAGACATGTGAGAGTTAGGACACTGGCAGGTGACAGATACCTGTTATAATAGGGAGACATGTGAGAGTTAGGACACTGGCATGTGACAGATACCTGTTATAATAGGGAGACATGTAAGAGTTAGGACACTGGCAGGTGACAGATACCAGTCATAATAGGGAGACATGTGAGAGTTAGGACACTGGCAGGTGACAGATACCAGTCATAATAGGGAGAGATGTGAGAGTTAGGACACTGGCAGGTGACAGATACCTGTTATAATAGGGAGACATGTGAGAGTTAGGACACTGGCAGGTGACAGATACCTGTTATAATAGGGAGACATGTGAGAGTTATGACACTGGCAGGTGACAGATACCTGTTATAATAGGGAGACATGTGAGAGGACACTGGCAGGCGACAGATACCTGTTATAATAGGGAGACATGTGAGAGTTAGGACACTGGCAGGTGACAGATACCTGTTATAATAGGGAGACATGTGAGAGTTAGGACACTGGCAGGTGACAGATACCAGTCATAATAGGGAGAGATGTGAGAGTTAGGACACTGGCAGGTGACAGATACCTGTCATAATAGGGAGACATGTGAGAGTTAGGACACTGGCAGGTGACAGATACCTGTCATAATAGGGAGACATGTGAGAGTTAGGACACTGGCAGGTGACAGATACCTGTTATAATAGGGAGACATGTGAGAGTTAGGACACTGGCAGGTGACAGATACCAGTCATAATAGGGAGAGATGTGAGAGTTAGGACACTGGCAGGTGACAGATACCTGTCGTAATAGGGAGACATGTGAGAGTTAGGACACTGGCAGGTGACAGATACCTGTCATAATAGGGAGACATGTGAGAGTTAGGACACTGGCAGGTGACAGATACCTGTTATAATAGGGAGACATGTGAGAGATAGGACACTGGCAGGTGACAGATACCAGTCATAATAGGGAGAGATGTGAGAGTTAGGACACTGGCAGGTGACAGATACCTGTCATAATAGGGAGACATGTGAAAGGACACTGGCAGGTGACAGATACCTGTTATAATAGGGAGACATGTGAGAGTTAGGGCACTAGCAGGTGACAGATACCTGTTATAATAGGGAGACATGTGAGAGTTAGGACACTGGCAGGTGACAGATACCTGTTATAATAGGGAGACATGTGAGAGTTAGGACACTGGCAGGTGACAGATACCTGTTATAATAGGGAGACATGTGAGAGTTAGGGCACTAGCAGGTGACAGATACCTGTTATAATAGGGAGACATGTGAGAATTAGGACACTGGCAGGTGACAGATACCTGTTATAATAGGGAGACATGTGAGAGTTAGGGCACTAGCAGGTGACAGATACCTGTTATAATAGGGAGACATGTGAGAGTTAGGACACTGGCAGGTGACAGATACCTGTTATAATAGGGAGACATGTGAGAGTTAGGACACTGGCAGGTGACAGATACCTGTTATAATAGGGAGAGATGTGAGAGGACACTGGGAGGTGACAGATACCTGTTATAATAGGGAGAGATGTGAGAGTTAGGACACTGGCAGGTGACAGATACCTGTCATAATAGGGAGACATGTGAGAGTTAGGACACTGGCAGGTGGCAGATACCTGTTATAATAGGGAGACATGTGAGAGTTAGGGCACTAGCAGGTGACAGATACCTGTTATAATAGGGAGAGATGTGAGAGGACACTGGGAGGTGACAGATACCTGTTATAATAGGGAGACATGTGAGAGTTAGGACACTGGCAGGTGACAGATACCTGTTATAATAGGGAGACATGTGAGAGTTAGGACACTGGCAGGTGACAGATACCTGTTATAATAGGGAGACATGTGAGAGTTAGGGCACTAGCAGGTGACAGATACCTGTTATAATAGGGAGAGATGTGAGAGTTAGGACACTGGCATGTGACAGATACCTGTTATAATAGGGAGACATGTGAGAGTTAGGACACTGGGAGGTGACAGATACCTGTTATAATAGGGAGACATGTGAGAGTTAGGACACTGGGAGGTGACAGATACCTGTTATAATAGGGAGACATGTGAGAGTTAGGACACTGGCAGGTGAGAGATACCTGTCATAATAGGGAGTCATGTGAGAGTTAGGGCACTAGCAGGTGACAGATACCTGTTATAATAGGGAGAGATGTGAGAGTTAGGACACTGGGATGTGACAGATACCTGTTATAATAGGGAGACATGTGAGAGTTAGGACACTGGGAGGTGACAGATACCTGTTATAATAGGGAGACATGTGAGAGTTAGGACACTGGGAGGTGACAGATACCTGTTATAATAGGGAGACATGTGAGAGTTAGGACACTGGCAGGTGAGAGATACCTGTCATAATAGGGAGACATGTGAGAGTTAGGACACTGGCAGGTGAGAGATACCTGTCATAATAGGGAGTCATGTGAGAGTTAGGGCACTAGCAGGTGACAGATACCTGTTATAATAGGGAGAGATGTGAGAGGACACTGGGAGGTGACAGATACCTGTTATAATAGGGAGAGATGTGAGAGGACACTGGGAGGTGACAGATACCTGTTATAATAGGGAGAGATGTGAGAGGACAATGGGAGGTGACAGATACCTGTTATAATAGGGAGAGATGTGAGAGTTAGGACACTGGCAGGTGACAGATACCTGTTATAATAGGGAGACATGTGAGAGTTAGGACACTGGCAGGTGACAGATACCTGTTATAATAGGGAGACATGTGAGAGTTAGGGCACTAGCAGGTGACAGATACCTGTTATAATAGGGAGACATGTGAGAGTTAGGACACTGGCAGGTGACAGATACCTGTCATAATAGGGAGACATGTGAGAGTTAAGGCACTAGCAGGTGACAGATACCTGTTATAATAGGGAGAGATGTGAGAGGACACTGGGAGGTGACAGATACCTGTTATAATAGGGAGAGATGTGAGAGTTAGGACACTGGCAGGTGACAGATACCTGTCATAATACGGAGACATGTGAAAGGACACTGGCAGGTGACAGATACCTGTTATAATAGGGAGACATGTGAGAGTTAGGGCACTAGCAGGTGACAGATACCTGTTATAATAGGGAGACATGTGAGAGTTAGGACACTGGCAGGTGACAGATACCTGTTATAATAGGGAGACATGTGAGAGTTAGGACACTGGCAGGTGACAGATACCTGTTATAATAGGGAGACATGTGAGAGTTAGGGCACTAGCAGGTGACAGATACCTGTTATAATAGGGAGACATGTGAGAATTAGGACACTGGCAGGTGACAGATACCTGTTATAATAGGGAGACATGTGAGAGTTAGGGCACTAGCAGGTGACAGATACCTGTTATAATAGGGAGACATGTGAGAGTTAGGACACTGGCAGGTGACAGATACCTGTTATAATAGGGAGACATGTGAGAGTTAGGACACTGGCAGGTGACAGATACCTGTTATAATAGGGAGAGATGTGAGAGGACACTGGGAGGTGACAGATACCTGTTATAATAGGGAGAGATGTGAGAGTTAGGACACTGGCAGGTGACAGATACCTGTCATAATAGGGAGACATGTGAGAGTTAGGACACTGGCAGGTGACAGATACCTGTTATAATAGGGAGACATGTGAGAGTTAGGGCACTAGCAGGTGACAGATACCTGTTATAATAGGGAGAGATGTGAGAGGACACTGGGAGGTGACAGATACCTGTTATAATAGGGAGACATGTGAGAGTTAGGACACTGGCAGGTGACAGATACCTGTTATAATAGGGAGACATGTGAGAGTTAGGACACTGGCAGGTGACAGATACCTGTTATAATAGGGAGACATGTGAGAGTTAGGGCACTAGCAGGTGACAGATACCTGTTATAATAGGGAGAGATGTGAGAGTTAGGACACTGGCATGTGACAGATACCTGTTATAATAGGGAGACATGTGAGAGTTAGGACACTGGGAGGTGACAGATACCTGTTATAATAGGGAGACATGTGAGAGTTAGGACACTGGGAGGTGACAGATACCTGTTATAATAGGGAGACATGTGAGAGTTAGGACACTGGCAGGTGAGAGATACCTGTCATAATAGGGAGTCATGTGAGAGTTAGGGCACTAGCAGGTGACAGATACCTGTTATAATAGGGAGAGATGTGAGAGTTAGGACACTGGCATGTGACAGATACCTGTTATAATAGGGAGACATGTGAGAGTTAGGACACTGGGAGGTGACAGATACCTGTTATAATGGGGAGACATGTGAGAGTTAGGACACTGGGAGGTGACAGATACCTGTTATAATAGGGAGACATGTGAGAGTTAGGGCACTGGCAGGTGACAGATACCTGTTATAATAGGGAGACATGTGAGAGTTAGGACACTGGCAGGTGACAGATACCTGTTATAATAGGGAGACATGTGAGAGTTAGGACACTGGCAGGTGACAGATACCTGTTATAATAGGGAGACATGTGAGAGTTAGGACACTGGCAGGTGACAGATACCAGTCATAATAGGGAGACATGTGAGAGTTAGGACACTGGCAGGTGACAGATACCTGTCATAATAGGGAGACATGTGAGAGTTAGGACACTGGCAGGTGACAGATACCTGTCATAATAGGGAGACATGTGAGAGTTAGGACACTGGCAGGTGACAGATACCTGTTATAATAGGGAGACATGTGAGACTTAGGACACTGGCAGGTGACAGATACCAGTCATAATAGGGAGAGATGTGAGAGTTAGGACACTGGCAGGTGACAGATACCTGTCATAATAGGGAGACATGTGAAAGGACACTGGCAGGTGACAGATACCTGTTATAATAGGGAGACATGTGAGAGTTAGGACACTGGCAGATGACAGATACCTGTTATAATAGGGAGACATGTGAGAGTTAGGACACTGGCAGGTGACAGATACCTGTTATAATAGAGACACATGTGAGAGTTAGGACACTGGCATGTGACAGATACCTGTTATAATAGGGAGACATGTGAGAGTTAGGACACTGGCAGGTGACAGATATCTGTCATAATAGGGAGACATGTGAGAGTTAGGACACTGGCATGTGACAGATACCTGTCATAATAGGGAGACATGTGAGAGTTAGGGCACTAGCAGGTGACAGATACCTGTTATAATAGGGAGACATGTGAGAGTTAGGACACTGGCAGGTGACAGATACCTGTTATAATAGGGAGACATGTGAGAGTTAGGACACTGGCAGGTGACAGATACCTGTCATAATAGGGAGACATGTGAGAGTTAGGGCACTAGCAGGTGACAGATACCTGTTATAATAGGGAGAGATGTGAGAGTTAGGACACTGGCAGGTGACAGATACCCGTCATAATAGGGAGACATGTGAGAGTTAGGACACTGGCAGGTGACAGATACCTGTCATAATAGGGAGACATGTGAGAGTTAGGACACTGGCAGGTGACAGATACCTGTTATAATAGGGAGACATGTGAGAGTTAGGACACTGGCAGGTGACAGATACCTGTCATAATAGGGAGACATGTGAGAGTTAGGACACTGGCAGGTGACAGATACCTGTGATAATAGGGAGACATGTGAGAGTTAGCACACTGGCAGGGGACAGATACCTATTATAATAGGGAGACATGGGAGGGTTAGGACACTGGCAGGTGACAGATACCTGTTATAATACGGAGACATGTGAGAGTTAGGACACTGGCAGGTGACAGATACCAGTCATAATAGGGAGACATGTGAGAGTTAGGACACTGGCAGGTGACAGATACCTGTCATAATAGGGAGACATGTGAGAGTTAGGACACTGGCAGGTGACAGATACCAGTCATAATAGGGAGAGATGTGAGAGTTAGGACACTGGCAGGTGACAGATACCTGTTATAATAGGGAGACATGTGAGAGTTAGGACACTGGCAGGTGACAGATACCAGTCATAATAGGGAGAGATGTGAGAGTTAGGACACTGGCAGGTGACAGATACCTGTCATAATAGGGAGACATGTGAGAGTTAGGACACTGGCAGGTGACAGATACCTGTCATAATAGGGAGACATGTGAGAGTTAGGACACTGGCAGGTGACAGATTCCTGTCATAATAGGGAGACATGTGAGAGTTGTGACACTGGCAGGTGACAGATACCTGTTATAATAGGGAGACATGTGAGAGGACACTGGCAGGCGACAGATACCTGTTATAATAGGGAGACATGTGAGAGTTAGGACACTGGCAGGTGACAGATACCTGTTATAATAGGGAGACATGTGAGAGTTAGGACACTGGCAGGTGACAGATACCAGTCATAATAGGGAGAGATGTGAGAGTTAGGACACTGGCAGGTGACAGATACCTGTCATAATAGGGAGACATGTGAAAGGACACTGGCAGGTGACAGATACCTGTTATAATAGGGAGACATGTGAGAGTTAGGACACTGGCAGATGACAGATACCTGTTATAATAGGGAGAGATGTGAGAGTTAGGACACTGGCAAGTGACAGATACCTGTTATAATACAGACACATGTGAGAGTTAGGACACTGGCATGTGACAGATACCTGTTATAATAGGGAGACATGTGAGAGTTAGGACACTGGCAGGTGACAGATACCTGTCATAATAGGGAGAGATGTGAGAGTTAAGACACTGGCAGGTGACAGATACCTGTCATAATAGGGAGACATGTGAGAGTTAGGACACTGGCAGGTGACATATACCTGTCATAATAGGGAGAGATGTGAGAGTTAGGACACTGGCAGGTGACAGATAGCTGTCATAATAGGGAGACATGTGAGAGTTAGGACACTGGCAGGTGACAGATACCTGTTATAATAGGGAGACATGTGAGAGTTAGGAGACTGGCAGGTGACAGATACCTGTTATAATAGGGAGACATGTGAGGGTTAGGACACTGGCAGGTGACAGATACCAGTCATAATAGGGAGACATGTGAGAGTTAGGGCACTAGCAGGTGACAGATACCTGTTATAATAGGGAGAGATGTGAGAGGACACTGGCAGGTGACAGATACCTGTTATAATAGGGAGAGGTGTGAGAGTTAGGACACTGGCAGGTGACAGATACCTGTCATAATAGGGAGAGGTGTGAGAGGACACTGGCAGGTGACAGATACCTGTCATAATAGGGAGACATGTGAGAGTTAGGACACTGGCAGGTGACAGATACCTGTTATAATAGGGAGAGATGTGAGAGGACACTGGCAGGTGACAGATACCTGTCATAATAGGGAGACATGTGAGAGTTAGGGCACTAGCAGGTGACAGATACCTGTTATAATAGGGAGACATGTGAGAGTTAGGACACTGGCAGGTGACAGATACCTGTTATAATAGGGAGACATGTGAGAGTTAGGACACTGGCAGGTGACAGATACCTGTCATAATAGGGAGACATGTGAGAGTTAGGGCACTAGCAGGTGACAGATACCTGTTATAATAGGGAGAGATGTGAGAGTTAGGACACTGGCAGGTGACAGATACCCGTCATAATAGGGAGACATGTGAGAGTGAGGACACTGGCAGGTGACAGATACCTGTTATAATAGGGAGACATGTGAGAGTTAGGACACTGGCAGGTGACAGATACCTGTCATAATAGGGAGACATGTGAGAGTTAGGACACTGACAGGTGACAGATACCAGTCACAATAGGGAGAGATGTGAGAGTTAGGACACTGGCAGGTGACAGATACCTGTTATAATAGGGAGACATGTGAGAGTTAGGACACTGGCAGGTGACAGATACCAGTCATAATAGGGAGAGATGTGAGAGTTAGGACACTGGCAGATGACAGATACCTGTGATAATAGGGAGACATGTGAGAGTTAGCACACTGGCAGGGGACAGATACCTATTATAATAGGGAGACATGGGAGGGTTAGGACACTGGCAGGTGACAGATACCTGTTATAATAGGGAGACATGTGAGAGTTAGGACACTGGCAGGTGACAGATACCAGTCATAATAGGGAGACATGTGAGAGTTAGGACACTGGCAGGTGACAGATACCTGTCATAATAGGGAGACATGTGAGAGTTAGGACACTGGCAGGTGACAGATACCAGTCATAATAGGGAGAGATGTGAGAGTTAGGACACTGGTAGGTGACAGATACCTGTTATAATAGGGAGACATGTGAGAGTTAGGACACTGGCAGGTGACAGATACCTGTTATAATAGGGAGAGATGTGAGAGGACACTGGGAGGTGACAGATACCTGTTATAATAGGGAGACATGTGAGAGTTAGGACACTGGCAGGTGACAGATACCTGTTATAATAGGGAGACATGTGAGAGTTAGGACACTGGCAGGTGACAGATACCTGTTATAATAGGGAGACATGTGAGAGTTAGGACACTGGCAGGTGACAGATACCTGTTATAATAGGGAGACATGTGAGAGTTAGGGCACTAGCAGGTGACAGATACCTGTTATAATAGGGAGAGATGTGAGAGTTAGGACACTGGCATGTGACAGATACCTGTTATAATAGGGAGACATGTGAGAGTTAGGACACTGGGAGGTGACAGATACCTGTCATAATAGGGAGACATGTGAGAGTTAGGACACTGGGAGGTGACAGATACCTGTTATAATAGGGAGACATGTGAGAGTTAGGACACTGGCAGGTGAGAGATACCTGTCATAATAGGGAGTCATGTGAGAGTTAGGGCACTAGCAGGTGACAGATACCTGTTATAATAGGGAGAGGTGTGAGAGAACACTGGGAGGTGACAGATACCTGTTATAATAGGGAGAGATGTGAGAGGACACTGGGAGGTGACAGATACCTGTTATAATAGGGAGAGATGTGAGAGGACACTGGGAGGTGACAGATACCTGTTATAATAGGGAGAGATGTGAGAGTTAGGACACTGGCAGGTGACAGATACCTGTTATAATAGGGAGACATGTGAGAGTTAGGACACTGGCAGGTGACAGATACCTGTTATAATAGGGAGACATGTGAGAGTTAGGGCACTAGCAGGTGACAGATACCTGTTATAATAGGGAGACATGTGAGAGTTAGGACACTGGCAGGTGACAGATACCTGTTATAATAGGGAGAGATGTGAGAGGACACTGGGAGGTGACAGATACCTGTTATAATAGGGAGAGATGTGAGAGTTAGGACACTGGCAGGTGACAGATACCTGTTATAATAGGGAGACATGTGAGAGTTAGGGCACTAGCAGGTGACAGATACCTGTTATAATAGGGAGACATGTGAGAGTTAGGGCACTAGCAGGTCACAGATACCTGTGATAATAGGGAGACATGTGAGAGTTAGGGCACTAGCAGGTGACAGATACCTGTTATAATAGGGAGACATGTGAGAGTTAGGGCACTAGCAGGTCACAGATACCTGTGATAATAGGGAGACATGTGAGAGTTAGGACACTGGCAGGTGACAGATACCTGTTATAATAGGGAGACATGTGAGAGTTAGGGCACTAGCAGGTCACAGATACCTGTGATAATAGGGAGACATGTGAGAGTTAGGACACTGGCAGGTGACAGATACATGTTATAATAGGGAGACATGTGAGAGTTAGGGCACTAGCAGGTGACAGATACCTGTTATAATAGGGAGAGGTGTGAGAGGACACTGGCAGGTGACAGATACCTGTTATAATAGGGAGACATGTGAGAGTTAGGACACTGGATGGTGACAGATACCTGTCATAATAGGGAGACATGTGAGAGTTAGGACACTGGCAGGTGACAGATACCTGTTATAATAGGGAGACATGTGAGAGTTAGCACACTGGCAGGGGACAGATACCTATTATAATAGGGAGACATGGGAGGGTTAGGACACTGGCAGGTGAAAGATACCTGTTATAATAGGGAGACATGTGAGAGTTATGACACTGGCAGATGACAGATACCTGTTATAATAGGGAGACATGTGAGAGTTAGGACACTGGCAGGTGACAGATACCTGTCATAATAGGGAGACATGTGAGAGTTAGGACACTGGCAGGTGACAGATACCTGTTATAATAGGGAGACATGTGAGAGTTTGGACACTGGCAGGCGACAGATACCTGTTATAATAGGGAGACATGTGAGAGTTAGGACACTGGCAGGTGACAGATACCTGTTATAATAGGGAGACATGTGAGAGTTAGGACACTGGCAGGTGACAGATACCAGTCATAATAGGGAGACATGTGAGAGTTAGGACACTGGCAGGTGACAGATACCTGTCATAATAGGGAGACATGTGAGAGTTAGGACACTGGCAGGTGACAGATACCTGTCATAATAGGGAGACATGTGAGAGTTAGGACACTGGCAGGTGACAGATACCTGTTATAATAGGGAGACATGTGAGAGTTAGGACACTGGCAGGTGACAGATACCTGTCATAATAGGGAGACATGTGAGAGTTAGGACACTGGCAGGTGACAGATACCTGTCATAATAGGGAGACATGTGAGAGTTAGGACACTGGCAGGTGACAGATACCTGTTATAATAGGGAGACATGTGAGAGTTATGACACTGGCAGGTGACAGATACCTGTCATAATAGGGAGACATGTGAGAGTTAGGACACTGGCAGGTGACAGATACCTGTGATAATAGGGAGACATGTGAGAGTTAGGACACTGGCAGGTGACAGATACCTGTCATAATAGGGAGACATGTGAGAGTTAGGACACTGGCAGGTGACAGATACCTGTGATAATAGGGAGACATGCGAGAGTTAGCACATTGGCAGGGGACAGATACCTATTATAATAGGGAGACATGGGAGGGTTAGGACACTGGCAGGTGACAGATACCTGTTATAATAGGGAGACATGTGAGAGTTAGGACACTGGCAGGTGACAGATACCTGTTATAATAGAGAGACATGTGAGAGTTATGACACTGGCAGGTGACAGATACCTGTTATAATAGGGAGACATGTGAGAGTTAGCACACTGGCAGGGGACAGATACCTGTTATAATAGGGAGACATGTGAGAGTTAGGGCACTAGCAGGTGACAGATACCTGTTATAATAGGGAGACATGTGAGAGTTAGGACACTGGATGGTGACAGATACCTGTCATAATAGGGAGACATGTGAGAGTTAGGACACTGGCAGGTGACAGATACCTGTTATAATAGGGAGACATGTGAGAGTTAGCACACTGGCAGGGGACAGATACCTATTATAATAGGGAGACATGGGAGGGTTAGGACACTGGCAGGTGAAAGATACCTGTTATAATAGGGAGACATGTGAGAGTTATGACACTGGCAGATGACAGATACCTGTTATAATAGGGAGACATGTGAGAGTTAGGACACTGGCAGGTGACAGATACCTGTCATAATAGGGAGACATGTGAGAGTTAGGACACTGGCAGGTGACAGATACCTGTTATAATAGGGAGACATGTGAGAGTTTGGACACTGGCAGGCGACAGATACCTGTTATAATAGGGAGACATGTGAGAGTTAGGACACTGGCAGGTGACAGATACCTGTTATAATAGGGAGACATGTGAGAGTTAGGACACTGGCAGGTGACAGATACCTGTTATAATAGGGAGACATGTGAGAGTTTGGACACTGGCAGGCGACAGATACCTGTCATAATAGGGAGACATGTGAGAGTTAGGACACTGGCAGGTGACAGATACCTGTTATAATAGGGAGACATGTGAGAGTTTGGACACTGGCAGGCGACAGATACCTGTTATGATAGGGAGACATGTGAGAGTTAGGAGACTGGCAGGTGACAGATACCTGTCATAATAGGGAGACATGTGAGAGTTAGGACACTGGCAGGTGACAGATACCTGTCATAATAGGGAGACATGTGAGAGTTAGGACACTGGCAGGTGACAGATACCTGTTATAATAGGGAGACATGTGAGAGTTTGGACACTGGCAGGCGACAGATACCTGTTATAATAGGGAGACATGTGAGAGTTAGGACACTGGCAGGTGACAGATACCTGTTATAATAGGGAGACATGTGAGAGTTAGGACACTGGCAGGTGACAGATACCAGTCATAATAGGGAGACATGTGAGAGTTAGGACACTGGCAGGTGACAGATACCTGTCATAATAGGGAGACATGTGAGAGTTAGGACACTGGCAGGTGACAGATACCTGTCATAATAGGGAGACATGTGAGAGTTAGGACACTGGCAGGTGACAGATACCTGTTATAATAGGGAGACATGTGAGAGTTAGGACACTGGCAGGTGACAGATACCTGTCATAATAGGGAGACATGTGAGAGTTAGGACACTGGCAGGTGACAGATACCTGTCATAATAGGGAGACATGTGAGAGTTAGGACACTGGCAGGTGACAGATACCTGTTATAATAGGGAGACATGTGAGAGTTATGACACTGGCAGGTGACAGATACCTGTCATAATAGGGAGACATGTGAGAGTTAGGACACTGGCAGGTGACAGATACCTGTGATAATAGGGAGACATGTGAGAGTTAGGACACTGGCAGGTGACAGATACCTGTCATAATAGGGAGACATGTGAGAGTTAGGACACTGGCAGGTGACAGATACCTGTGATAATAGGGAGACATGCGAGAGTTAGCACATTGGCAGGGGACAGATACCTATTATAATAGGGAGACATGGGAGGGTTAGGACACTGGCAGGTGACAGATACCTGTTATAATAGGGAGACATGTGAGAGTTAGGACACTGGCAGGTGACAGATACCTGTTATAATAGAGAGACATGTGAGAGTTATGACACTGGCAGGTGACAGATACCTGTTATAATAGGGAGACATGTGAGAGTTATGACACTGGCAGGTGACAGATACCTGTTATAATAGAGAGACATGTGAGAGTTATGACACTAGCAGGTGACAGATACCTGTTATAATAGGGAGACATGTGAGAGTTAGGGCACTAGCAGGTGACAGATACCTGTTATAATAGGGAGAGATGTGAGAGTTAGGACACTGGCAGATGACAGATACCTGTTATAATAGGGAGACATGTGAGAGCTAGGGCACTAGCAGGTGACAGATACCTGTTATAATAGGGAGGAGAGATGTGAGAGTTAGGACACTGGCAGGTGACAGATACCAGTCATAATAGGGAGACATGTGAGAGTTAGGACACTGGCAGATGACAGATACCTGTTATAATAGGGAGACATGTGAGAGTTAGGGCACTAGCAGGTGACAGATACCTGTTATAATAGGGAGAGATGTGAGAGTTAGGACACTGGCAGGTGACAGATACCTGTCATAATAGGGAGACATGTGAAAGGACACTGGCAGGTGACAGATACCTGTTATAATAGGGAGACATGTGAGAGTTAGGACACTGGCAGATGAGAGATACCTGTTATAATAGGGAGACATGTGAGAGTTAGGGCACTAGCAGGTGACAGATACCTGTTATAATAGGGAGACATGTGAGAGTTAGGACACTGGCAGGTGACAGATACCTGTCATAATAGGGAGACATGTGAGAGTTAGGGCACTAGCAGGTGACAGATACCTGTTATAATAGGGAGACATGTGAGAGTTAGGACACTGGCAGGTGACAGATACCTGTTATAATAGGGAGACATGTGAGAGTTAGGGCACTAGCAGGTGACAGATACCTGTTATAATAGGGAGACATGTGAGAGTTAGGACACTGGCAGGTGACAGATACCTGTTATAATAGGGAGACATGTGAGAGTTAGGACACTGGCAGGTGACAGATACCTGTCATAATAGGGAGACATGTGAGAGTTAGGACACTGGCAGGTGACAGATACCTGTTATAATAGGGAGACATGTGAGAGTTAGGACACTGGCAGGTGACAGATACCTGTCATAATAGGGAGACATGTGAGAGTTAGGGCACTAGCAGGTGACAGATACCTGTTATAATAGGGAGAGATGTGAGAGTTAGGACACTGGCAGGTGACAGATACCTGTCATAATAGGGAGACATGTGAGAGTTGTGACACTGGCAGGTGACAGATACCTGTTATAATAGGGAGACATGTGAGAGGACACTGGCAGGCGACAGATACCTGTTATAATAGGGAGACATGTGAGAGTTAGGACACTGGCAGGTGACAGATACCTGTTATAATAGGGAGACATGTGAGAGTTAGGGCACTAGCAGGTGACAGATACCTGTTATAATAGGGAGACATGTGAGAGTTAGGACACTGGCAGGTGACAGATACCTGTTATAATAGGGAGACATGTGAGAGTTAGGACACTGGCAGGTGACAGATACCTGTTATAATAGGGAGACATGTGAGAGTTAGGACACTGGCAGGTGACAGATACCTGTTATAATAGGGAGACATGTGAGAGTTAGGACACTGGCAGGTGACAGATACCAGTCATAATAGGGAGACATGTGAGAGTTAGGACACTGGCAGGTGACAGATACCTGTCATAATAGGGAGACATGTGAGTTAGGACACTGGCAGGTGACAGATACCTGTCATAATAGGGAGACATGTGAGAGTTAGGACACTGGCAGGTGACAGATACCTGTTATAATAGGGAGACATGTGAGAGTTAGGACACTGGCAGGTGACAGATACCAGTCATAATAGGGAGAGATGTGAGAGTTAGGACACTGGCAGGTGACAGATACCTGTCATAATAGGGAGACATGTGAAAGGACACTGGCAGGTGACAGATACCTGTTATAATAGGGAGACATGTGAGAGTTAGGACACTGGCAGATGACAGATATCTGTTATAATAGGGAGACATGTGAGAGTTAGGACACTGGCAGGTGACAGATACCTGTTATAATAGAGACACATGTGAGAGTTAGGACACTGGCATGTGACAGATACCTGTTATAATAGGGAGACATGTGAGAGTTAGGACACTGGCAGGTGACAGATATCTGTCATAATAGGGAGACATGTGAGAGTTAGGACACTGGCAGGTGACAGATATCTGTTATAATAGGGAGACATGTGAGAGTTAGGGCACTAGCAGGTGACAGATACCTGTTATAATAGGGAGACATGTGAGAGTTAGGGCACTAGCAGGTGACAGATACCTGTTATAATAGGGAGACATGTGAGAGTTATGACACTGGCATGTGACAGATACCTGTCATAATAGGGAGACATGTGAGAGTTAGGGCACTAGCAGGTGACAGATACCTGTTATAATAGGGAGACATGTGAGAGTTAGGAGACTGGCAGGTGACAGATACCTGTTATAATAGGGAGACATGTGAGAGTTAGGACACTGGCAGGTGACAGATACCTGTCATAATAGGGAGACATGTGAGAGTTAGGGCACTAGCAGGTGACAGATACCTGTTATAATAGGGAGAGAAGTGAGAGTTAGGACACTGGCAGGTGACAGATACCCGTCATAATAGGGAGACATGTGAGAGTTAGGACACTGGCAGGTGACAGATACCTGTCATAATAGGGAGACATGTGAGAGTTAGGACACTGGCAGGTGACAGATACCTGTTATAATAGGGAGACATGTGAGAGTTAGGACACTGGCAGGTGACAGATACCTGTCATAATAGGGAGACATGTGAGAGTTAGGACACTGGCAGGTGACAGATACCTGTGATAATAGGGAGACATGTGAGAGTTAGCACACTGGCAGGGGACAGATACCTATTATAATAGGGAGACATGGGAGGGTTAGGACACTGGCAGGTGACAGATACCTGTTATAATAGGGAGACATGTGAGAGTTAGGACACTGGCAGGTGACAGATACCAGTCATAATAGGGAGACATGTGAGAGTTAGGACACTGGCAGGTGACAGATACCTGTCATAATAGGGAGACATGTGAGAGTTAGGACACTGGCAGGTGACAGATACCAGTCATAATAGGGAGAGATGTGAGAGTTAGGACACTGGCAGGTGACAGATACCTGTTATAATAGGGAGACATGTGAGAGTTAGGACACTGGCAGGTGACAGATACCAGTCATAATAGGGAGAGATGTGAGAGTTAGGACACTGGCAGGTGACAGATACCTGTCATAATAGGGAGACATGTGAGAGTTAGGACACTGGCAGGTGACACATACCTGTCATAATAGGGAGACATGTGAGAGTTAGGACACTGGCAGGTGACAGATTCCTGTCATAATAGGGAGACATGTGAGAGTTGTGACACTGGCAGGTGACAGATACCTGTTATAATAGGGAGACATGTGAGAGGACACTGGCAGGCGACAGATACCTGTTATAATAGGGAGACATGTGAGAGTTAGGACACTGGCAGGTGACAGATACCTGTTATAATAGGGAGACATGTGAGAGTTAGGACACTGGCAGGTGACAGATACCAGTCATAATAGGGAGAGATGTGAGAGTTAGGACACTGGCAGGTGACAGATACCTGTCATAATAGGGAGACATGTGAAAGGACACTGGCAGGTGACAGATACCTGTTATAATAGGGAGACATGTGAGAGTTAGGACACTGGCAGATGACAGATACCTGTTATAATAGGGAGAGATGTGAGAGTTAGGACACTGGCAGGTGACAGATACCTGTTATAATACAGACACATGTGAGAGTTAGGACACTGGCATGTGACAGATACCTGTTATAATAGGGAGACATGTGAGAGTTAGGACACTGGCAGGTGACAGATACCTGTCATAATAGGGAGAGATGTGAGAGTTAAGACACTGGCAGGTGACAGATACCTGTCATAATAGGGAGACATGTGAGAGTTAGGACACTGGCAGGTGACAGATACCTGTCATAATAGGGAGAGATGTGAGAGTTAGGACACTGGCAGGTGACAGATAGCTGTCATAATAGGGAGACATGTGAGAGTTAGGACACTGGCAGGTGACAGATACCTGTTATAATAGGGAGACATGTGAGAGTTAGGAGACTGGCAGGTGACAGATACCTGTTATAATAGGGAGACATGTGAGGGTTAGGACACTGGCAGGTGACAGATACCAGTCATAATAGGGAGACATGTGAGAGTTAGGGCACTAGCAGGTGACAGATACCTGTTATAATAGGGAGAGATGTGAGAGGACACTGGCAGGTGACAGATACCTGTTATAATAGGGAGAGGTGTGAGAGTTAGGACACTGGCAGGTGACAGATACCTGTCATAATAGGGAGACATGTGAAAGGACACTGGCAGGTGACAGATACCTGTTATAATAGGGAGACATGTGAGAGTTAGGACACTGGCAGATGACAGATATCTGTTATAATAGGGAGACATGTGAGAGTTAGGACACTGGCAGGTGACAGATACCTGTTATAATAGAGACACATGTGAGAGTTAGGACACTGGCATGTGACAGATACCTGTTATAATAGGGAGACATGTGAGAGTTAGGACACTGGCAGGTGACAGATATCTGTCATAATAGGGAGACATGTGAGAGTTAGGACACTGGCAGGTGACAGATATCTGTTATAATAGGGAGACATGTGAGAGTTAGGGCACTAGCAGGTGACAGATACCTGTTATAATAGGGAGACATGTGAGAGTTAGGGCACTAGCAGGTGACAGATACCTGTTATAATAGGGAGACATGTGAGAGTTATGACACTGGCATGTGACAGATACCTGTCATAATAGGGAGACATGTGAGAGTTAGGGCACTAGCAGGTGACAGATACCTGTTATAATAGGGAGACATGTGAGAGTTAGGAGACTGGCAGGTGACAGATACCTGTTATAATAGGGAGACATGTGAGAGTTAGGACACTGGCAGGTGACAGATACCTGTCATAATAGGGAGACATGTGAGAGTTAGGGCACTAGCAGGTGACAGATACCTGTTATAATAGGGAGAGATGTGAGAGTTAGGACACTGGCAGGTGACAGATACCCGTCATAATAGGGAGACATGTGAGAGTTAGGACACTGGCAGGTGACAGATACCTGTCATAATAGGGAGACATGTGAGAGTTAGGACACTGGCAGGTGACAGATACCTGTTATAATAGGGAGACATGTGAGAGTTAGGACACTGGCAGGTGACAGATACCTGTCATAATAGGGAGACATGTGAGAGTTAGGACACTGGCAGGTGACAGATACCTGTGATAATAGGGAGACATGTGAGAGTTAGCACACTGGCAGGGGACAGATACCTATTATAATAGGGAGACATGGGAGGGTTAGGACACTGGCAGGTGACAGATACCTGTTATAATAGGGAGACATGTGAGAGTTAGGACACTGGCAGGTGACAGATACCAGTCATAATAGGGAGACATGTGAGAGTTAGGACACTGGCAGGTGACAGATACCTGTCATAATAGGGAGACATGTGAGAGTTAGGACACTGGCAGGTGACAGATACCAGTCATAATAGGGAGAGATGTGAGAGTTAGGACACGGGCAGGTGACAGATACCTGTTATAATAGGGAGACATGTGAGAGTTAGGACACTGGCAGGTGACAGATACCAGTCATAATAGGGAGAGATGTGAGAGTTAGGACACTGGCAGGTGACAGATACCTGTCATAATAGGGAGACATGTGAGAGTTAGGACACTGGCAGGTGACACATACCTGTCATAATAGGGAGACATGTGAGAGTTAGGACACTGGCAGGTGACAGATTCCTGTCATAATAGGGAGACATGTGAGAGTTGTGACACTGGCAGGTGACAGATACCTGTTATAATAGGGAGACATGTGAGAGGACACTGGCAGGCGACAGATACCTGTTATAATAGGGAGACATGTGAGAGTTAGGACACTGGCAGGTGACAGATACCTGTTATAATAGGGAGACATGTGAGAGTTAGGACACTGGCAGGTGACAGATACCAGTCATAATAGGGAGAGATGTGAGAGTTAGGACACTGGCAGGTGACAGATACCTGTCATAATAGGGAGACATGTGAAAGGACACTGGCAGGTGACAGATACCTGTTATAATAGGGAGACATGTGAGAGTTAGGACACTGGCAGATGACAGATACCTGTTATAATAGGGAGAGATGTGAGAGTTAGGACACTGGCAGGTGACAGATACCTGTTATAATACAGACACATGTGAGAGTTAGGACACTGGCATGTGACAGATACCTGTTATAATAGGGAGACATGTGAGAGTTAGGACACTGGCAGGTGACAGATACCTGTCATAATAGGGAGAGATGTGAGAGTTAAGACACTGGCAGGTGACAGATACCTGTCATAATAGGGAGAGATGTGAGAGTTAGGACACTGGCAGGTGACAGATACCTGTCATAATAGGGAGAGATGTGAGAGTTAGGACACTGGCAGGTGACAGATAGCTGTCATAATAGGGAGACATGTGAGAGTTAGGACACTGGCAGGTGACAGATACCTGTTATAATAGGGAGACATGTGAGAGTTAGGAGACTGGCAGGTGACAGATACCTGTTATAATAGGGAGACATGTGAGGGTTAGGACACTGGCAGGTGACAGATACCAGTCATAATAGGGAGACATGTGAGAGTTAGGGCACTAGCAGGTGACAGATACCTGTTATAATAGGGAGAGATGTGAGAGGACACTGGCAGGTGACAGATACCTGTTATAATAGGGAGAGGTGTGAGAGTTAGGACATTGGCAGGTGACAGATACCTGTTATAATAGGGAAACATGTGAGAGTTAGGACACTGGCAGGTGACAGATACCTGTCATAATAGGGAGAGGTGTGAGCGGACACTGGCAGGTGACAGATACCTGTCATAATAGGGAGACATGTGAGAGTTAGGACACTGGCAGGTGACAGATACCTGTTATAATAGGGAGAGATGTGAGAGGACACTGGCAGGTGACAGATACCTGTTATAATAGGGAGAGGTGTGAGAGGACACTGGCAGGTGACAGATACCTGTCATAATAGGGAGACATGTGAGAGTTAGGACCTGGCAGGTGACAGATACCTGTTATAATAGGGAGACATGTGAGAGTTAGGGCACTAGCAGGTGACATACCTGTTATAATAGGGAGACATGTGAGAGTTAGGGCACTAGCAGGTGACAGATACCTGTTATAATAGGGAGAGATGTGAGGACACTGGCAGGTGACAGATACCTGTTATAATAGGGAGACATGTGAGAGTTAGGGCACTAGCAGGTGACAGATACCTGTTATAATAGGGAGACATGTGAGAGTTAGGGCACTAGCAGGTGACAGATACCTGTTATAATAGGGAGACATGTGAGAGTTAGGACACTGGCATGTGACAGATACCTGTCATAATAGGCAGACATGTGAGAGTTAGGGCACTAGCAGGTGACAGATACCTGTTATAATAGGGAGACATGTGAGAGTTAGGACACTGGCAGGTGACAGATACCTGTTATAATAGGGAGACATGTGAGAGTTAGGACACTGGCAGGTGACAGATACCTGTCATAATAGGGAGACATGTGAGAGTTAGGGCACTAGCAGGTGACAGATACCTGTTATAATAGGGAGAGATGTGAGAGTTAGGACACTGGCAGGTGACAGATACCCGTCATAATAGGGAGACATGTGAGAGTTAGGACACTGGCAGGTGACAGATACCTGTTATAATAGGGAGACATGTGAGAGTTAGGACACTGGCAGGTGACAGATACCTGTCATAATAGGGAGACATGTGAGAGTTAGGACACTGGCAGGTGACAGATACCTGTGATAATAGGGAGACATGTGAGAGTTAGCACACTGGCAGGGGACAGATACCTATTATAATAGGGAGACATGGGAGGGTTAGGACACTGGCAGGTGACAGATACCTGTTATAATAGGGAGACATGTGAGAGTTAGGACACTGGCAGGTGACAGATACCAGTCATAATAGGGAGACATGTGAGAGTTAGGACACTGGCAGGTGACAGATACCTGTCATAATAGGGAGACATGTGAGAGTTAGGACACTGGCAGGTGACAGATACCAGTCATAATAGGGAGAGATGTGAGAGTTAGGACACTGGCAGGTGACAGATACCTGTTATAATAGGGAGACATGTGAGAGTTAGGACACTGGCAGGTGACAGATACCTGTCATAATAGGGAGAGGTGTGAGAGGACACTGGCAGGTGACAGATACCTGTCATAATAGGGAGACATGTGAGAGTTAGGACACTGGCAGGTGACAGATACCTGTTATAATAGGGAGAGATGTGAGAGGACACTGGCAGGTGACAGATACCTGTTATAATAGGGAGAGGTGTGAGAGGACACTGGCAGGTGACAGATACCTGTCATAATAGGGAGACATGTGAGAGTTAGGACACTGACAGGTGACAGATACCTGTTATAATAGGGAGACATGTGAGAGTTAGGGCACTAGCAGGTGACAGATACCTGTTATAATAGGGAGACATGTGAGAGTTAGGGCACTAGCAGGTGACAGATACCTGTTATAATAGGGAGAGATGTGAGAGGACACTGGCAGGTGACAGATACCTGTCATAATAGGGAGGCATGTGAGAGTTAGGACACTGGCAGGTGACAGATACCTGTCATAATAGGGAGACATGTGAGAGTTAGGACACTGGCAGGTGACAGATACCTGTTATAATAGGGAGACATGTGAGAGTTAGGGCACTGGCAGGTCACAGATACCTGTTATAATAGGGAGACATGTGAGAGGACACTGGCAGGTGACAGATACCTGTTATAATAGGGAGACATGTGAGAGTTAGGACACTGGCAGGTGACAGATACCTGTCATAATAGGGAGAGATGTGAGAGTTAGGACACTGGCAGGTGACAGATACCTGTTATAATAGGGAGACATGTGAGAGTTAGGACACTGGCAGGTGACAGATACCTGTTATAATAGGGAGACATGTGAGAGTTAGGACACTGGCAGGTGACAGATACCTGTCATAATAGGGAGAGATGTGAGAGTTAGGACACTGGCAGGTGACAGATACCTGTCATAATAGGGAGACATGTGAGAGTTAGGACACTGGCAGGTGACAGATACCTGTTATAATAGGGAGAGATGTGAGAGTTAGGACACTGGCAGGTGACAGATAGCTGTCATAATAGGGAGACATGTGAGAGTTAGGACACTGGCAGGTGACAGATACCTGTTATAATAGGGAGACATGTGAGAGTTAGGAGACTGGCAGGTGACAGATACCTGTTATAATAGGGAGACATGTGAGGGTTAGGACACTGGCAGGTGACAGATACCAGTCATAATAGGGAGACATGTGAGAGTTAGGGCACTAGCAGGTGACAGATACCTGTTATAATAGGGAGAGATGTGAGAGGACACTGGCAGGTGACAGATACCTGTTATAATAGGGAGAGGTGTGAGAGTTAGGACACTGGCAGGTGACAGATACCTGTTATAATAGGGAGACATGTGAGAGTTAGGACACTGGCAGGTGACAGATACCTGTCATAATAGGGAGAGGTGTGAGAGGACACTGGCAGGTGACAGATACCTGTCATAATAGGGAGACATGTGAGAGTTAGGACACTGGCAGGTGACAGATACCTGTTATAATAGGGAGAGATGTGAGAGGACACTGGCAGGTGACAGATACCTGTTATAATAGGGAGAGGTGTGAGAGGACACTGGCAGGTGACAGATACCTGTTATAATAGGGAGACATGTGAGAGTTAGGACACTGGCAGGTGACAGATACCAGTCATAATAGGGAGAGATGTGAGAGTTAGGACACTGGCAGGTGACAGATACCTGTCATAATAGGGAGACATGTGAAAGGACACTGGCAGGTGACAGATACCTGTTATAATAGGGAGACATGTGAGAGTTAGGACACTGGCAGATGACAGATACCTGTTATAATAGGGAGAGATGTGAGAGTTAGGACACTGGCAGGTGACAGATACCTGTTATAATACAGACACATGTGAGAGTTAGGTCACTGGCATGTGACAGATACCTGTTATAATAGGGAGACATGTGAGAGTTAGGACACTGGCAGGTGACAGATACCTGTCATAATAGGGAGAGATGTGAGAGTTAAGACACTGGCAGGTGACAGATACCTGTCATAATAGGGAGACATGTGAGAGTTAGGACACTGGCAGGTGACAGATACCTGTCATAATAGGGAGAGATGTGAGAGTTAGGACACTGGCAGGTGACAGATAGCTGTCATAATAGGGAGACATGTGAGAGTTAGGACACTGGCAGGTGACAGATACCTGTTATAATAGGGAGACATGTGAGAGTTAGGAGACTGGCAGGTGACAGATACCTGTTATAATAGGGAGACATGTGAGGGTTAGGACACTGGCAGGTGACAGATACCAGTCATAATAGGGAGACATGTGAGAGTTAGGGCACTAGCAGGTGACAGATACCTGTTATAATAGGGAGAGATGTGAGAGGACACTGGCAGGTGACAGATACCTGTTATAATAGGGAGAGGTGTGAGAGTTAGGACACTGGCAGGTGACAGATACCTGTTATAATAGGGAGACATGTGAGAGTTAGGACACTGGCAGGTGACAGATACCTGTCATAATAGGGAGAGGTGTGAGAGGACACTGGCAGGTGACAGATACCTGTCATAATAGGGAGACATGTGAGAGTTAGGACACTGGCAGGTGACAGATACCTGTCATAATAGGGAGAGGTGTGAGAGGACACTGGCAGGTGACAGATACCTGTCATAATAGGGAGACATGTGAGAGTTAGGACACTGGCAGGTGACAGATACCTGTTATAATAGGGAGAGATGTGAGAGGACACTGGCAGGTGACAGATACCTGTTATAATAGGGAGAGGTGTGAGAGGACACTGGCAGGTGACAGATACCTGTCATAATAGGGAGACATGTGAGAGTTAGGACACTGGCAGGTGACAGATACCTGTCATAATAGGGAGAGATGTGAGAGTTAGGACACTGGCAGGTGACAGATACCTGTTATAATAGGGAGAGATGTGAGAGTTAGGACACTGGCAGGTGACAGATACCCGTCATAATAGGGAGACATGTGAGAGTTAGGACACTGGCAGGTGACAGATACCTGTCATAATAGGGAGACATGTGAGAGTTAGGACACTGGCAGGTGACAGATACCTGTTATAATAGGGAGACATGTGAGAGTTAGGACACTGGCAGGTGACAGATACCTGTCATAATAGGGAGACATGTGAGAGTTAGGACACTGGCAGGTGACAGATACCTGTGATAATAGGGAGACATGTGAGAGTTAGCACACTGGCAGGGGACAGATACCTATTATAATAGGGAGACATGGGAGGGTTAGGACACTGGCAGGTGACAGATACCTGTTATAATAGGGAGACATGTGAGAGTTAGGACACTGGCAGGTGACAGATACCAGTCATAATAGGGAGACATGTGAGAGTTAGGACACTGGCAGGTGACAGATACCTGTCATAATAGGGAGACATGTGAGAGTTAGGACACTGGCAGGTGACAGATACCAGTCATAATAGGGAGAGATGTGAGAGTTAGGACACTGGCAGGTGACAGATACCTGTTATAATAGGGAGACATGTGAGAGTTAGGACACTGGCAGGTGACAGATACCTGTCATAATAGGGAGAGGTGTGAGAGGACACTGGCAGGTGACAGATACCTGTCATAATAGGGAGACATGTGAGAGTTAGGACACTGGCAGGTGACAGATACCTGTTATAATAGGGAGAGATGTGAGAGGACACTGGCAGGTGACAGATACCTGTTATAATAGGGAGAGGTGTGAGAGGACACTGGCAGGTGACAGATACCTGTCATAATAGGGAGACATGTGAGAGTTAGGACACTGGCAGGTGACAGATACCTGTTATAATAGGGAGACATGTGAGAGTTAGGGCACTAGCAGGTGACAGATACCTGTTATAATAGGGAGACATGTGAGAGTTAGGGCACTAGCAGGTGACAGATACCTGTTATAATAGGGAGAGATGTGAGAGGACACTGGCAGGTGACAGATACCTGTCATAATAGGGAGGCATGTGAGAGTTAGGACACTGGCAGGTGACAGATACCTGTCATAATAGGGAGACATGTGAGAGTTAGGACACTGGCAGGTGACAGATACCTGTTATAATAGGGAGACATGTGAGAGTTAGGGCACTGGCAGGTCACAGATACCTGTTATAATAGGGAGACATGTGAGAGGACACTGGCAGGTGACAGATACCTGTTATAATAGGGAGACATGTGAGAGTTAGGACACTGGCAGGTGACAGATACCTGTCATAATAGGGAGAGATGTGAGAGTTAGGACACTGGCAGGTGACAGATACCTGTTATAATAGGGAGACATGTGAGAGTTAGGACACTGGCAGGTGACAGATACCTGTTATAATAGGGAGACATGTGAGAGTTAGGACACTGGCAGGTGACAGATACCTGTCATAATAGGGAGAGATGTGAGAGTTAGGACACTGGCAGGTGACAGATACCTGTCATAATAGGGAGACATGTGAGAGTTAGGACACTGGCAGGTGACAGATACCTGTTATAATAGGGAGAGATGTGAGAGTTAGGACACTGGCAGGTGACAGATAGCTGTCATAATAGGGAGACATGTGAGAGTTAGGACACTGGCAGGTGACAGATACCTGTTATAATAGGGAGACATGTGAGAGTTAGGAGACTGGCAGGTGACAGATACCTGTTATAATAGGGAGACATGTGAGGGTTAGGACACTGGCAGGTGACAGATACCAGTCATAATAGGGAGACATGTGAGAGTTAGGGCACTAGCAGGTGACAGATACCTGTTATAATAGGGAGAGATGTGAGAGGACACTGGCAGGTGACAGATACCTGTTATAATAGGGAGAGGTGTGAGAGTTAGGACACTGGCAGGTGACAGATACCTGTTATAATAGGGAGACATGTGAGAGTTAGGACACTGGCAGGTGACAGATACCTGTCATAATAGGGAGAGGTGTGAGAGGACACTGGCAGGTGACAGATACCTGTCATAATAGGGAGACATGTGAGAGTTAGGACACTGGCAGGTGACAGATACCTGTTATAATAGGGAGAGATGTGAGAGGACACTGGCAGGTGACAGATACCTGTTATAATAGGGAGAGGTGTGAGAGGACACTGGCAGGTGACAGATACCTGTTATAATAGGGAGACATGTGAGAGTTAGGACACTGGCAGGTGACAGATACCAGTCATAATAGGGAGAGATGTGAGAGTTAGGACACTGGCAGGTGACAGATACCTGTCATAATAGGGAGACATGTGAAAGGACACTGGCAGGTGACAGATACCTGTTATAATAGGGAGACATGTGAGAGTTAGGACACTGGCAGATGACAGATACCTGTTATAATAGGGAGAGATGTGAGAGTTAGGACACTGGCAGGTGACAGATACCTGTTATAATACAGACACATGTGAGAGTTAGGTCACTGGCATGTGACAGATACCTGTTATAATAGGGAGACATGTGAGAGTTAGGACACTGGCAGGTGACAGATACCTGTCATAATAGGGAGAGATGTGAGAGTTAAGACACTGGCAGGTGACAGATACCTGTCATAATAGGGAGACATGTGAGAGTTAGGACACTGGCAGGTGACAGATACCTGTCATAATAGGGAGAGATGTGAGAGTTAGGACACTGGCAGGTGACAGATAGCTGTCATAATAGGGAGACATGTGAGAGTTAGGACACTGGCAGGTGACAGATACCTGTTATAATAGGGAGACATGTGAGAGTTAGGAGACTGGCAGGTGACAGATACCTGTTATAATAGGGAGACATGTGAGGGTTAGGACACTGGCAGGTGACAGATAGCTGTCATAATAGGGAGACATGTGAGAGTTAGGACACTGGCAGGTGACAGATACCTGTTATAATAGGGAGACATGTGAGGGTTAGGACACTGGCAGGTGACAGATACCAGTCATAATAGGGAGACATGTGAGAGTTAGGGCACTAGCAGGTGACAGATACCTGTTATAATAGGGAGAGGTGTGAGAGTTAGGACACTGGCAGGTGACAGATACCTGTTATAATAGGGAGACATGTGAGAGTTAGGACACTGGCAGGTGACAGATACCTGTCATAATAGGGAGAGGTGTGAGAGGACACTGGCAGGTGACAGATACCTGTTATAATAGGGAGAGGTGTGAGAGGACACTGGCAGGTGACAGATACCTGTCATAATAGGGAGACATGTGAGAGTTAGGACACTGGCAGGTGACAGATACCTGTTATAATAGGGAGAGATGTGAGAGGACACTGGCAGGTGACAGATACCTGTTATAATAGGGAGAGGTGTGAGAGGACACTGGCAGGTGACAGATACCTGTCATAATAGGGAGACATGTGAGAGTTAGGACACTGGCAGGTGACAGATACCTGTCATAATAGGGAGAGGTGTGAGAGGACACTGGCAGGTGACAGATACCTGTTATAATAGGGAGAGGTGTGAGAGGACACTGGCAGGTGACAGATACCTGTCATAATAGGGAGACATGTGAGAGTTAGGACACTGGCAGGTGACAGATACCTGTCATAATAGGGAGAGATGTGAGAGTTAGGACACTGGCAGGTGACAGATAGCTGTCATAATAGGGAGACATGTGAGATTTAGGACACTGGCAGGTGACAGATACCTGTTATAATAGGGAGACTGGCAGGTGACAGATACCTGTTATAATAGGGAGAGATGTGAGAGGACACTGGCAGGTGACAGATACCTGTCATAATAGGGAGAGGTGTGAGAGGACACTGGCAGGTGACAGATACCTGTTATAATAGGGAGACATGTGAGAGTTAGGACACTGGCAGGTGACAGATACCAGTCATAATAGGGAGAGATGTGAGAGTTAGGACACTGGCAGGTGACAGATACCTGTCATAATAGGGAGACATGTGAAAGGACACTGGCAGGTGACAGATACCTGTTATAATAGGGAGACATGTGAGAGTTAGGACACTGGCAGATGACAGATACCTGTTATAATAGGGAGAGATGTGAGAGTTAGGACACTGGCAGGTGACAGATACCTGTTATAATACAGACACATGTGAGAGTTAGGACACTGGCATGTGACAGATACCTGTTATAATAGGGAGACATGTGAGAGTTAGGACACTGGCAGGTGACAGATACCTGTCATAATAGGGAGAGATGTGAGAGTTAAGACACTGGCAGGTGACAGATACCTGTCATAATAGGGAGACATGTGAGAGTTAGGACACTGGCAGGTGACAGATACCTGTCATAATAGGGAGAGATGTGAGAGTTAGGACACTGGCAGGTGACAGATAGCTGTCATAATAGGGAGACATGTGAGAGTTAGGACACTGGGAGGTGACAGATACCTGTTATAATAGGGAGACATGTGAGAGTTAGGAGACTGGCAGGTGACAGATACCTGTTATAATAGGGAGACATGTGAGGGTTAGGACACTGGCAGGTGACAGATACCAGTCATAATAGGGAGACATGTGAGAGTTAGGGCACTAGCAGGTGACAGATACCTGTTATAATAGGGAGAGATGTGAGAGGACACTGGCAGGTGACAGATACCTGTTATAATAGGGAGAGGTGTGAGAGTTAGGACACTGGCAGGTGACAGATACCTGTTATAATAGGGAGACATGTGAGAGTTAGGACACTGGCAGGTGACAGATACCTGTCATAATAGGGAGAGGTGTGAGAGGACACTGGCAGGTGACAGATACCTGTCATATTAGGGAGACATGTGAGAGTTAGGACACTGGCAGGTGACAGATACCTGTTATAATAGGGAGAGATGTGAGAGGACACTGGCAGGTGACAGATACCTGTTATAATAGGGAGAGGTGTGAGAGGACACTGGCAGGTGACAGATACCTGTCATAATAGGGAGACATGTGAGAGTTAGGACACTGGCAGGTGACAGATACCTGTTATAATAGGGAGACATGTGAGAGTTAGGGCACTAGCAGGTGACAGATACCTGTTATAATAGGGAGAGATGTGAGGACACTGGCAGGTGACAGATACCTGTTATAATAGGGAGAGGTGTGAGAGGACACTGGCAGGTGACAGATACCTGTTATAATAGGGAGACATGTGAGAGTTAGGACACTGGCAGGTGACAGATACCAGTCATAATAGGGAGAGATGTGAGAGTTAGGACACTGGCAGGTGACAGATACCTGTCATAATAGGGAGACATGTGAAAGGACACTGGCAGGTGACAGATACCTGTTATAATAGGGAGACATGTGAGAGTTAGGACACTGGCAGATGACAGATACCTGTCATAATAGGGAGAGATGTGAGAGTTAGGACACTGGCAGGTGACAGATAGCTGTCATAATAGGGAGACATGTGAGAGTTAGGACACTGGCAGGTGACAGATACCTGTTATAATAGGGAGACATGTGAGAGTTAGGAGACTGGCAGGTGACAGATACCTGTTATAATAGGGAGAGATGTGAGAGGACACTGGCAGGTGACAGATACCAGTCATAATAGGGAGACATGTGAGAGTTAGGGCACTAGCAGGTGACAGATACCTGTTATAATAGGGAGAGATGTGAGAGGACACTGGCAGGTGACAGATACCTGTTATAATAGGGAGAGGTGTGAGAGTTAGGACACTGGCAGGTGACAGATACCTGTTATAATAGGGAGACATGTGAGAGTTAGGACACTGGCAGGTGACAGATACCTGTCATAATAGGGAGAGGTGTGAGAGGACACTGGCAGGTGACAGATACCTGTCATAATAGGGAGACATGTGAGAGTTAGGACACTGGCAGGTGACAGATACCTGTTATAATAGGGAGAGATGTGAGAGGACACTGGCAGGTGACAGATACCTGTTATAATAGGGAGAGGTGTGAGAGGACACTGGCAGGTGACAGATACCTGTCATAATAGGGAGACATGTGAGAGTTAGGACACTGGCAGGTGACAGATACCTGTCATAATAGGGAGAGATGTGAGAGTTAGGACACTGGCAGGTGACAGATAGCTGTCATAATAGGGAGACATGTGAGATTTAGGACACTGGCAGGTGACAGATACCTGTTATAATAGGGAGACTGGCAGGTGACAGATACCTGTTATAATAGGGAGACATGTGAGGGTTAGGACACTGGCAGGTGACAGATACCAGTCATAATAGGGAGACATGTGAGAGTTAGGGCACTAGCAGGTGACAGATACCTGTTATAATAGGGAGAGATGTGAGAGGACACTGGCAGGTGACAGATACCTGTCATAATAGGGAGACATGTGAGAGTTAGGACACTGGCAGGTGACAGATACCTGTTATAATAGGGAGAGATGTGAGAGGACACTGGCAGGTGACAGATACCTGTCATAATAGGGAGACATGTGAGAGTTAGGACACTGGCAGGTGACAGATACCTGTTATAATAGGGAGAGATGTGAGAGGACACTGGCAGGTGACAGATACCTGTCATAATAGGGAGAGGTGTGAGAGGACACTGGCAGGCGACAGATACCTGTTATAATAGGGAGAGATGTGAGAGGACACTGGCAGGTGACAGATACCTGTCATAATAGGGAGAGGTGTGAGAGGACACTGGCAGGTGACAGATACCTGTTATAATAGGGAGAGGTGTGAGAGGACACTGGCAGGTGACAGATACCTGTCATAATAGGGAGACATGTGAGAGTTAGGACACTGGCAGGTGACAGATACCTGTCATAATAGGGAGAGGTGTGAGAGGACACTGGCAGGTGACAGATACCTGTCATAATAGGGAGACATGTGAGAGTTAGGACACTGGCAGGTGACAGATACCTGTTATAATAGGGAGAGATGTGAGAGGACACTGGCAGGTGACAGATACCTGTCATAATAGGGAGAGGTGTGAGAGGACACTGGCAGGCGACAGATACCTGTTATAATAGGGAGAGATGTGAGAGGACACTGGCAGGTGACAGATACCTGTCATAATAGGGAGAGGTGTGAGAGGACACTGGCAGGTGACAGATACCTGTTATAATAGGGAGACATGTGAGAGTTAGGACACTGGCAGGTGACAGATACCAGTCATAATAGGGAGAGATGTGAGAGTTAGGACACTGGCAGGTGACAGATACCTGTCATAATAGGGAGACATGTGAAAGGACACTGGCAGGTGACAGATACCTGTTATAATAGGGAGACATGTGAGAGTTAGGACACTGGCAGATGACAGATACCTGTTATAATAGGGAGAGATGTGAGAGTTAGGACACTGGCAGGTGACAGATACCTGTTATAATACAGACACATGTGAGAGTTAGGACACTGGCATGTGACAGATACCTGTTATAATAGGGAGACATGTGAGAGTTAGGACACTGGCAGGTGACAGATACCTGTCATAATAGGGAGAGATGTGAGAGTTAAGACACTGGCAGGTGACAGATACCTGTCATAATAGGGAGACATGTGAGAGTTAGGACACTGGCAGGTGACAGATACCTGTCATAATAGGGAGAGATGTGAGAGTTAGGACACTGGCAGGTGACAGATAGCTGTCATAATAGGGAGACATGTGAGAGTTAGGACACTGGGAGGTGACAGATACCTGTTATAATAGGGAGACATGTGAGAGTTAGGAGACTGGCAGGTGACAGATACCTGTTATAATAGGGAGACATGTGAGGGTTAGGACACTGGCAGGTGACAGATACCAGTCATAATAGGGAGACATGTGAGAGTTAGGGCACTAGCAGGTGACAGATACCTGTTATAATAGGGAGAGATGTGAGAGGACACTGGCAGGTGACAGATACCTGTTATAATAGGGAGAGGTGTGAGAGTTAGGACACTGGCAGGTGACAGATACCTGTTATAATAGGGAGAGGTGTGAGAGGACACTGGCAGGTGACAGATACCTGTCATAATAGGGAGACATGTGAGAGTTAGGACACTGGCAGGTGACAGATACCTGTTATAATAGGGAGACATGTGAGAGTTAGGGCACTAGCAGGTGACAGATACCTGTTATAATAGGGAGACATGTGAGAGTTAGGGCACTAGCAGGTGACAGATACCTGTTATAATAGGGAGAGATGTGAGGACACTGGCAGGTGACAGATACCTGTTATAATAGGGAGACATGTGAGAGTTAGGACACTGGCAGGTGACAGATACCTGTCATAATAGGGAGACATGTGAGAGTTAGGACACTGGCAGGTGACAGATACCTGTTATAATAGGGAGACATGTGAGAGTTAGGACACTGGCAGGTGACAGATACCTGTCATAATAGGGAGACATGTGAGAGTTAGGACACTGGCAGGTGACAGATACCTGTGATAATAGGGAGACATGTGAGAGTTAGCACACTGGCAGGGGACAGATACCTATTATAATAGGGAGACATGGGAGGGTTAGGACACTGGCAGGTGACAGATACCTGTTATAATAGGGAGACATGTGAGAGTTAGGACACTGGCAGGTGACAGATACCAGTCATAATAGGGAGACATGTGAGAGTTAGGACACTGGCAGGTGACAGATACCTGTCATAATAGGGAGACATGTGAGAGTTAGGACACTGGCAGGTGACAGATACCAGTCATAATAGGGAGAGATGTGAGAGTTAGGACACTGGCAGGTGACAGATACCTGTTATAATAGGGAGACATGTGAGAGTTAGGACACTGGCAGGTGACAGATACCAGTCATAATAGGGAGAGATGTGAGAGTTAGGACACTGGCAGGTGACAGATACCTGTCATAATAGGGAGACATGTGAGAGTTAGGACACTGGCAGGTGACACATACCTGTCATAATAGGGAGACATGTGAGAGTTAGGACACTGGCAGGTGACAGATTCCTGTCATAATAGGGAGACATGTGAGAGTTGTGACACTGGCAGGTGACAGATACCTGTTATAATAGGGAGACATGTGAGAGGACACTGGCAGGCGACAGATACCTGTTATAATAGGGAGACATGTGAGAGTTAGGACACTGGCAGGTGACAGATACCTGTTATAATAGGGAGACATGTGAGAGTTAGGACACTGGCAGGTGACAGATACCAGTCATAATAGGGAGAGATGTGAGAGTTAGGACACTGGCAGGTGACAGATACCTGTCATAATAGGGAGACATGTGAAAGGACACTGGCAGGTGACAGATACCTGTTATAATAGGGAGACATGTGAGAGTTAGGACACTGGCAGATGACAGATACCTGTTATAATAGGGAGAGATGTGAGAGTTAGGACACTGGCAGGTGACAGATACCTGTTATAATACAGACACATGTGAGAGTTAGGACACTGGCATGTGACAGATACCTGTTATAATAGGGAGACATGTGAGAGTTAGGACACTGGCAGGTGACAGATACCTGTCATAATAGGGAGAGATGTGAGAGTTAAGACACTGGCAGGTGACAGATACCTGTCATAATAGGGAGACATGTGAGAGTTAGGACACTGGCAGGTGACAGATACCTGTCATAATAGGGAGAGATGTGAGAGTTAGGACACTGGCAGGTGACAGATAGCTGTCATAATAGGGAGACATGTGAGAGTTAGGACACTGGCAGGTGACAGATACCTGTTATAATAGGGAGACATGTGAGAGTTAGGAGACTGGCAGGTGACAGATACCTGTTATAATAGGGAGACATGTGAGGGTTAGGACACTGGCAGGTGACAGATACCAGTCATAATAGGGAGACATGTGAGAGTTAGGGCACTAGCAGGTGACAGATACCTGTTATAATAGGGAGAGATGTGAGAGGACACTGGCAGGTGACAGATACCTGTTATAATAGGGAGAGGTGTGAGAGTTAGGACACTGGCAGGTGACAGATACCTGTCATAATAGGGAGACATGTGAAAGGACACTGGCAGGTGACAGATACCTGTTATAATAGGGAGACATGTGAGAGTTAGGACACTGGCAGATGACAGATATCTGTTATAATAGGGAGACATGTGAGAGTTAGGACACTGGCAGGTGACAGATACCTGTTATAATAGAGACACATGTGAGAGTTAGGACACTGGCATGTGACAGATACCTGTTATAATAGGGAGACATGTGAGAGTTAGGACACTGGCAGGTGACAGATATCTGTCATAATAGGGAGACATGTGAGAGTTAGGACACTGGCAGGTGACAGATATCTGTTATAATAGGGAGACATGTGAGAGTTAGGGCACTAGCAGGTGACAGATACCTGTTATAATAGGGAGACATGTGAGAGTTAGGGCACTAGCAGGTGACAGATACCTGTTATAATAGGGAGACATGTGAGAGTTATGACACTGGCATGTGACAGATACCTGTCATAATAGGGAGACATGTGAGAGTTAGGGCACTAGCAGGTGACAGATACCTGTTATAATAGGGAGACATGTGAGAGTTAGGAGACTGGCAGGTGACAGATACCTGTTATAATAGGGAGACATGTGAGAGTTAGGACACTGGCAGGTGACAGATACCTGTCATAATAGGGAGACATGTGAGAGTTAGGGCACTAGCAGGTGACAGATACCTGTTATAATAGGGAGAGATGTGAGAGTTAGGACACTGGCAGGTGACAGATACCCGTCATAATAGGGAGACATGTGAGAGTTAGGACACTGGCAGGTGACAGATACCTGTCATAATAGGGAGACATGTGAGAGTTAGGACACTGGCAGGTGACAGATACCTGTTATAATAGGGAGACATGTGAGAGTTAGGACACTGGCAGGTGACAGATACCTGTCATAATAGGGAGACATGTGAGAGTTAGGACACTGGCAGGTGACAGATACCTGTGATAATAGGGAGACATGTGAGAGTTAGCACACTGGCAGGGGACAGATACCTATTATAATAGGGAGACATGGGAGGGTTAGGACACTGGCAGGTGACAGATACCTGTTATAATAGGGAGACATGTGAGAGTTAGGACACTGGCAGGTGACAGATACCAGTCATAATAGGGAGACATGTGAGAGTTAGGACACTGGCAGGTGACAGATACCTGTCATAATAGGGAGACATGTGAGAGTTAGGACACTGGCAGGTGACAGATACCAGTCATAATAGGGAGAGATGTGAGAGTTAGGACACGGGCAGGTGACAGATACCTGTTATAATAGGGAGACATGTGAGAGTTAGGACACTGGCAGGTGACAGATACCAGTCATAATAGGGAGAGATGTGAGAGTTAGGACACTGGCAGGTGACAGATACCTGTCATAATAGGGAGACATGTGAGAGTTAGGACACTGGCAGGTGACACATACCTGTCATAATAGGGAGACATGTGAGAGTTAGGACACTGGCAGGTGACAGATTCCTGTCATAATAGGGAGACATGTGAGAGTTGTGACACTGGCAGGTGACAGATACCTGTTATAATAGGGAGACATGTGAGAGGACACTGGCAGGCGACAGATACCTGTTATAATAGGGAGACATGTGAGAGTTAGGACACTGGCAGGTGACAGATACCTGTTATAATAGGGAGACATGTGAGAGTTAGGACACTGGCAGGTGACAGATACCAGTCATAATAGGGAGAGATGTGAGAGTTAGGACACTGGCAGGTGACAGATACCTGTCATAATAGGGAGACATGTGAAAGGACACTGGCAGGTGACAGATACCTGTTATAATAGGGAGACATGTGAGAGTTAGGACACTGGCAGATGACAGATACCTGTTATAATAGGGAGAGATGTGAGAGTTAGGACACTGGCAGGTGACAGATACCTGTTATAATACAGACACATGTGAGAGTTAGGACACTGGCATGTGACAGATACCTGTTATAATAGGGAGACATGTGAGAGTTAGGACACTGGCAGGTGACAGATACCTGTCATAATAGGGAGAGATGTGAGAGTTAAGACACTGGCAGGTGACAGATACCTGTCATAATAGGGAGAGATGTGAGAGTTAGGACACTGGCAGGTGACAGATACCTGTCATAATAGGGAGAGATGTGAGAGTTAGGACACTGGCAGGTGACAGATAGCTGTCATAATAGGGAGACATGTGAGAGTTAGGACACTGGCAGGTGACAGATACCTGTTATAATAGGGAGACATGTGAGAGTTAGGAGACTGGCAGGTGACAGATACCTGTTATAATAGGGAGACATGTGAGGGTTAGGACACTGGCAGGTGACAGATACCAGTCATAATAGGGAGACATGTGAGAGTTAGGGCACTAGCAGGTGACAGATACCTGTTATAATAGGGAGAGATGTGAGAGGACACTGGCAGGTGACAGATACCTGTTATAATAGGGAGAGGTGTGAGAGTTAGGACATTGGCAGGTGACAGATACCTGTTATAATAGGGAAACATGTGAGAGTTAGGACACTGGCAGGTGACAGATACCTGTCATAATAGGGAGAGGTGTGAGCGGACACTGGCAGGTGACAGATACCTGTCATAATAGGGAGACATGTGAGAGTTAGGACACTGGCAGGTGACAGATACCTGTTATAATAGGGAGAGATGTGAGAGGACACTGGCAGGTGACAGATACCTGTTATAATAGGGAGAGGTGTGAGAGGACACTGGCAGGTGACAGATACCTGTCATAATAGGGAGACATGTGAGAGTTAGGACCTGGCAGGTGACAGATACCTGTTATAATAGGGAGACATGTGAGAGTTAGGGCACTAGCAGGTGACATACCTGTTATAATAGGGAGACATGTGAGAGTTAGGGCACTAGCAGGTGACAGATACCTGTTATAATAGGGAGAGATGTGAGGACACTGGCAGGTGACAGATACCTGTTATAATAGGGAGACATGTGAGAGTTAGGGCACTAGCAGGTGACAGATACCTGTTATAATAGGGAGACATGTGAGAGTTAGGGCACTAGCAGGTGACAGATACCTGTTATAATAGGGAGACATGTGAGAGTTAGGACACTGGCATGTGACAGATACCTGTCATAATAGGCAGACATGTGAGAGTTAGGGCACTAGCAGGTGACAGATACCTGTTATAATAGGGAGACATGTGAGAGTTAGGACACTGGCAGGTGACAGATACCTGTTATAATAGGGAGACATGTGAGAGTTAGGACACTGGCAGGTGACAGATACCTGTCATAATAGGGAGACATGTGAGAGTTAGGGCACTAGCAGGTGACAGATACCTGTTATAATAGGGAGAGATGTGAGAGTTAGGACACTGGCAGGTGACAGATACCCGTCATAATAGGGAGACATGTGAGAGTTAGGACACTGGCAGGTGACAGATACCTGTTATAATAGGGAGACATGTGAGAGTTAGGACACTGGCAGGTGACAGATACCTGTCATAATAGGGAGACATGTGAGAGTTAGGACACTGGCAGGTGACAGATACCTGTGATAATAGGGAGACATGTGAGAGTTAGCACACTGGCAGGGGACAGATACCTATTATAATAGGGAGACATGGGAGGGTTAGGACACTGGCAGGTGACAGATACCTGTTATAATAGGGAGACATGTGAGAGTTAGGACACTGGCAGGTGACAGATACCAGTCATAATAGGGAGACATGTGAGAGTTAGGACACTGGCAGGTGACAGATACCTGTCATAATAGGGAGACATGTGAGAGTTAGGACACTGGCAGGTGACAGATACCAGTCATAATAGGGAGAGATGTGAGAGTTAGGACACTGGCAGGTGACAGATACCTGTTATAATAGGGAGACATGTGAGAGTTAGGACACTGGCAGGTGACAGATACCTGTCATAATAGGGAGAGGTGTGAGAGGACACTGGCAGGTGACAGATACCTGTCATAATAGGGAGACATGTGAGAGTTAGGACACTGGCAGGTGACAGATACCTGTTATAATAGGGAGAGATGTGAGAGGACACTGGCAGGTGACAGATACCTGTTATAATAGGGAGAGGTGTGAGAGGACACTGGCAGGTGACAGATACCTGTCATAATAGGGAGACATGTGAGAGTTAGGACACTGACAGGTGACAGATACCTGTTATAATAGGGAGACATGTGAGAGTTAGGGCACTAGCAGGTGACAGATACCTGTTATAATAGGGAGACATGTGAGAGTTAGGGCACTAGCAGGTGACAGATACCTGTTATAATAGGGAGAGATGTGAGAGGACACTGGCAGGTGACAGATACCTGTCATAATAGGGAGGCATGTGAGAGTTAGGACACTGGCAGGTGACAGATACCTGTCATAATAGGGAGACATGTGAGAGTTAGGACACTGGCAGGTGACAGATACCTGTTATAATAGGGAGACATGTGAGAGTTAGGGCACTGGCAGGTCACAGATACCTGTTATAATAGGGAGACATGTGAGAGGACACTGGCAGGTGACAGATACCTGTTATAATAGGGAGACATGTGAGAGTTAGGACACTGGCAGGTGACAGATACCTGTCATAATAGGGAGAGATGTGAGAGTTAGGACACTGGCAGGTGACAGATACCTGTTATAATAGGGAGACATGTGAGAGTTAGGACACTGGCAGGTGACAGATACCTGTTATAATAGGGAGACATGTGAGAGTTAGGACACTGGCAGGTGACAGATACCTGTCATAATAGGGAGAGATGTGAGAGTTAGGACACTGGCAGGTGACAGATACCTGTCATAATAGGGAGACATGTGAGAGTTAGGACACTGGCAGGTGACAGATACCTGTTATAATAGGGAGAGATGTGAGAGTTAGGACACTGGCAGGTGACAGATAGCTGTCATAATAGGGAGACATGTGAGAGTTAGGACACTGGCAGGTGACAGATACCTGTTATAATAGGGAGACATGTGAGAGTTAGGAGACTGGCAGGTGACAGATACCTGTTATAATAGGGAGACATGTGAGGGTTAGGACACTGGCAGGTGACAGATACCAGTCATAATAGGGAGACATGTGAGAGTTAGGGCACTAGCAGGTGACAGATACCTGTTATAATAGGGAGAGATGTGAGAGGACACTGGCAGGTGACAGATACCTGTTATAATAGGGAGAGGTGTGAGAGTTAGGACACTGGCAGGTGACAGATACCTGTTATAATAGGGAGACATGTGAGAGTTAGGACACTGGCAGGTGACAGATACCTGTCATAATAGGGAGAGGTGTGAGAGGACACTGGCAGGTGACAGATACCTGTCATAATAGGGAGACATGTGAGAGTTAGGACACTGGCAGGTGACAGATACCTGTTATAATAGGGAGAGATGTGAGAGGACACTGGCAGGTGACAGATACCTGTTATAATAGGGAGAGGTGTGAGAGGACACTGGCAGGTGACAGATACCTGTTATAATAGGGAGACATGTGAGAGTTAGGACACTGGCAGGTGACAGATACCAGTCATAATAGGGAGAGATGTGAGAGTTAGGACACTGGCAGGTGACAGATACCTGTCATAATAGGGAGACATGTGAAAGGACACTGGCAGGTGACAGATACCTGTTATAATAGGGAGACATGTGAGAGTTAGGACACTGGCAGATGACAGATACCTGTTATAATAGGGAGAGATGTGAGAGTTAGGACACTGGCAGGTGACAGATACCTGTTATAATACAGACACATGTGAGAGTTAGGTCACTGGCATGTGACAGATACCTGTTATAATAGGGAGACATGTGAGAGTTAGGACACTGGCAGGTGACAGATACCTGTCATAATAGGGAGAGATGTGAGAGTTAAGACACTGGCAGGTGACAGATACCTGTCATAATAGGGAGACATGTGAGAGTTAGGACACTGGCAGGTGACAGATACCTGTCATAATAGGGAGAGATGTGAGAGTTAGGACACTGGCAGGTGACAGATAGCTGTCATAATAGGGAGACATGTGAGAGTTAGGACACTGGCAGGTGACAGATACCTGTTATAATAGGGAGACATGTGAGAGTTAGGAGACTGGCAGGTGACAGATACCTGTTATAATAGGGAGACATGTGAGGGTTAGGACACTGGCAGGTGACAGATACCAGTCATAATAGGGAGACATGTGAGAGTTAGGGCACTAGCAGGTGACAGATACCTGTTATAATAGGGAGAGATGTGAGAGGACACTGGCAGGTGACAGATACCTGTTATAATAGGGAGAGGTGTGAGAGTTAGGACACTGGCAGGTGACAGATACCTGTTATAATAGGGAGACATGTGAGAGTTAGGACACTGGCAGGTGACAGATACCTGTCATAATAGGGAGAGGTGTGAGAGGACACTGGCAGGTGACAGATACCTGTCATAATAGGGAGACATGTGAGAGTTAGGACACTGGCAGGTGACAGATACCTGTCATAATAGGGAGAGGTGTGAGAGGACACTGGCAGGTGACAGATACCTGTCATAATAGGGAGACATGTGAGAGTTAGGACACTGGCAGGTGACAGATACCTGTTATAATAGGGAGAGATGTGAGAGGACACTGGCAGGTGACAGATACCTGTTATAATAGGGAGAGGTGTGAGAGGACACTGGCAGGTGACAGATACCTGTCATAATAGGGAGACATGTGAGAGTTAGGACACTGGCAGGTGACAGATACCTGTCATAATAGGGAGAGATGTGAGAGTTAGGACACTGGCAGGTGACAGATACCTGTTATAATAGGGAGAGATGTGAGAGTTAGGACACTGGCAGGTGACAGATACCCGTCATAATAGGGAGACATGTGAGAGTTAGGACACTGGCAGGTGACAGATACCTGTCATAATAGGGAGACATGTGAGAGTTAGGACACTGGCAGGTGACAGATACCTGTTATAATAGGGAGACATGTGAGAGTTAGGACACTGGCAGGTGACAGATACCTGTCATAATAGGGAGACATGTGAGAGTTAGGACACTGGCAGGTGACAGATACCTGTGATAATAGGGAGACATGTGAGAGTTAGCACACTGGCAGGGGACAGATACCTATTATAATAGGGAGACATGGGAGGGTTAGGACACTGGCAGGTGACAGATACCTGTTATAATAGGGAGACATGTGAGAGTTAGGACACTGGCAGGTGACAGATACCAGTCATAATAGGGAGACATGTGAGAGTTAGGACACTGGCAGGTGACAGATACCTGTCATAATAGGGAGACATGTGAGAGTTAGGACACTGGCAGGTGACAGATACCAGTCATAATAGGGAGAGATGTGAGAGTTAGGACACTGGCAGGTGACAGATACCTGTTATAATAGGGAGACATGTGAGAGTTAGGACACTGGCAGGTGACAGATACCTGTCATAATAGGGAGAGGTGTGAGAGGACACTGGCAGGTGACAGATACCTGTCATAATAGGGAGACATGTGAGAGTTAGGACACTGGCAGGTGACAGATACCTGTTATAATAGGGAGAGATGTGAGAGGACACTGGCAGGTGACAGATACCTGTTATAATAGGGAGAGGTGTGAGAGGACACTGGCAGGTGACAGATACCTGTCATAATAGGGAGACATGTGAGAGTTAGGACACTGGCAGGTGACAGATACCTGTTATAATAGGGAGACATGTGAGAGTTAGGGCACTAGCAGGTGACAGATACCTGTTATAATAGGGAGACATGTGAGAGTTAGGGCACTAGCAGGTGACAGATACCTGTTATAATAGGGAGAGATGTGAGAGGACACTGGCAGGTGACAGATACCTGTCATAATAGGGAGGCATGTGAGAGTTAGGACACTGGCAGGTGACAGATACCTGTCATAATAGGGAGACATGTGAGAGTTAGGACACTGGCAGGTGACAGATACCTGTTATAATAGGGAGACATGTGAGAGTTAGGGCACTGGCAGGTCACAGATACCTGTTATAATAGGGAGACATGTGAGAGGACACTGGCAGGTGACAGATACCTGTTATAATAGGGAGACATGTGAGAGTTAGGACACTGGCAGGTGACAGATACCTGTCATAATAGGGAGAGATGTGAGAGTTAGGACACTGGCAGGTGACAGATACCTGTTATAATAGGGAGACATGTGAGAGTTAGGACACTGGCAGGTGACAGATACCTGTTATAATAGGGAGACATGTGAGAGTTAGGACACTGGCAGGTGACAGATACCTGTCATAATAGGGAGAGATGTGAGAGTTAGGACACTGGCAGGTGACAGATACCTGTCATAATAGGGAGACATGTGAGAGTTAGGACACTGGCAGGTGACAGATACCTGTTATAATAGGGAGAGATGTGAGAGTTAGGACACTGGCAGGTGACAGATAGCTGTCATAATAGGGAGACATGTGAGAGTTAGGACACTGGCAGGTGACAGATACCTGTTATAATAGGGAGACATGTGAGAGTTAGGAGACTGGCAGGTGACAGATACCTGTTATAATAGGGAGACATGTGAGGGTTAGGACACTGGCAGGTGACAGATACCAGTCATAATAGGGAGACATGTGAGAGTTAGGGCACTAGCAGGTGACAGATACCTGTTATAATAGGGAGAGATGTGAGAGGACACTGGCAGGTGACAGATACCTGTTATAATAGGGAGAGGTGTGAGAGTTAGGACACTGGCAGGTGACAGATACCTGTTATAATAGGGAGACATGTGAGAGTTAGGACACTGGCAGGTGACAGATACCTGTCATAATAGGGAGAGGTGTGAGAGGACACTGGCAGGTGACAGATACCTGTCATAATAGGGAGACATGTGAGAGTTAGGACACTGGCAGGTGACAGATACCTGTTATAATAGGGAGAGATGTGAGAGGACACTGGCAGGTGACAGATACCTGTTATAATAGGGAGAGGTGTGAGAGGACACTGGCAGGTGACAGATACCTGTTATAATAGGGAGACATGTGAGAGTTAGGACACTGGCAGGTGACAGATACCAGTCATAATAGGGAGAGATGTGAGAGTTAGGACACTGGCAGGTGACAGATACCTGTCATAATAGGGAGACATGTGAAAGGACACTGGCAGGTGACAGATACCTGTTATAATAGGGAGACATGTGAGAGTTAGGACACTGGCAGATGACAGATACCTGTTATAATAGGGAGAGATGTGAGAGTTAGGACACTGGCAGGTGACAGATACCTGTTATAATACAGACACATGTGAGAGTTAGGTCACTGGCATGTGACAGATACCTGTTATAATAGGGAGACATGTGAGAGTTAGGACACTGGCAGGTGACAGATACCTGTCATAATAGGGAGAGATGTGAGAGTTAAGACACTGGCAGGTGACAGATACCTGTCATAATAGGGAGACATGTGAGAGTTAGGACACTGGCAGGTGACAGATACCTGTCATAATAGGGAGAGATGTGAGAGTTAGGACACTGGCAGGTGACAGATAGCTGTCATAATAGGGAGACATGTGAGAGTTAGGACACTGGCAGGTGACAGATACCTGTTATAATAGGGAGACATGTGAGAGTTAGGAGACTGGCAGGTGACAGATACCTGTTATAATAGGGAGACATGTGAGGGTTAGGACACTGGCAGGTGACAGATACCAGTCATAATAGGGAGACATGTGAGAGTTAGGGCACTAGCAGGTGACAGATACCTGTTATAATAGGGAGAGGTGTGAGAGTTAGGACACTGGCAGGTGACAGATACCTGTTATAATAGGGAGACATGTGAGAGTTAGGACACTGGCAGGTGACAGATACCTGTCATAATAGGGAGAGGTGTGAGAGGACACTGGCAGGTGACAGATACCTGTTATAATAGGGAGAGGTGTGAGAGGACACTGGCAGGTGACAGATACCTGTCATAATAGGGAGACATGTGAGAGTTAGGACACTGGCAGGTGACAGATACCTGTTATAATAGGGAGAGATGTGAGAGGACACTGGCAGGTGACAGATACCTGTTATAATAGGGAGAGGTGTGAGAGGACACTGGCAGGTGACAGATACCTGTCATAATAGGGAGACATGTGAGAGTTAGGACACTGGCAGGTGACAGATACCTGTCATAATAGGGAGAGGTGTGAGAGGACACTGGCAGGTGACAGATACCTGTTATAATAGGGAGAGGTGTGAGAGGACACTGGCAGGTGACAGATACCTGTCATAATAGGGAGACATGTGAGAGTTAGGACACTGGCAGGTGACAGATACCTGTCATAATAGGGAGAGATGTGAGAGTTAGGACACTGGCAGGTGACAGATAGCTGTCATAATAGGGAGACATGTGAGATTTAGGACACTGGCAGGTGACAGATACCTGTTATAATAGGGAGACTGGCAGGTGACAGATACCTGTTATAATAGGGAGAGATGTGAGAGGACACTGGCAGGTGACAGATACCTGTCATAATAGGGAGAGGTGTGAGAGGACACTGGCAGGTGACAGATACCTGTTATAATAGGGAGACATGTGAGAGTTAGGACACTGGCAGGTGACAGATACCAGTCATAATAGGGAGAGATGTGAGAGTTAGGACACTGGCAGGTGACAGATACCTGTCATAATAGGGAGACATGTGAAAGGACACTGGCAGGTGACAGATACCTGTTATAATAGGGAGACATGTGAGAGTTAGGACACTGGCAGATGACAGATACCTGTTATAATAGGGAGAGATGTGAGAGTTAGGACACTGGCAGGTGACAGATACCTGTTATAATACAGACACATGTGAGAGTTAGGACACTGGCATGTGACAGATACCTGTTATAATAGGGAGACATGTGAGAGTTAGGACACTGGCAGGTGACAGATACCTGTCATAATAGGGAGAGATGTGAGAGTTAAGACACTGGCAGGTGACAGATACCTGTCATAATAGGGAGACATGTGAGAGTTAGGACACTGGCAGGTGACAGATACCTGTCATAATAGGGAGAGATGTGAGAGTTAGGACACTGGCAGGTGACAGATAGCTGTCATAATAGGGAGACATGTGAGAGTTAGGAGACTGGCAGGTGACAGATACCTGTCATAATAGGGAGACATGTGAGAGTTAGGAGACTGGCAGGTGACAGATACCTGTTATAATAGGGAGAGATGTGAGAGGACACTGGCAGGTGACAGATACCAGTCATAATAGGGAGACATGTGAGAGTTAGGGCACTAGCAGGTGACAGATACCTGTTATAATAGGGAGAGATGTGAGAGGACACTGGCAGGTGACAGATACCTGTTATAATAGGGAGAGGTGTGAGAGTTAGGACACTGGCAGGTGACAGATACCTGTTATAATAGGGAGACATGTGAGAGTTAGGACACTGGCAGGTGACAGATACCTGTCATAATAGGGAGAGGTGTGAGAGGACACTGGCAGGTGACAGATACCTGTCATAATAGGGAGACATGTGAGAGTTAGGACACTGGCAGGTGACAGATACCTGTTATAATAGGGAGAGATGTGAGAGGACACTGGCAGGTGACAGATACCTGTTATAATAGGGAGAGGTGTGAGAGGACACTGGCAGGTGACAGATACCTGTCATAATAGGGAGACATGTGAGAGTTAGGACACTGGCAGGTGACAGATACCTGTTATAATAGGGAGAGATGTGAGAGGACACTGGCAGGTGACAGATACCTGTCATAATAGGGAGACATGTGAGAGTTAGGACACTGGCAGGTGACAGATACCTGTTATAATAGGGAGAGATGTGAGAGGACACTGGCAGGTGACAGATACCTGTCATAATAGGGAGAGGTGTGAGAGGACACTGGCAGGCGACAGATACCTGTTATAATAGGGAGAGATGTGAGAGGACACTGGCAGGTGACAGATACCTGTCATAATAGGGAGAGGTGTGAGAGGACACTGGCAGGTGACAGATACCTGTTATAATAGGGAGAGGTGTGAGAGGACACTGGCAGGTGACAGATACCTGTCATAATAGGGAGACATGTGAGAGTTAGGACACTGGCAGGTGACAGATACCTGTCATAATAGGGAGAGGTGTGAGAGGACACTGGCAGGTGACAGATACCTGTCATAATAGGGAGACATGTGAGAGTTAGGACACTGGCAGGTGACAGATACCTGTTATAATAGGGAGAGATGTGAGAGGACACTGGCAGGTGACAGATACCTGTCATAATAGGGAGAGGTGTGAGAGGACACTGGCAGGCGACAGATACCTGTTATAATAGGGAGAGATGTGAGAGGACACTGGCAGGTGACAGATACCTGTCATAATAGGGAGAGGTGTGAGAGGACACTGGCAGGTGACAGATACCTGTTATAATAGGGAGACATGTGAGAGTTAGGACACTGGCAGGTGACAGATACCAGTCATAATAGGGAGAGATGTGAGAGTTAGGACACTGGCAGGTGACAGATACCTGTCATAATAGGGAGACATGTGAAAGGACACTGGCAGGTGACAGATACCTGTTATAATAGGGAGACATGTGAGAGTTAGGACACTGGCAGATGACAGATACCTGTTATAATAGGGAGAGATGTGAGAGTTAGGACACTGGCAGGTGACAGATACCTGTTATAATACAGACACATGTGAGAGTTAGGACACTGGCATGTGACAGATACCTGTTATAATAGGGAGACATGTGAGAGTTAGGACACTGGCAGGTGACAGATACCTGTCATAATAGGGAGAGATGTGAGAGTTAAGACACTGGCAGGTGACAGATACCTGTCATAATAGGGAGACATGTGAGAGTTAGGACACTGGCAGGTGACAGATACCTGTCATAATAGGGAGAGATGTGAGAGTTAGGACACTGGCAGGTGACAGATAGCTGTCATAATAGGGAGACATGTGAGAGTTAGGACACTGGGAGGTGACAGATACCTGTTATAATAGGGAGACATGTGAGAGTTAGGAGACTGGCAGGTGACAGATACCTGTTATAATAGGGAGACATGTGAGGGTTAGGACACTGGCAGGTGACAGATACCAGTCATAATAGGGAGACATGTGAGAGTTAGGGCACTAGCAGGTGACAGATACCTGTTATAATAGGGAGAGATGTGAGAGGACACTGGCAGGTGACAGATACCTGTTATAATAGGGAGAGGTGTGAGAGTTAGGACACTGGCAGGTGACAGATACCTGTTATAATAGGGAGACATGTGAGAGTTAGGACACTGGCAGGTGACAGATACCTGTCATAATAGGGAGAGGTGTGAGAGGACACTGGCAGGTGACAGATACCTGTCATATTAGGGAGACATGTGAGAGTTAGGACACTGGCAGGTGACAGATACCTGTTATAATAGGGAGAGATGTGAGAGGACACTGGCAGGTGACAGATACCTGTTATAATAGGGAGAGGTGTGAGAGGACACTGGCAGGTGACAGATACCTGTTATAATAGGGAGACATGTGAGAGTTAGGACACTGGCAGGTGACAGATACCTGTTATAATAGGGAGAGGTGTGAGAGGACACTGGCAGGTGACAGATACCTGTTATAATAGGGAGAGGTGTGAGAGGACACTGGCAGGTGACAGATACCTGTTATAATAGGGAGAGATGTGAGAGGACACTGGCAGGTGACAGATACCTGTTATAATAGGGAGAGGTGTGAGAGGACACTGGCAGGTGACAGATACCTGTCATAATAGGGAGACATGTGAGAGTTAGGACACTGGCAGGTGACAGATACCTGTTATAATAGGGAGACATGTGAGAGTTAGGGCACTAGCAGGTGACAGATACCTGTTATAATAGGGAGACATGTGAGAGTTAGGGCACTAGCAGGTGACAGATACCTGTTATAATAGGGAGAGATGTGAGGACACTGGCAGGTGACAGATACCTGTTATAATAGAGACACATGTGAGAGTTAGGACACTGGCATGTGACAGATACCTGTTATAATAGGGAGACATGTGAGCGTTAGGACACTGGCAGGTGACAGATATCTGTCATAATAGGGAGACATGTGAGAGTTAGGACACTGGCAGGTGACAGATACCTGTTATAATAGGGAGAGATGTGAGAGGACACTGGCAGGTGACAGATACCTGTTATAATAGGGAGAGGTGTGAGAGGACACTGGCAGGTGACAGATACCTGTTATAATAGGGAGACATGTGAGAGTTAGGACACTGGCAGGTGACAGATACCAGTCATAATAGGGAGAGATGTGAGAGTTAGGACACTGGCAGGTGACAGATACCTGTCATAATAGGGAGACATGTGAAAGGACACTGGCAGGTGACAGATACCTGTTATAATAGGGAGACATGTGAGAGTTAGGACACTGGCAGATGACAGATACCTGTTATAATAGGGAGAGATGTGAGAGTTAGGACACTGGCAGGTGACAGATACCTGTTATAATACAGACACATGTGAGAGTTAGGAGACTGGCATGTGACAGATACCTGTTATAATAGGGAGACATGTGAGAGTTAGGACACTGGCAGGTGACAGATACCTGTCATAATAGGGAGAGATGTGAGAGTTAAGACACTGGCAGGTGACAGATACCTGTCATAATAGGGAGACATGTGAGAGTTAGGACACTGGCAGGTGACAGATACCTGTCATAATAGGGAGAGATGTGAGAGTTAGGACACTGGCAGGTGACAGATAGCTGTCATAATAGGGAGACATGTGAGAGTTAGGACACTGGCAGGTGACAGATACCTGTTATAATAGGGAGACATGTGAGAGTTAGGAGACTGGCAGGTGACAGATACCTGTTATAATAGGGAGACATGTGAGGGTTAGGACACTGGCAGGTGACAGATACCAGTCATAATAGGGAGACATGTGAGAGTTAGGGCACTAGCAGGTGACAGATACCTGTTATAATAGGGAGAGCTGTGAGAGGACACTGGCAGGTGACAGATACCTGTTATAATAGGGAGAGGTGTGAGAGTTAGGACACTGGCAGGTGACAGATACCTGTTATAATAGGGAGAGGTGTGAGAGGACACTGGCAGGTGACAGATACCTGTTATAATAGGGAGAGGTGTGAGAGGACACTGGCAGGTGACAGATACCTGTCATAATAGGGAGACATGTGAGAGGACACTGGCAGGTGACAGATACCTGTTATAATAGGGAGACATGTGAGAGTTAGGGCACTAGCAGGTGACAGATACCTGTTATAATAGGGAGACATGTGAGAGTTAGGACACTGGCAGGTGACAGATACCTGTCATAATAGGGAGAGGTGTGAGAGGACACTGGCAGGTGACAGATACCTGTCATAATAGGGAGACATGTGAGAGTTAGGACACTGGCAGGTGACAGATACCTGTTATAATAGGGAGAGATGTGAGAGGACACTGGCAGGTGACAGATACCTGTTATAATAGGGAGAGGTGTGAGAGGACACTGGCAGGTGACAGATACCTGTCATAATAGGGAGACATGTGAGAGTTAGGGCACTAGCAGGTGACAGATACCTGTTATAATAGGGAGACATGTGAGAGTTAGGGCACTAGCAGGTGACAGATACCTGTTATAATAGGGAGACATGTGAGAGTTAGGGCACTGGCAGGTGACAGATACCTATTATAATAGGGAGACATGTGAGAGTTAGGGCACTAGCAGGTGACAGATACCTGTTATAATAGGGAGACATGTGAGAGTTAGGGCACTGGCAGGTGACAGATACCTATTATAATAGGGAGACATGGGAGGGTTAGGACACTGGCAGGTGACAGATACCTGTTATAATAGGGAGACATGTGAGAGTTAGGGCACTGGCAGGTGACAGATACCTGTTATAATAGGGAGACATGTGAGAGTTAGGACACTGGCAGGTGACAGATACCTGTGATAATAGGGAGACATGTGAGAGTTAGGGCACTGGCAGGTGACAGATACCTGTTATAATAGGGAGACATGTGAGAGTTAGGGCACTGGCAGGTGACAGATACCTGTTATAATAGGGAGACATGTGAGAGTTAGGACACTGGCAGGTGACAGATACCTGTTATAATAGGGAGACATGGGAGGGTTAGGACACTGGCAGGTGACAGATACCTGTTATAATAGGGAGACATGTGAGAGTTAGGGCACTGGCAGGTGACAGATACCTGTTATAATAGGGAGACATGTGAGAGTTAGGGCACTGGCAGGTGACAGATACCTGTTATAATAGGGAGACATGTGAGAGTTAGGGCACTGGCAGGTGACAGATACCTGTTATAATAGGGAGACATGTGAGAGTTAGGACACTGGCAGGTGACAGATACCTGTTATAATAGGGAGACATGTGAGAGTTAGGACACTGGCAGGTGACAGATACCTGTTATAATAGGGAGACATGTGAGAGTTAGGGCACTGGCAGGTGACAGATACCTGTTATAATAGGGAGACATGTGAGAGTTAGGGCACTGGCAGGTGACAGATACCTGTTATAATAGGGAGACATGTGAGAGTTAGGACACTGGCAGGTGACAGATACCTGTTATAATAGGGAGACATGTGAGAGTTAGGACACTGGCAGGTGACAGATACCTGTTATAATAGGGAGACATGTGAGAGTTAGGGCACTGGCAGGTGACAGATACCTATTATAATAGGGAGACATGTGAGAGTTAGGGCACTAGCAGGTGACAGATACCTGTTATAATAGGGAGACATGTGAGAGTTAGGGCACTGGCAGGTGACAGATACCTATTATAATAGGGAGACATGGGAGGGTTAGGACACTGGCAGGTGACAGATACCTGTGATAATAGGGAGACATGTGAGAGTTAGGACACTGGCAGGTGACAGATACCTGTTATAATAGGGAGACATGTGAGAGTTAGGACACTGGCAGGTGACAGATACCTGTTATAATAGGGAGACGTGAGAGATAGGACACTGGCAGGTGACAGATACCTGTTATAATAGGGAGACATGGGAGGGTTAGGACACTGGCAGGTGACAGATACCTGTTATAATAGGGAGACATGTGAGAGTTAGGACACTAGCACGTGACAGATACCTGTTATAATAGGGAGACATGTGAGAGTTAGGACACTGGCAGGTGACAGATACCTGTTATAATAGGGAGACATGTGACAGTTAGGACACTGGCAGGTGACAGATACCTGTTATAATAGGGAGACGTGAGAGATAGGACACTGGCAGGTGACAGATACCTGTTATAATAGGGAGAGATGTGAGAGTTAGGACACTGGCAGATGACAGATACCCGTCATAATAGGGAGACATGTGAGAGTTAGGACACTGGCAGGTGAAAGATACCTGTCATAATAGGGAGACATGTGAGAGTTAGGACACTGGCAGGTGACAGATACCTGTTATAATAGGGAGACATGTGAGAGTTAGGACACTGGCAGGTGACAGATACCTGTTATTATAGGGAGACATGTGAGAGTTAGGACACTGGCAGGTGACAGATACCTATTATAATAGGGAGACATGGGAGGGTTAGGACACTGGCAGGTGACAGATACCTGTGATAATAGAGACATGTGAGAGTTAGGACACTGGCAGGTGACAGATACCTGTTATAATAGGGAGACATGTGAGAGTTAGGACACTGGCAGGTGACAGATACCAGTCATAATAGGGAGAGATGTGAGAGTTAGGACACTGGCAGGTGACAGATACCTGTCATAATAGGGAGACATGTGAGAGTTAGGACACTGGCAGGTGACAGATACCTGTCATAATAGGGAGACATGTGAGAGTTAGGACACTGGCAGGTGACAGATAGCTGTTATAATAGGGAGACATGTGAGAGTTAGGACACCGGCAGGTGACAGATACCTGTTATAATAGGGAGACATGTGAGAGTTAGGACACTGGCAGATGACAGATACCTGTTATAATAGGGAGACATGTGAGAGTTAGGGCACTAGCAGGTGACAGATACCTGTTATAATAGGGAGAGATGTGAGAGTTAGGACACTGGCAGGTGACAGATACCTGTTATAATAGGGAGACATGTGAGAGTTAGGACACTGGCAGGTGACAGATACCTGTTATAATAGGGAGACATGTGAGAGTTATGACACTGGCAGGTGACAGATACCTGTCATAATAGGGAGACATGTGAGAGTTAGGGCACTAGCAGGTGACAGATACCTGTTATAATAGGGAGAGATGTGAGAGGACACTGGGAGGTGACAGATACCTGTTATAATAGGGAGACATGTGAGAGTTAGGGCACTGGCAGGTGACAGATACCTGTCATAATAGGGAGACATGTGAGAGTTGGGACACTGGCAGGTGACAGATACCTGTTATAATAGGGAGACATGTGAGAGTTAGGACACTGGCAGGTGACAGATACCTGTTATAATAGGGAGACATGTGAAAGGACATTGGCAGGTGACAGATACCTGTTATAATAGGGAGACATGTGAGAGGACACTGGCAGGCGACAGACACCTGTCATAATAGGGAGACATGTGAGAGTTAGGACACTGGCAGGTGACAGATACCTGTTATAATAGGGAGACATGTGAGAGTTAGGACACTGGCAGGTGACAGATACCTGTTATAATAGGGAGACATGTGAGAGTTAGGACACTGGCAGGTGACAGATACCTGTGATAATAGGGAGACATGTGAGAGTTAGCACACTGGCAGGGGACAGATACCTATTATAATAGGGAGACATGGGAGGGTTAGGACACTGGCAGGTGACAGATACCTGTCATAATAGGGAGACATGGGAGGGTTAGGACACTGGCAGGTGACAGATACCTGTCATAATAGGGAGACATGTGAGAGTTAGGACACTGGCAGGTGACAGATACCTGTCATAATAGGGAGACATGTGAGAGTTAGGACACTGGCAGGTGACAGATACCTGTTATAATAGGGAGACATGTGAGAGTTAGGACACTGGCAGGTGACAGATACCTGTTATAATAGGGAGACATGTGAGAGTTAGGACACTGGCAGGTGACAGATACCAGTCATAATAGGGAGAGATGTGAGAGTTAGGACACTGGCAGGTGACAGATACCTGTCATAATAGGGAGACATGTGAGAGTTAGGACACTGGCATGTGACAGATACCTGTTATAATAGGGAGACATGTGAGAGTTAGGACACTGGCAGGTGACAGATACCAGTCATAATAGGGAGAGATGTGAGAGTTAGGACACTGGCAGGTGACAGATACCTGTTATAATAGGGAGACATGTGAGAGTTAGGACACTGGCAGATGACAGATACCTGTTATAATAGGGAGACATGTGAGAGTTAGGGCACTAGCAGGTGACAGATACCTGTTATAATAGGGAGAGATGTGAGAGTTAGGACACTGGCAGGTGACAGATACCTGTTATAATAGAGACACATGTGAGAGTTAGGACACTGGCAGGCGACAGATACCTGTTATAATAGGGAGACATGTGAGAGTTAGGACACTGGCAGGTGACAGATACCTGTTATAATAGGGAGACATGTGAGAGTTAGGACACTGGCAGGTGACAGATACCTGTTATAATAGGGAGAGATGTGAGAGTTAGGACACTGGCAGGTGACAGATACCTGTTATAATAGGGAGAGATGTGAGAGGACACTGGCAGGTGACAGATACCTGTCATAATAGGGAGACATGTGAGAGTTAGGACACTGGCAGGTGACAGATACCTGACATAATAGGGTGACATGTGAGAGTTAGGACACTGGCAGGTGACAGATACCTGTTATAATAGGGAGACATGTGAGAGTTAGGACACTGGCAGGTGACAGATACCTGTTATAATAGGGAGACATGTGAGAGTTAGGACACTGGCAGGTGACAGATACCTGTTATAATAGGGAGACGTGAGAGATAGGACACTGGCAGGTGACAGATACCTGTTATAATAGGGAGACATGGGAGGGTTAGGACACTGGCAGGTGACAGATACCTGTTATAATAGGGAGACATGTGAGAGTTAGGACACTAGCACATGACAGATACCTGTTATAATAGGGAGACATGTGAGAGTTAGGACACTGGCAGGTGACAGATACCTGTTATAATAGGGAGACATGTGAGAGTTAGGACACTGGCAGGTGACAGATACCTGTTATAATAGGGAGACGTGAGAGATAGGACACTGGCAGGTGACAGATACCTGTTATAATAGGGAGACATGTGAGAGTTAGGACACTGGCAGGTGACAGATACCTGTTATAATAGGGAGACATGTGAGAGTTAGGACACTGGCAGGTGACAGGTACCTGTTATAATAGGGAGACGTGAGAGATAGGACACTGGCAGGTGACAGATACCTGTTATAATAGGGAGACATGTGAGAGTTAGGACACTGGCAGGTGACAGATACCTGTTATAATAGGGAGACATGTGAGAGTTAGGACACTGGCAGGTGACAGGTACCTGTTATAATAGGGAGACATGTGAGAGTTAGGACACTGGCAGGTGACAGATACCTGTTATAATAGGGAGACATGAGAGAGTTAGGACATAACACACCAAGGGACCAAATTGTTACCAACATTTTTGATAACTTACCTTTTGAGGTTGAACAATTAAGCCGTTCTCATCGATAGTTGACAGTTTTGACACATCCCCCACACCGCATGTAATGTCACCGTTACTATAGCCAAATAGATCTTCTGACGTATCATCGTAATTATCATCATCTCCATCCTGGAAGGAGAACAAACAAAAGATGAGACAGTAAAAAGAAAAGAAAGTTAAAGGAAGACCAAGAATATGGTGATGGTAGGACATCTTAACAGTTAAGACCAACAACACAGTGATGGTAGGACATCTTAACAGTTAAGACCAACAACACAGTGATGGTAGGACATCTTAACAGTTAAGACCAACAACACAGTGATGGTAGGACATCTTAACAGTTAAGACCAACAACACAGTGATGGTAGGACATCTTAACAGTTAAGACCAAAAACACAGTGATGGTAGGACATCTTAACAGTTAAGACCAACAACACAGTGATGGTAGGACATCTTAACAGTTAAGACCAACAACACAGTGATGGTAGGACATCTTAACAGTTAAGACCAACAACACAGTGATGGTAGGACATCTTAACAGTTAAGACCAACAACACAGTGATGGTAGGACATCTTAACAGTTAAGACCAACAACACAGTGATGGTAGGACATCTTAACAGTTAAGACCAACAACACAGTGATGGTAGGTCATCTTAACAGTTAAGACCAACAACACAGTGATGGTAGGACATCTTAACAGTTAAGACCAACAACACAGTGATGGTAGGTCATCTTAACAGTTAAGACCAACAACACAGTGATGGTAGGACATCTTAACAGTTAAGACCAACAACACAGTGATGGTAGGACATCTTAACAGTTAAGATCAACAACACAGTGATGGTAGGACATCTTAACAGTTAAGACCAACAACTCAGTGATGGTAGGACATCTTAACAGCTAAGACCAACACAGTGACGAAGGACATCTTAACAGTTAGGACCAACAACACAGTGATGGAAGGACATCTTAACAGTTAATACCAACAACACAGTGATGGAAGGACATCTTAACACTTAAGACCAACAACACAGTGATGCTAGGTCATCTTAACAGTTTAGACCAACAGCACAGTGATGGAAGGTCATCTTAACAGTTAAGACCAACAACACAGTGTTGGAAGGACATCTTAACAGTTAAGACGAACAGTGATGGTAGGACATCTTAACAGTTAAGACCAACAGCACAGTGATGGAAGGACATCTTAACAGTTAAGACTAACAACATAGTGATGGTAACCATCTAAACAGTTAAGACCAACAAGACTGATGTAAGGACATCTTAACAGTTAGGACCAACAACACAGTGATGGAAGGACATTTTAATAGTTAAGACCAACAACACTGATGCAAGGACATCTTAACAGTTAGGACCAACAACACAGTGATGGAAGGACATGTTAACAGTTAAGACCACCAACAGTGATGGAAGGTCATCTTAACAGTTAAGACCAACAACACAGTGATGGAAGGACATCTTAACAGTCAAGACACAACACAGTGATGGAAGGACATCTTAACAGTTAAGACTAACAGCATAGTGATGGTAGGTCATCTTAACAGTTAAGACCACAACACAGTGATGGAAGGACATCTTAACAGTTAAGACCAACAACACAGTGATGGAAGGACATGTTAACAGTTAAGACCACAACACAGTGATGGAAGGACATCTTAACAGTTAAGACCACAACACAGTGATGGTAGGACATCTTAACAGTTAAGACCAACAACACAGTGATGGAAGGACATCTTAACAGTTAAGACCAACAACACAGTGATGGTAACCATCTTAACAGTTAAGACCAACAAGACTGATGTAAGGACATCTTAACAGTTAAGACCAACAACACAGTGATGGAAGGTCATCTTAACAGTTAAGACCAACAACAGTGATGGAAGGTCATCTTAACACTTAAGACCAACAACACAGTGATGGTAGGACATCTTAACAGTTAAGACCACAACACAGTGATGGAAGGACATCTTAACAGTTAAGACCAACAACACAGTGATGGAAGGACATGTTAACAGTTAAGACCACAACACAGTGATGGAAGGACATCTTAACAGTTAAGACCACAACACAGTGATGGTAGGACATCTTAACAGTTAAGACCAACAACACAGTGATGTAAGGACATCTTATCAGTTAAGACCACAACACAGTGATGGAAGGACATCTTAACAGTTAAGACCACAACACAGTGATGGAAGGACATCTTAACAGTTAAGACCACAACACAGTGATGGAAGGACATCTTAACAGTCAAGACCACAACACAGTGATGGAAGGACATCTTAACAGTTAAGACCAACAACACAGTGATGGTAGGACATCTTAACAGTCAAGACCAACAACAGTGATGGAAGGACATCTTAACACTTAAGACCAACAACACAGTGATGGAAGGACATCTTAACAGTTAAGACCAACAACACAGTGATGGAAGGACATGTTAACAGTTAAGACCAACAACAGTGATGGAAGGACATCTTAACAGTCAAGACCAACAACACAGTGATGGAAGGACATCTTAACACTGAAGACCAACAACACAGTGATGGTAGGACATCTTAACAGTCAAGACCAACAACACAGTGATGGTAGGACATCTTAACAGTCAAGACCAACAACACTGATGGAAGGACATCTTAACAGTTAAGACCACCAACAGTGATGGTAGGACATCTTAACAGTTAAGATCAACAACACAGTGATGGTAGGATATCTTAACAGTTAAGACCAACAACACAGTGATGGAAGGACATCTTAACAATTAAGACCAACAACAGTGATGGTAGGACATCTTAACATGTAAGACGAACAGTGATGGTAGGACATCTTAACAGTTAAGACCAACAACAGTGATGGTAGGACATCTTAACAGTTAAGACCAACAACACAGTGATGGAAGGTCATCTTAACACTTAAGACCAACAACACAGTGATGGAAGGACATCTTAACAGTTAAGACCAACAACACAGTGGTGGTAGGATATCTTAACAGTTAAGACCAACAACACAGTGGTGGTAGGATATCTTAACAGTTAAGACCAACAACACTGTGATGGAAGGACATCTTAACAGTTAAGACCAACAACAAAGTGATGCAAGGACATCTTAACAGTTAAGACGAACAGTGATGTAAGGACATCTTAACAGTTAAGACCACCAACAGTGATGAAAGGACATCTTAACAGTGAAGACCAACAACACAGTGATGGTAGGACATTTTAACAGTTAAGACCAACAACAGTGATGGTAGGACATCTTAACAGTTAAGATCAACAACACAGTGATGGTAGGACATCTTAACAGTTAAGACCAACAACTCAGTGATGGTAGGACATCTTAACAGTTAGGACCAACAACACAGTGATGGAAGGACATCTTAACAGTTAATAACAACAACACAGTGATGGAAGGACATCTTAACAGTTAAGACCAACAACACAGTGATGGAAGGACATCTTAACAGTTAAGACCAACAACACAGTGATGGAAGGACATCTTAACATTTAAGACCAACAACACAGTGATGCTAGGTCATCTTAACAGTTAAGACCAACAGCACAGTGATGGAAGGTCATCTTAACAGTTAAGACCAACAACACAGTGTTGGAAGGACATCTTAACAGTTAAGACGAACAGTGATGGTAGGACATCTTAACAGTTAAGACCAACAGCACAGTGATGGAAGGACATCTTAACAGTTAAGACTAACAACATAGTGATGGTAACCATCTTAACAGTTAAGACCAACAAGACTGATGTAAGGACATTTTAACAGTTAAGACCAACAAGACTGATGTAAGGACATTTTAACAGTTAAGACCAACAACACTGATGCAAGGACATCTTAACAGTTAGGACCAACAAAACAGTGATGGAAGGACATCTTAACAGTTAATACCAACAACACAGTGATGGAAGGACATCTTAACAGTTAAGACCAACAACACAGTGGTGGTAGGATATCTTAACAGTTAAGACCAACAACAGAGTGATGGTAGGACATCTTAACAGTCAAGACCAACAACACTGTGATGGAAGGACATCTTAACAGTCAAGACCAACAACACAGTGATGGAAGGTCATCTTAACAGTTAAGACCAACAACACAGTGGTGGTAGGATATCTTAACAGTTAAGACCAACAACACTGTGATGGAAGGACATCTTAACAGTTAAGACCAACAACAAAGTGATGCAAGGACATCTTAACAGTTAAGACGAACAGTGATGTAAGGACATCTTAACAGTTAAGACCACCAACAGTGATGAAAGGACATCTTAACAGTGAAGACCAACAACACAGTGATGGTAGGACATTTTAACAGTTAAGACCAACAACACAGTGATGGTAGGACATCTTAACAGTTAAGATCAACAACACAGTGATGGTAGGACATCTTAACAGTTAAGACCAACAACTCAGTGATGGTAGGACATCTTAACAGTTAGGACCAACAACACAGTGATGGAAGGACATCTAAACAGTTAATACCAACAACACAGTGATGGAAGGACATCTTAACAGTTAAGACCAACAACACAGTGATGGAAGGACATCTTAACAGTTAAGACCAACAAGACAGTGATGGAAGGACGTCTTAACAGTTAAGACCAACAACACGGTGATGGAAGGACATCTTAACACTTAAGACCAACAACACAGTGATGCTAGGTCATCTTAACAGTTAAGACCAACAGCACAGTGATGGAAGGTCATCTTAACAGTTAAGACCAACAACACAGTGTTGGAAGGACATCTTAACAGTTAAGACGAACAGTGATGGTAGGACATCTTAACAGTTAAGACCAACAGCACAGTGATGGAAGGACATCTTAACAGTTAAGACTAACAACATAGTGATGGTAACCATCTTAACAGTTAAGACCAACAAGACTGATGTAAGGACATTTTAACAGTTAAGACCAACAAGACTGATGTAAGGACATTTTAACAGTTAAGACCAACAAAACAGTGATGGAAGGACATCTTAACAGTTAATACCAACAACACAGTGATGGAAGGACATCTTAACAGTTAAGACCAACAACACAGTGATGGAAGGACATCTTAACAGTTAAGACCAACAACACAGTGATGGAAGGACGTCTTAACAGTTAAGACCAACAACACAGTGATGGAAGGACATCTCAACACTTAAGACCAACACAGTGATGCTAGGTCATCTTAACAGTTAAGACCAACAACACAGTGATGGAAGGACATCTTAACACTTAAGATGACCTAGCATCACTGTGTTGTTGGTCTTAACTGTTAAGATGACCTAGCATCACTGTGTTGTTGGTCTTAACAGTTAAGACCACCAACAGTGATGGAAGGTCATCTTAACAGTTAAGACCACCAACAGTGATGGAAGGTCATCTTAACAGTCAAGACCACAACACAGTGATGGTAGGACATCTTAACAGTTAAGACCAACAAGACTGATGTAAGGACATCTTAACAGTTAAGACCAACAACACAGTGATGGTAACCATCTTAACAGTTAAGACCAACAAGACTGATGTAAGGACATCTTAACAGTTAAGACCAGCAACACAGTGATGGTAACCATCTTAACAGTTAAGACCAACAAGACTGATGTAAGGACATCTTAACAGTTAAGACCAACAACACAGTGATGGAAGGTCATCTTAACAGTTAAGACCAACAACACAGTGATGGAAGGACATCTTAACAGTCAAGACCACAACACAGTGATGGAAGGACATCTTAACAGTTAAGACCAACAACACAGTGATGGTAACCATCTTAACAGTTAAGACCAACAAGACTGATGTAAGGACATCTTAACAGTTAAGACCAACAACACAGTGATGGAAGGTCATCTTAACAGTTAAGACCAACAACAGTGATGGAAGGTCATCTTAACACTTAAGACCAACAACACAGTGATGGAAGGACATCTTAACAGTTAAGACCACCAACAGTGATGGAAGGACATCTTAACAGTTAAGACCACAACACAGTGATGGAAGGACATCTTAACAGTTAAGACCAACAACACAGTGATGTAAGGACATCTTAACAGTTAAGACCAACAACACAGTGATGGTAGGACATCTTAACAGTTAAGACCAACAACACAGTGATGGTAGGACATCTTAACAGTCAAGACCAACAACACAGTGATGGTAGGACATCTTAACAGTTAAGACGAACAACACAGTGATGGAAGGACATCTTAACACTTAAGACCAACAACACAGTGATGGAAGGACATCTTAACAGTTAAGACCACCAACAGTGATGGAAGGACATCTTAACAGTTAAGACCAACAACACAGTGATGGAAGGACATGTTAACAGTTAATCAAACAACACAGTGATGGAAGGACATCTTAACAGTTAAGACCAACAAAACAGTGATGGAAGGACATGTTAACAGTTAAGACCAACAACACAGTGATGGAAGGACATCTTAACAGTCAAGACCAACAACACAGTGATGGTAGGACATCTTAACACTTAAGACCAACAACACAGTGATGGTAGGACATCTTAACAGTCAAGACCAACAACACAGTGATGGAAGGACATCTAAACAGTTAATACCAACAACACAGTGATGGAAGGACATCTTAACAGTTAAGACCAACAACACAGTGATGGAAGGACATCTTAACAGTTAAGACCAACAACACAGTGATGGAAGGACGTCTTAACAGTTAAGACCAACAACACGGTGATGGAAGGACATCTTAACACTTAAGACCAACAACACAGTGATGCTAGGTCATCTTAACAGTTAAGACCAACAGCACAGTGATGGAAGGTCATCTTAACAGTTAAGACCAACAACACAGTGTTGGAAGGACATCTTAACAGTTAAGACGAACAGTGATGGTAGGACATCTTAACAGTTAAGACCAACAGCACAGTGATGGAAGGACATCTTAACAGTTAAGACTAACAACATAGTGATGGTAACCATCTTAACAGTTAAGACCAACAAGACTGATGTAAGGACATTTTAACAGTTAAGACCAACAAAACAGTGATGGAAGGACATCTTAACAGTTAATACCAACAACACAGTGATGGAAGGACATCTTAACAGTTAAGACCAACAACACAGTGATGGAAGGACATCTTAACAGTTAAGACCAACAACACAGTGATGGAAGGACGTCTTAACAGTTAAGACCAACAACACAGTGATGGAAGGACATCTCAACACTTAAGACCAACACAGTGATGCTAGGTCATCTTAACAGTTAAGACCAACAACACAGTGATGGAAGGACATCTTAACACTTAAGATGACCTAGCATCACTGTGTTGTTGGTCTTAACTGTTAAGATGACCTAGCATCACTGTGTTGTTGGTCTTAACAGTTAAGACCACCAACAGTGATGGAAGGTCATCTTAACAGTTAAGACCACCAACAGTGATGGAAGGTCATCTTAACAGTCAAGACCACAACACAGTGATGGTAGGACATCTTAACAGTTAAGACCAACAAGACTGATGTAAGGACATCTTAACAGTTAAGACCAACAACACAGTGATGGTAACCATCTTAACAGTTAAGACCAACAAGACTGATGTAAGGACATCTTAACAGTTAAGACCAACAACACAGTGATGGAAGGTCATCTTAACAGTTAAGACCAACAACACAGTGATGGAAGGACATCTTAACAGTCAAGACCACAACACAGTGATGGAAGGACATCTTAACAGTTAAGACCAACAACACAGTGATGGTAACCATCTTAACAGTTAAGACCAACAAGACTGATGTAAGGACATCTTAACAGTTAAGACCAACAACACAGTGATGGAAGGTCATCTTAACAGTTAAGACCAACAACAGTGATGGAAGGTCATCTTAACACTTAAGACCAACAACACAGTGATGGAAGGACATCTTAACAGTTAAGACCACCAACAGTGATGGAAGGACATCTTAACAGTTAAGACCACAACACAGTGATGGAAGGACATCTTAACAGTTAAGACCAACAACACAGTGATGGAAGGACATCTTAACAGTTAAGACCAACAACACAGTGATGGTAGGACATCTTAACAGTTAAGACCAACAACACAGTGATGGTAGGACATCTTAACAGTCAAGACCAACAACACAGTGATGGTAGGACATCTTAACAGTTAAGACGAACAACACAGTGATGGAAGGACATCTTAACACTTAAGACCAACAACACAGTGATGGAAGGACATCTTAACAGTTAAGACCACCAACAGTGATGGAAGGACATCTTAACAGTTAAGACCAACAAAACAGTGATGGAAGGACATGTTAACAGTTAAGACCAACAACACAGTGATGGAAGGACATCTTAACAGTCAAGACCAACAACACAGTGATGGTAGGACATCTTAACACTTAAGACCAACAACACAGTGATGGTAGGACATCTTAACAGTCAAGACCAACAACACAGTGATGGAAGGACATCTTAACAGTTAAGACCAACAACACAGTGATGGTAGGACATCTTAACAGTTAAGACCAACAACACTGTGATGGAAGGACATCTTAACAGTTAAGACCAACAACACAGTGATGGTAGGACATCTTAACAGTCAAGACCAACAACACAGTGATGGAAGGACATCTTAACAGTTAAGACCAACAACTCAGTGATGGAAGGACATCTTAACAGTCAAGACCAACAACACAGTGATGTTAACCATCTTAACAGTTAAGACCAACAAGACTGATGTAAGGACATCTTAACAGTTAAGACCAACAACACAGCGATGCAAGGACATCTTAACAGTTAAGACCAACAATACAGTGATGGTAGGACATCTTAACAGTTAAGACCAACAACACAGTGATGGAAGGACATCTTAACAGTTAAGACCAACAACACAGTGAAGGTAGGACATCTTAACAGTTAAGACCAGCAACACTGTGATGGTAGGACATCTTAACAGTTAAGAACAACAACACTGATGGAAGGACATCTTAACAGTTAAGACCACCAACAGTGATGGTAGGACATCTTAACAGTTAAGATCAACAACACAGTGATGGTAGGATATCTTAACAGTTAAGACCAACAACACAGTGATGGAAGGACATCTTAACAATTAAGACCAACAACAGTGATGGTAGGACATCTTAACAGTTAAGACCAACAACACAGTGATGGAAGGTCATCTTAACACTTAAGACCAACAACACAGTGATGGAAGGACATCTTAACAGTTAAGACCAACAACACAGTGGTGGTAGGATATCTTAACAGTTAAGACCAACAACACTGTGATGGAAGGACATCTTAACAGTTAAGACCAACAACAAAGTGATGCAAGGACATCTTAACAGTTAAGACGAACAGTGATGTAAGGACATCTTAACAGTTAAGACCACCAACACAGTGATGGTAGGACATCTTAACAGTTAAGATCAACAACACAGTGATGGTAGGACATCTTAACAGTTAAGACCAACAACTCAGTGATGGTAGGACATCTTAACAGTTAAGACCAACAACTCAGTGATGGTAGGACATCTTAACAGTTAAGACCAACAACACAGTGATGGTAGGACATCTTAACAGTTAAGACCAACAACACAGTGATGGTAGGACATCTTAACAGTTAAGACCAACAACACAGTGATGGTAGGATATCTTAACAGTTAAGACCAACAACTCAGTGATGGTAGGACATCTTAACAGTTAAGACCAACACAGTGACGAAGGACATCATAACAGTTAGGACCAACAACACAGTGATGGAAGGACATCTTAACAGTTAATACCAACAACACAGTGATGGAAGGACATCTTAACAGTTAAGACCAACAACACAGTGATGGAAGGACATCTTAACAGTTAAGACCAACAACAGTGATGGTAGGACATCTTAACAGTCAAGACCAACAACACAGTGATTGTAGGACATCTTAACAGTTAAGACCAACAACATAGTGATGGAAGGACATCTTAACACTTAAGACCAACAACACAGTGATCGAAGGACATCTTAACAGTCAAGACCACAACACAGTGATGGAAGGACATCTTAACAGTCAAGACCAACAACACAGTGATGGTAGGACATGTTAACAGTTAAGACCAACAACACAGTGATGGTAGGACATCTTAACAGTTAAGACCAACAACACAATGATGGTAGGGCATCTTAACAGTTAAGACCAACAACACTGTGATGGAAGGACATCTTAACACTTAAGACCAACAACACAGTGATGGTAGGACATCTTAACAGTTAAGACCAACAACACAGTGATGGAAGGACATCTTAACAGTCAAGACCAACAACACAGTGATGGTAGGACATCTTAACACTTAAGACCAACAACACAGTGATGGTAGGACATCTTAACAGTTAAGACCAACAACACAATGATGGTAGGGCATCTTAACAGTTAAGACCAACAACACTGTGATGGAAGGACATCTTAACACTTAAGACCAACAACACAGTGATGGTAGGACATCTTAACAGTTAAGACCAACAACACAGTGATGGAAGGACATCTTAACAGTTAAGACCAACAACACAGTGATGGTAGGACATCTTAACAGTTAAGACCAACAACACTGTGATGGAAGGACATCTTAACAGTTAAGACCAACAACACAGTGATGGTAGGACATCTTAACAGTCAAGACCAACAACACAGTGATGGAAGGACATCTTAACAGTCAAGACCAACAACACAGTGATGGTAGGACATCTTAACACTTAAGACCAACAACACAGTGATGGTAGGACATCTTAACAGTTAAGACCAACAACACAATGATGGTAGGGCATCTTAACAGTTAAGACCAACAACACTGATGGAAGGACATCTTAACACTTAAGACCAACAACACAGTGATGGTAGGACATCTTAACAGTTAAGACCAACAACACAGTGATGGAAGGACATCTTAACAGTTAAGACCAACAACACAGTGATGGTAGGACATCTTAACAGTTAAGACCAACAACACTGATGGAAGGACATCTTAACAGTTAAGACCAACAACACAGTGATGGTAGGACATCTTAACAGTCAAGACCAACAACACAGTGATGGAAGGACATCTTAACAGTTAAGACCAACAACTCAGTGATGGAAGGACATCTTAACAGTCAAGACCAACAACACAGTGATGTTAACCATCTTAACAGTTAAGACCAACAAGACTGATGTAAGGACATCTTTACAGTTAAGACCAACAACACAGCGATGCAAGGACATCTTAACAGTTAAGACCAAAAATACAGTGATGGTAGGACATCTTAACAGTTAAGACCAACAACACAGTGATGGAAGGACATCTTAACAGTTAAGACCAACAACACAGTGAAGGTAGGACATCTTAACAGTTAAGACCAGCAACACTGTGATGGTAGGACATCTTAACAGTTAAGAACAACAACACTGATGGAAGGACATCTTAACAGTTAAGATCAACAACACAGTGATGGTAGGATATCTTAACAGTTAAGACCAACAACACAGTGATGGAAGGACATCTTAACAATTAAGGCCAACAACAGTGATGGTAGGACATCTTAACAGTTAAGACCAACAACACAGTGATGGAAGGTCATCTTAACACTTAAGACCAACAACACAGTGATGGAAGGACATCTTAACAGTTAAGACCAACAACACAGTGATGGTAGGACATCTTAACAGTTAAGACCAACAACACTGTGATGGAAGGACATCTTAACAGTTAAGACCAACAACACAGTGATGGTAGGACATCTTAACAGTCAAGACCAACAACACAGTGATGGAAGGACATCTTAACAGTCAAGACCAACAACACAGTGATGGTAGGACATCTTAACACTTAAGACCAACAACACAGTGATGGTAGGACATCTTAACAGTTAAGACCAACAACACAGTGGTGGTAGGATATCTTAACAGTTAAGACCAACAACACTGTGATGGAAGGACATCTTAACAGTTAAGACCAACAACAAAGTGATGCAAGGACATCTTAACAGTTAAGACGAACAGTGATGTAAGGACATCTTAACAGTTAAGACCACCAACAGTGATGAAAGGACATCTTAACAGTGAAGACCAACAACACAGTGATGGTAGGACATTTTAACAGTTAAGACCAACAACACAGTGATGGTAGGACATCTTAACAGTTAAGATCAACAACACAGTGATGGTAGGACATCTTAACAGTTAAGACCAACAACTCAGTGATGGTAGGACATCTTAACAGTTAGGACCAACAACACAGTGATGGAAGGACATCTTAACAGTTAATACCAACAACACAGTGATGGAAGGACATCTTAACAGTTAAGACCAACAACACAGTGATGGAAGGACATCTTAACAGTTAAGACCAACAACACAGTGATGGAAGGACATCTTAACACTTAAGACCAACAACACAGTGATGCTAGGTCATCTTAACAGTTAAGACCAACAGCACAGTGATGGAAGGTCATCTTAACAGTTAAGACCAACAACACAGTGTTGGAAGGACATCTTAACAGTTAAGACGAACAGTGATGGTAGGACATCTTAACAGTTAAGACCAACAGCACAGTGATGGAAGGACATCTTAACAGTTAAGACTAACAACATAGTGATGGTAACCATCTTAACAGTTAAGACCAACAAGACTGATGTAAGGACATTTTAACAGTTAAGACCAACAAGACTGATGTAAGGACATTTTAACAGTTAAGACCAACAAGACTGATGCAAGGACATCTTAACAGTTAGGACCAACAAAACAGTGATGGAAGGACATCTTAACAGTTAATACCAACAACACAGTGATGGAAGGACATCTTAACAGTTAAGACCAACAACACAGTGGTGGTAGGATATCTTAACAGTTAAGACCAACAACACAGTGATGGTAGGACATCTTAACAGTCAAGACCAACAACACTGTGATGGAAGGACATCTTAACAGTCAAGACCAACAACACAGTGATGGAAGGTCATCTTAACAGTTAAGACCAACAACACAGTGGTGGTAGGATATCTTAACAGTTAAGACCAACAACACTGTGATGGAAGGACATCTTAACAGTTAAGACCAACAACAAAGTGATGCAAGGACATCTTAACAGTTAAGACGAACAGTGATGTAAGGACATCTTAACAGTTAAGACCACCAACAGTGATGAAAGGACATCTTAACAGTGAAGACCAACAACACAGTGATGGTAGGACATTTTAACAGTTAAGACCAACAACACAGTGATGGTAGGACATCTTAACAGTTAAGATCAACAACACAGTGATGGTAGGACATCTTAACAGTTAAGACCAACAACTCAGTGATGGTAGGACATCTTAACAGTTAGGACCAACAACACAGTGATGGAAGGACATCTAAACAGTTAATACCAACAACACAGTGATGGAAGGACATCTTAACAGTTAAGACCAACAACACAGTGATGGAAGGACATCTTAACAGTTAAGACCAACAACACAGTGATGGAAGGACGTCTTAACAGTTAAGACCAACAACACGGTGATGGAAGGACATCTTAACACTTAAGACCAACAACACAGTGATGCTAGGTCATCTTAACAGTTAAGACCAACAGCACAGTGATGGAAGGTCATCTTAACAGTTAAGACCAACAACACAGTGTTGGAAGGACATCTTAACAGTTAAGACGAACAGTGATGGTAGGACATCTTAACAGTTAAGACCAACAGCACAGTGATGGAAGGTCATCTTAACAGTTAAGACCAACAACACAGTGGTGGTAGGATATCTTAACAGTTAAGACCAACAACACTGTGATGGAAGGACATCTTAACAGTTAAGACCAACAACAAAGTGATGCAAGGACATCTTAACAGTTAAGACGAACAGTGATGTAAGGACATCTTAACAGTTAAGACCACCAACACAGTGATGGTAGGACATCTTAACAGTTAAGATCAACAACACAGTGATGGTAGGACACCTTAACAGTTAAGACCAACAACTCAGTGATGGTAGGACATCTTAACAGTTAAGACCAACAACACAGTGATGGTAGGACATCTTAACAGTTAAGACCAACAACTCAGTGATGGTAGGACATCTTAACAGTTAAGACCAACAACACAGTGATGGTAGGACATCTTAACAGTTAAGACCAACAACACAGTGATGGTAGGACATCTTAACAGTTAAGACCAACAACACAGTGATGGTAGGATATCTTAACAGTTAAGACCAACAACTCAGTGATGGTAGGACATCTTAACAGTTAAGACCAACACAGTGACGAAGGACATCTTAACAGTTAGGACCAACAACACAGTGATGGAAGGACATCTTAACAGTTAATACCAACAACACAGTGATGGTAGGACATCTTAACAGTCAAGACCAACAACACAGTGATTGTAGGACATCTTAACAGTTAAGACCAACAACACAGTGATGGAAGGACATCTTAACAGTCAAGACCACAACACAGTGATGGAAGGACATCTTAACACTTAAGACCAACAACACAGTGATGGAAGGACATCTTAACAGTCAAGACCACAACACAGTGATGGAAGGACATCTTAACAGTTAAGACCAACAACACAGTGATGGAAGGACATGTTAACAGTTAAGACCAACAACACAGTGATGGAAGGACATCTTAACAGTTAAGACCAACAACACAGTGATGGAAGGACATGTTAACAGTTAAGACCAACAACACAGTGATGGAAGGACATCTTAACAGTCAAGACCAACAACACAGTGATGGTAGGACATCTTAACACTTAAGACCAACAACACAGTGATGGTAGGACATCTTAACAGTCAAGACCAACAACACAGTGATGGAAGGACATCTTAACAGTTAAGACCAACAACACAGTGATGGAAGGACATGTTAACAGTTAAGACCAACAACACAGTGATGGAAGGACATCTTAACAGTCAAGACCAACAACACAGTGATGGTAGGACATCTTAACACTTAAGACCAACAACACAGTGATGGTAGGACATCTTAACAGTTAAGACCAACAACACAATGATGGTAGGGCATCTTAACAGTTAAGACCAACAACACTGTGATGGAAGGACATCTTAACACTTAAGACCAACAACACAGTGATGGTAGGACATCTTAACAGTTAAGACCAACAACACAGTGATGGTAGGACATCTTAACAGTTAAGACCAACAACACATCTTAACAGTTAAGACCAACAACACAGTGATGGTAGGACATCTTAACAGTTAAGACCAACAACACTGTGATGGAAGGACATCTTAACACTTAAGACCAACAACACAGTGATGGTAGGACATCTTAACAGTTAAGACCAACAACACAGTGATGGAAGGACATCTTAACAGTTAAGACCAACAACACTGTGATGGAAGGACATCTTAACAGTCAAGACCAACAACACAGTGATGGAAGGACATCTTAACAGTTAAGACCAACAACTCAGTGATGGAAGGACATCTTAACAGTCAAGACCAACAACACAGTGATGTTAACCATCTTAACAGTTAAGACCAACAAGACTGATGTAAGGAGATCTTAACAGTTAAGACCAACAACACAGCGATGCAAGGACATCTTAACAGTTAAGACCAACAATACAGTGATGGTAGGACATCTTAACAGTTAAGACCAACAACACAGTGATGGAAGGACATCTCAACAGTGTAGACCAACAACGCAGTGAAGGTAGGACATCTTAACAGTTAAGACCAGCAACACTGTGATGGTAGGACATCTTAACAGTTAAGAACAACAACACTGATGGAAGGACATCTTAACAGTTAAGACCACCAACAGTGATGGTAGGACATCTTAACAGTTAAGATCAACAACACAGTGATGGTAGGATATCTTAACAGTTAAGACCAACAACACAGTGATGGAAGGACATCTTAACAATTAAGACCAACAACAGTGATGGTAGGACATCTTAACAGTTAAGACGAACAGTGATGGTAGGACATCTTAACAGTTAAGACCAACAACAGTGATGGTAGGACATCTTAACAGTTAAGACCAACAACACAGTGATGGAAGGTCATCTTAACACTTAAGACCAACAACACAGTGATGGAAGGACATCTTAACAGTTAAGACCAACAACACAGTGGTGGTAGGACATCTTAACAGTCAAGACGAACAGTGATGTAAGGACATCTTAACAGTTAAGACCAACAACTCAGTGGTGGTAGGATATCTTAACAGTTAAGACCAACAACACTGTGATGGAAGGACATCTTAACAGTTAAGACCAACAACAAAGTGATGCGAGGACATCTTAACAGTTAAGACGAACAGTGATGTAAGGACATCTTAACAGTTAAGACCACCAACACAGTGATGGTAGGACATCTTAACAGTTAAGATCAACAACACAGTGATGGTAGGACATCTTAACAGTTAAGACCAACAACTCAGTGATGGTAGGACATCTTAACAGTTAAGACCAACAACACAGTGATGGTAGGACATCTTAACAGTTAAGACCAACAACTCAGTGATGGTAGGACATCTTAACAGTTAAGACCAACAACACAGTGATGGTAGGACATCTTAACAGTTACACCAACAACACAGTGATGGTAGGACATCTTAACAGTTAAGACCAACAACACAGTGATGGTAGGACATCTTAACAGTTAAGACCAACAACTCAGTGATGGTAGGACATCTTAACAGTTAAGACCAACACAGTGACGAAGGACATCTTAACAGTTAGGACCAACAACACAGTGATGGAAGGACATCTTAACAGTTAATACCAACAACACAGTGATGGAAGGACATCTTAACAGTTAAGACCAACAACACCGTGATGGAAGGACATCTTAACAGTTAAGACCAACAACACAGTGATGGAAGGACGTCTTAACAGTTAAGACCAACAACACAGTGATGGAAGGACATCTTAACACTTAAGACCAACAACACAGTGATGCTAGGTCATCTTAACAGTTAAGACCAACAGCACAGTGATGGAAGGTCATCTTAACAGTTAAGACCAACAACACAGTGTTGGAAGGACATCTTAACAGTTAAGACGAACAGTGATGGTAGGACATCTTAACAGTTAAGACCAACAGCACAGTGATGGAAGGACATCTTAACAGTTAAGACTAACAACATAGTGATGGTAACCATCTTAACAGTTAAGACCAACAAGACTGACGTAAGGACATTTTAACAGTTAAGACCAACAACACTGATGCAAGGACATCTTAACAGTTAGGACCAACAACACAGTGATGGAAGGACATCTTAACAGTTAAGACCAACAACACAATGATGGAAGGACATCTTAACAGTTAAGACCAACAACACAGTGATGGAAGGACGTCTTAACAGTTAAGACCAACAACACAGTGATGGAAGGACATCTTAAGACTTAAGACCAACAACACAGTGATGCGAGGTCATCTTAACAGTTAAGACCAACAGCACAGTGATGGAAGGACATCTTAACAGTTAAGACCAACAATACAGTGATGGTAGGACATCTTAACAGTTAAGACCAACAACACAGTGATGGAAGGACAGGTTAACAGTAAAGACCACCAACAGTGATGGAAGGTCATCTTAACAGTTAAGACCAACAACACAGTGATGGAAGGACATCTTAACAGTTAAGACCAACAACACAGTGATGGAAGGACGTCTTAACAGTTAAGACCAACAACACAGTGATGGAAGGACATGTTAACAGTTAAGACCAACAACACAGTGATGGAAGGACATCTTAACAGTCAAGACCAACAACACAGTGATGGAAGGACATCTTAACAGTCAAGACCAACAACACAGTGATGGAAGGACATCTTAACAGTTAAGACCAACAACACAGTGATGGTAGGACATCTTAACAGTTAAGACCAACAACACAGTGATGGAAGGACGTCTTAACAGTTAAGACCACCAACAGTGATGGAAGGTCATCTTAACAGTTAAGACCAACAACACAGTGATGGAAGGTCATCTTAACAGTTAAGACCAACAACACAGTGATGGAAGGACATGTTAACAGTTAAGACCAACAACACAGTGATGGAAGGACATCTTAACAGTTAAGACCAACAACACAGTGATGGAAGGACATCTTAACAGTCAAGACCAACAACACAGTGATGGAAGGACATCTTAACAGTTAAGACCAACAACACAGTGATGGTAGGACATCTTAACACTTAAGACCAACAACACAGTGATGGAAGGACATCTTAACAGTTAAGACCAACAACACAGTGATGGAAGGACATCTTAACAGTTAAGACCAACAACACAGTGATGGAAGGACATCTTAACACTTAAGACCAACAACACAGTGATGCTAGGTCATCTTAACAGTTAAGACCAACAGCACAGTGATGGAAGGTCATCTTAACAGTTAAGACCAACAACACAGTGTTGGAAGGACATCTTAACAGTTAAGACGAACAGTGATGGTAGGACATCTTAACAGTTAAGACCAACAGCACAGTGATGGAAGGACATCTTAACAGTTAAGACTAACAACATAGTGATGGTAACCATCTTAACAGTTAAGACCAACAAGACTGATGTAAGGACATTTTAACAGTTAAGACCAACAAGACTGATGTAAGGACATTTTAACAGTTAAGACCAACAAGACTGATGCAAGGACATCTTAACAGTTAGGACCAACAAAACAGTGATGGAAGGACATCTTAACAGTTAATACCAACAACACAGTGATGGAAGGACATCTTAACAGTTAAGACCAACAACACAGTGGTGGTAGGATATCTTAACAGTTAAGACCAACAACACAGTGATGGTAGGACATCTTAACAGTCAAGACCAACAACACTGTGATGGAAGGACATCTTAACAGTCAAGACCAACAACACAGTGATGGAAGGTCATCTTAACAGTTAAGACCAACAACACAGTGGTGGTAGGATATCTTAACAGTTAAGACCAACAACACTGTGATGGAAGGACATCTTAACAGTTAAGACCAACAACAAAGTGATGCAAGGACATCTTAACAGTTAAGACGAACAGTGATGTAAGGACATCTTAACAGTTAAGACCACCAACAGTGATGAAAGGACATCTTAACAGTGAAGACCAACAACACAGTGATGGTAGGACATTTTAACAGTTAAGACCAACAACACAGTGATGGTAGGACATCTTAACAGTTAAGATCAACAACACAGTGATGGTAGGACATCTTAACAGTTAAGACCAACAACTCAGTGATGGTAGGACATCTTAACAGTTAGGACCAACAACACAGTGATGGAAGGACATCTAAACAGTTAATACCAACAACACAGTGATGGAAGGACATCTTAACAGTTAAGACCAACAACACAGTGATGGAAGGACATCTTAACAGTTAAGACCAACAACACAGTGATGGAAGGACGTCTTAACAGTTAAGACCAACAACACGGTGATGGAAGGACATCTTAACACTTAAGACCAACAACACAGTGATGCTAGGTCATCTTAACAGTTAAGACCAACAGCACAGTGATGGAAGGTCATCTTAACAGTTAAGACCAACAACACAGTGTTGGAAGGACATCTTAACAGTTAAGACGAACAGTGATGGTAGGACATCTTAACAGTTAAGACCAACAGCACAGTGATGGAAGGTCATCTTAACAGTTAAGACCAACAACACAGTGGTGGTAGGATATCTTAACAGTTAAGACCAACAACACTGTGATGGAAGGACATCTTAACAGTTAAGACCAACAACAAAGTGATGCAAGGACATCTTAACAGTTAAGACGAACAGTGATGTAAGGACATCTTAACAGTTAAGACCACCAACACAGTGATGGTAGGACATCTTAACAGTTAAGATCAACAACACAGTGATGGTAGGACACCTTAACAGTTAAGACCAACAACTCAGTGATGGTAGGACATCTTAACAGTTAAGACCAACAACACAGTGATGGTAGGACATCTTAACAGTTAAGACCAACAACTCAGTGATGGTAGGACATCTTAACAGTTAAGACCAACAACACAGTGATGGTAGGACATCTTAACAGTTAAGACCAACAACACAGTGATGGTAGGACATCTTAACAGTTAAGACCAACAACACAGTGATGGTAGGATATCTTAACAGTTAAGACCAACAACTCAGTGATGGTAGGACATCTTAACAGTTAAGACCAACACAGTGACGAAGGACATCTTAACAGTTAGGACCAACAACACAGTGATGGAAGGACATCTTAACAGTTAATACCAACAACACAGTGATGGTAGGACATCTTAACAGTCAAGACCAACAACACAGTGATTGTAGGACATCTTAACAGTTAAGACCAACAACACAGTGATGGAAGGACATCTTAACAGTCAAGACCACAACACAGTGATGGAAGGACATCTTAACACTTAAGACCAACAACACAGTGATGGAAGGACATCTTAACAGTCAAGACCACAACACAGTGATGGAAGGACATCTTAACAGTTAAGACCAACAACACAGTGATGGAAGGACATGTTAACAGTTAAGACCAACAACACAGTGATGGAAGGACATCTTAACAGTTAAGACCAACAACACAGTGATGGAAGGACATGTTAACAGTTAAGACCAACAACACAGTGATGGAAGGACATCTTAACAGTCAAGACCAACAACACAGTGATGGTAGGACATCTTAACACTTAAGACCAACAACACAGTGATGGTAGGACATCTTAACAGTCAAGACCAACAACACAGTGATGGAAGGACATCTTAACAGTTAAGACCAACAACACAGTGATGGAAGGACATGTTAACAGTTAAGACCAACAACACAGTGATGGAAGGACATCTTAACAGTCAAGACCAACAACACAGTGATGGTAGGACATCTTAACACTTAAGACCAACAACACAGTGATGGTAGGACATCTTAACAGTTAAGACCAACAACACAATGATGGTAGGGCATCTTAACAGTTAAGACCAACAACACTGTGATGGAAGGACATCTTAACACTTAAGACCAACAACACAGTGATGGTAGGACATCTTAACAGTTAAGACCAACAACACAGTGATGGTAGGACATCTTAACAGTTAAGACCAACAACACATCTTAACAGTTAAGACCAACAACACAGTGATGGTAGGACATCTTAACAGTTAAGACCAACAACACTGTGATGGAAGGACATCTTAACACTTAAGACCAACAACACAGTGATGGTAGGACATCTTAACAGTTAAGACCAACAACACAGTGATGGAAGGACATCTTAACAGTTAAGACCAACAACACTGTGATGGAAGGACATCTTAACAGTCAAGACCAACAACACAGTGATGGAAGGACATCTTAACAGTTAAGACCAACAACTCAGTGATGGAAGGACATCTTAACAGTCAAGACCAACAACACAGTGATGTTAACCATCTTAACAGTTAAGACCAACAAGACTGATGTAAGGAGATCTTAACAGTTAAGACCAACAACACAGCGATGCAAGGACATCTTAACAGTTAAGACCAACAATACAGTGATGGTAGGACATCTTAACAGTTAAGACCAACAACACAGTGATGGAAGGACATCTCAACAGTGTAGACCAACAACGCAGTGAAGGTAGGACATCTTAACAGTTAAGACCAGCAACACTGTGATGGTAGGACATCTTAACAGTTAAGAACAACAACACTGATGGAAGGACATCTTAACAGTTAAGACCACCAACAGTGATGGTAGGACATCTTAACAGTTAAGATCAACAACACAGTGATGGTAGGATATCTTAACAGTTAAGACCAACAACACAGTGATGGAAGGACATCTTAACAATTAAGACCAACAACAGTGATGGTAGGACATCTTAACAGTTAAGACGAACAGTGATGGTAGGACATCTTAACAGTTAAGACCAACAACAGTGATGGTAGGACATCTTAACAGTTAAGACCAACAACACAGTGATGGAAGGTCATCTTAACACTTAAGACCAACAACACAGTGATGGAAGGACATCTTAACAGTTAAGACCAACAACACAGTGGTGGTAGGACATCTTAACAGTCAAGACGAACAGTGATGTAAGGACATCTTAACAGTTAAGACCAACAACTCAGTGGTGGTAGGATATCTTAACAGTTAAGACCAACAACACTGTGATGGAAGGACATCTTAACAGTTAAGACCAACAACAAAGTGATGCGAGGACATCTTAACAGTTAAGACGAACAGTGATGTAAGGACATCTTAACAGTTAAGACCACCAACACAGTGATGGTAGGACATCTTAACAGTTAAGATCAACAACACAGTGATGGTAGGACATCTTAACAGTTAAGACCAACAACTCAGTGATGGTAGGACATCTTAACAGTTAAGACCAACAACACAGTGATGGTAGGACATCTTAACAGTTAAGACCAACAACTCAGTGATGGTAGGACATCTTAACAGTTAAGACCAACAACACAGTGATGGTAGGACATCTTAACAGTTACACCAACAACACAGTGATGGTAGGACATCTTAACAGTTAAGACCAACAACACAGTGATGGTAGGACATCTTAACAGTTAAGACCAACAACTCAGTGATGGTAGGACATCTTAACAGTTAAGACCAACACAGTGACGAAGGACATCTTAACAGTTAGGACCAACAACACAGTGATGGAAGGACATCTTAACAGTTAATACCAACAACACAGTGATGGAAGGACATCTTAACAGTTAAGACCAACAACACCGTGATGGAAGGACATCTTAACAGTTAAGACCAACAACACAGTGATGGAAGGACGTCTTAACAGTTAAGACCAACAACACAGTGATGGAAGGACATCTTAACACTTAAGACCAACAACACAGTGATGCTAGGTCATCTTAACAGTTAAGACCAACAGCACAGTGATGGAAGGTCATCTTAACAGTTAAGACCAACAACACAGTGTTGGAAGGACATCTTAACAGTTAAGACGAACAGTGATGGTAGGACATCTTAACAGTTAAGACCAACAGCACAGTGATGGAAGGACATCTTAACAGTTAAGACTAACAACATAGTGATGGTAACCATCTTAACAGTTAAGACCAACAAGACTGACGTAAGGACATTTTAACAGTTAAGACCAACAACACTGATGCAAGGACATCTTAACAGTTAGGACCAACAACACAGTGATGGAAGGACATCTTAACAGTTAAGACCAACAACACAATGATGGAAGGACATCTTAACAGTTAAGACCAACAACACAGTGATGGAAGGACGTCTTAACAGTTAAGACCAACAACACAGTGATGGAAGGACATCTTAAGACTTAAGACCAACAACACAGTGATGCGAGGTCATCTTAACAGTTAAGACCAACAGCACTGTGATGGAAGGACATCTTAACAGTTAAGACCAACAATACAGTGATGGTAGGACATCTTAACAGTTAAGACCAACAACACAGTGATGGAAGGACAGGTTAACAGTAAAGACCACCAACAGTGATGGAAGGTCATCTTAACAGTTAAGACCAACAACACAGTGATGGAAGGACATCTTAACAGTTAAGACCAACAACACAGTGATGGAAGGACGTCTTAACAGTTAAGACCAACAACACAGTGATGGAAGGACATGTTAACAGTTAAGACCAACAACACAGTGATGGAAGGACATCTTAACAGTCAAGACCAACAACACAGTGATGGAAGGACATCTTAACAGTCAAGACCAACAACACAGTGATGGAAGGACATCTTAACAGTTAAGACCAACAACACAGTGATGGTAGGACATCTTAACAGTTAAGACCAACAACACAGTGATGGAAGGACGTCTTAACAGTTAAGACCACCAACAGTGATGGAAGGTCATCTTAACAGTTAAGACCAACAACACAGTGATGGAAGGTCATCTTAACAGTTAAGACCAACAACACAGTGATGGAAGGACATGTTAACAGTTAAGACCAACAACACAGTGATGGAAGGACATCTTAACAGTTAAGACCAACAACACAGTGATGGAAGGACATCTTAACAGTCAAGACCAACAACACAGTGATGGAAGGACATCTTAACAGTTAAGACCAACAACACAGTGATGGTAGGACATCTTAACACTTAAGACCAACAACACAGTGATGGAAGGACATCTTAACAGTTAAGACCAACAACACAGTGATGGTAGGACATCTTAACAGTTAAGACCAGCAACACTGTGATGGTAGGACATCTTAACAGTTAAGAACAACAACACTGATGGAAGGACATCTTAACAGTTAAGACCACCAACAGTGATGGTAGGACATCTTAACAGTTAAGATCAACAACACAGTGATGGTAGGATATCTTAACAGTTAAGACCAACAACACAGTGATGGAAGGACATCTTAACAATTAAGACCAACAACAGTGATGGTAGGACATCTTAACAGTTAAGACGAACAGTGATGGTAGGACATCTTAACAGTTAAGACCAACAACAGTGATGGTAGGACATCTTAACAGTTAAGACCAACAACACAGTGATGGAAGGTCATCTTAACACTTAAGACCAACAACACAGTGATGGAAGGACATCTTAACAGTTAAGACCAACAACACAGTGGTGGTAGGACATCTTAACAGTCAAGACGAACAGTGATGTAAGGACATCTTAACAGTTAAGACCAACAACTCAGTGGTGGTAGGATATCTTAACAGTTAAGACCAACAACACTGTGATGGAAGGACATCTTAACAGTTAAGACCAACAACAAAGTGATGCGAGGACATCTTAACAGTTAAGACGAACAGTGATGTAAGGACATCTTAACAGTTAAGACCACCAACACAGTGATGGTAGGACATCTTAACAGTTAAGATCAACAACACAGTGATGGTAGGACATCTTAACAGTTAAGACCAACAACTCAGTGATGGTAGGACATCTTAACAGTTAAGACCAACAACACAGTGATGGTAGGACATCTTAACAGTTAAGACCAACAACTCAGTGATGGTAGGACATCTTAACAGTTAAGACCAACAACACAGTGATGGTAGGACATCTTAACAGTTACACCAACAACACAGTGATGGTAGGATATCTTAACAGTTAAGACCAACAACACAGTGATGGTAGGACATCTTAACAGTTAAGACCAACAACTCAGTGATGGTAGGACATCTTAACAGTTAAGACCAACACAGTGACGAAGGACATCTTAACAGTTAGGACCAACAACACAGTGATGGAAGGACATCTTAACAGTTAATACCAACAACACAGTGATGGAAGGACATCTTAACAGTTAAGACCAACAACACCGTGATGGAAGGACATCTTAACAGTTAAGACCAACAACACAGTGATGGAAGGACGTCTTAACAGTTAAGACCAACAACACAGTGATGGAAGGACATCTTAACACTTAAGACCAACAACACAGTGATGCTAGGTCATCTTAACAGTTAAGACCAACAGCACAGTGATGGAAGGTCATCTTAACAGTTAAGACCAACAACACAGTGTTGGAAGGACATCTTAACAGTTAAGACGAACAGTGATGGTAGGACATCTTAACAGTTAAGACCAACAGCACAGTGATGGAAGGACATCTTAACAGTTAAGACTAACAACATAGTGATGGTAACCATCTTAACAGTTAAGACCAACAAGACTGACGTAAGGACATTTTAACAGTTAAGACCAACAACACTGATGCAAGGACATCTTAACAGTTAGGACCAACAACACAGTGATGGAAGGACATCTTAACAGTTAAGACCAACAACACAATGATGGAAGGACATCTTAACAGTTAAGACCAACAACACAGTGATGGAAGGACGTCTTAACAGTTAAGACCAACAACACAGTGATGGAAGGACATCTTAAGACTTAAGACCAACAACACAGTGATGCGAGGTCATCTTAACAGTTAAGACCAACAGCACAGTGATGGAAGGACATCTTAACAGTTAAGACCAACAATAGTGATGGTAGGACATCTTAACAGTTAAGACCAACAACACAGTGATGGAAGGACAGGTTAACAGTAAAGACCACCAACAGTGATGGAAGGTCATCTTAACAGTTAAGACCAACAACACAGTGATGGAAGGACATCTTAACAGTTAAGACCAACAACACAGTGATGGAAGGACGTCTTAACAGTTAAGACCAACAACACAGAGATGGAAGGACATGTTAACAGTTAAGACCAACAACACAGTGATGGAAGGACATCTTAACAGTCAAGACCAACAACACAGTGATGGAAGGACATCTTAACAGTCAAGACCAACAACACAGTGATGGAAGGACATCTTAACAGTTAAGACCAACAACACAGTGATGGTAGGACATCTTAACAGTTAAGACCAACAACACAGTGATGGAAGGACGTCTTAACAGTTAAGACCACCAACAGTGATGGAAGGTCATCTTAACAGTTAAGACCAACAACACAGTGATGGAAGGTCATCTTAACAGTTAAGACCAACAACACAGTGATGGAAGGACATGTTAACAGTTAAGACCAACAACACAGTGATGGAAGGACATCTTAACAGTTAAGACCAACAACACAGTGATGGAAGGACATCTTAACAGTCAAGACCAACAACACAGTGATGGAAGGACATCTTAACAGTTAAGACCAACAACACAGTGATGGTAGGACATCTTAACACTTAAGACCAACAACACAGTGATGGAAGGACATCTTAACAGTTAAGACCAACAACACAGTGATGGTAGGACATCTTAACAGTTAAGACCAACAACACAGTGATGGTAGGACATCTTAACAGTTAAGACCAACAACACAGTGATGGTAGGACATCTTAACAGTCAAGACCAACAACACAGTGATGGAAGGACATCTTAACACTTAAGACCAACAACACAGTGATGGAAGGACATCTTAACACTTAAGACCAACAACACAGTGATGGAAGGACATCTTAACAGTCAAGACCAACAACACAGTGATGGAAGGACATCTTAACAGTCAAGACCAACAACACAGTGATGGAAGGACATCTTAACAGTTAAGACCAACAACACAGTGATGGAAGGACATCTTATCAGTTAAGACCAACAACACAGTGATGGAAGGACATCTTAACAGTTAAGACCAACAACACAGTGATGGAAGGACATCTTAACAGTCAAGACCAACAACACAGTGATGGAAGGACATCTTAACAGTTAAGACCAACAACACAGTGATGGAAGGACATCTTAACAGTTAAGACCAACAACACAGTGATGGAAGGACATCTTAACAGTCAAGACCAACAACACAGTGATGGAAGGACATCTTAACAGTCAAGACCAACAACACAGTGATGGAAGGACATCTTAACAGTTAAGACCAACAACACAGTGATGGTAGGACATCTTAACAGTCATGACCAACAACAGTGATGGAAGGACATCTTAACAGTTAAGACCAACAACACAGTGATGGAAGGACATCTTAACAGTTAAGACCAACAACACAGTGATGGAAGGACATCTTAACAGTCAAGACCAACAACACAGTGATGGAAGGACATCTTAACAGTTAAGACCAACAACACAGTGATGGTAGGACATCTTAACAGTTAAGACCAACAACACAGTGATGGAAGGACATCTTAACAGTCAAGACCAACAACACAGTGATGGAAGGACATCTTAACAGTTAAGACCAACAACACAGTGATGGAAGGACATCTTAACAGTCAAGACCAACAACACAGTGATGGAAGGACATCTTAACAGTCAAGACCAACAACACAGTGATGGAAGGACATCTTAACAGTTAAGACCAACAACACAGTGATGGTAGGACATCTTAACAGTCAAGACCAACAACACAGTGATGGAAGGACATCTTAACAGTTAAGACCAACAACACAGTGATGGTAGGACATCTTAACAGTTAAGACCAACAACACAGTGATGGAAGGACATCTTAACAGTCAAGACCAACAACACAGTGATGGAAGGACATCTTAACAGTTAAGACCAACAACACAGTGATGGAAGGACATCTTAACAGTCAAGACCAACAACACAGTGATGGAAGGACATCTTAACAGTCAAGACCAACAACACAGTGATGGAAGGACATCTTAACACTTAAGACCAACAACGCAGTGAAGGTAGGCCATCTTAACAGTCAAGACCAACAACACAGTGATGGTAGGACATCTTAACAGTTAAGACCAACAACACAGCGATGCAAGGACATCTTAACAGTTAAGACCAACAATACAGTGATGGTAGGACATCTTAACAGTTAAGACCAACAACACAGTGATGGAAGGACATCTTAACAGTGTAGACCAACAACGCAGTGAAGGTAGGACATCTTAACAGTTAAGACCAGCAACACTGTGATGGTAGGACATCTTAACAGTTAAGAACAACAACACTGATGGAAGGACATCTTAACAGTTAAGACCAACAACACAGTGATGGAAGGACATCTTAACAGTTAAGACCAACAACACAGTGATGGAAGGACATCTTAACAGTCAAGACCAACAACACAGTGATGGAAGGACATCTTAACAGTTAAGACCAAGAACACAGTGATGGAAGGACATCTTAACAGTCAAGACCAACAACACAGTGATGGAAGGACATCTTAACAGTTAAGACCAACAACACAGTGATGGAAGGACATCTTAAGTCAAGACCAACAACACAGTGATGGTAGGACATCTTAACAGTCAAGACCAACAACACAGTGATGGTAGGACATCTTAACAGTCAAGACCAACAACACAGTGATGGAAGGACATCTTAACAGTCAAGACCAACAACACAGTGATGGAAGGACATCTTAACAGTCAAGACCAACAACACAGTGATGGAAGGACATCTTAACAGTTAATACCAACAACACAGTGATGGAAGGACATCTTAACAGTTAAGACCAACAACACAGTGATGGAAGGACATCTTAACAATTAAGACCAACAACACAGCGATGCAAGGACATCTTAACAGTTAAGACCAACAATAGAGTGATGGTAGGACATCTTAACAGTTAAGACCAACAACACAGTGATGGAAGGACATGTTAACAGTTAAGACCAACAACACAGTGATGGAAGGACATCTTAACAGTTAAGACCAACAACACAGTGATGGAAGGACATCTTAACAGTCAAGACCAACAACACAGTGATGGAAGGACATCTTAACAGTTAAGACCAACAACACAGTGATGGTAGGACATCTTAACACTTAAGACCAACAACACAGTGATGGAAGGACATCTTAACAGTTAAGACCAACAACACAGTGATGGTAGGACATCTTAACAGTTAAGACCAGCAACACTGTGATGGTAGGACATCTTAACAGTTAAGAACAACAACACTGATGGAAGGACATCTTAACAGTTAAGACCACCAACAGTGATGGTAGGACATCTTAACAGTTAAGATCAACAACACAGTGATGGTAGGATATCTTAACAGTTAAGACCAACAACACAGTGATGGAAGGACATCTTAACAATTAAGACCAACAACAGTGATGGTAGGACATCTTAACAGTTAAGACGAACAGTGATGGTAGGACATCTTAACAGTTAAGACCAACAACAGTGATGGTAGGACATCTTAACAGTTAAGACCAACAACACAGTGATGGAAGGTCATCTTAACACTTAAGACCAACAACACAGTGATGGAAGGACATCTTAACAGTTAAGACCAACAACACAGTGGTGGTAGGACATCTTAACAGTCAAGACGAACAGTGATGTAAGGACATCTTAACAGTTAAGACCAACAACTCAGTGGTGGTAGGATATCTTAACAGTTAAGACCAACAACACTGTGATGGAAGGACATCTTAACAGTTAAGACCAACAACAAAGTGATGCGAGGACATCTTAACAGTTAAGACGAACAGTGATGTAAGGACATCTTAACAGTTAAGACCACCAACACAGTGATGGTAGGACATCTTAACAGTTAAGATCAACAACACAGTGATGGTAGGACATCTTAACAGTTAAGACCAACAACTCAGTGATGGTAGGACATCTTAACAGTTAAGACCAACAACACAGTGATGGTAGGACATCTTAACAGTTAAGACCAACAACTCAGTGATGGTAGGACATCTTAACAGTTAAGACCAACAACACAGTGATGGTAGGACATCTTAACAGTTACACCAACAACACAGTGATGGTAGGATATCTTAACAGTTAAGACCAACAACACAGTGATGGTAGGACATCTTAACAGTTAAGACCAACAACTCAGTGATGGTAGGACATCTTAACAGTTAAGACCAACACAGTGACGAAGGACATCTTAACAGTTAGGACCAACAACACAGTGATGGAAGGACATCTTAACAGTTAATACCAACAACACAGTGATGGAAGGACATCTTAACAGTTAAGACCAACAACACCGTGATGGAAGGACATCTTAACAGTTAAGACCAACAACACAGTGATGGAAGGACGTCTTAACAGTTAAGACCAACAACACAGTGATGGAAGGACATCTTAACACTTAAGACCAACAACACAGTGATGCTAGGTCATCTTAACAGTTAAGACCAACAGCACAGTGATGGAAGGTCATCTTAACAGTTAAGACCAACAACACAGTGTTGGAAGGACATCTTAACAGTTAAGACGAACAGTGATGGTAGGACATCTTAACAGTTAAGACCAACAGCACAGTGATGGAAGGACATCTTAACAGTTAAGACTAACAACATAGTGATGGTAACCATCTTAACAGTTAAGACCAACAAGACTGACGTAAGGACATTTTAACAGTTAAGACCAACAACACTGATGCAAGGACATCTTAACAGTTAGGACCAACAACACAGTGATGGAAGGACATCTTAACAGTTAAGACCAACAACACAATGATGGAAGGACATCTTAACAGTTAAGACCAACAACACAGTGATGGAAGGACGTCTTAACAGTTAAGACCAACAACACAGTGATGGAAGGACATCTTAAGACTTAAGACCAACAACACAGTGATGCGAGGTCATCTTAACAGTTAAGACCAACAGCACAGTGATGGAAGGACATCTTAACAGTTAAGACCAACAATAGTGATGGTAGGACATCTTAACAGTTAAGACCAACAACACAGTGATGGAAGGACAGGTTAACAGTAAAGACCACCAACAGTGATGGAAGGTCATCTTAACAGTTAAGACCAACAACACAGTGATGGAAGGACATCTTAACAGTTAAGACCAACAACACAGTGATGGAAGGACGTCTTAACAGTTAAGACCAACAACACAGAGATGGAAGGACATGTTAACAGTTAAGACCAACAACACAGTGATGGAAGGACATCTTAACAGTCAAGACCAACAACACAGTGATGGAAGGACATCTTAACAGTCAAGACCAACAACACAGTGATGGAAGGACATCTTAACAGTTAAGACCAACAACACAGTGATGGTAGGACATCTTAACAGTTAAGACCAACAACACAGTGATGGAAGGACGTCTTAACAGTTAAGACCACCAACAGTGATGGAAGGTCATCTTAACAGTTAAGACCAACAACACAGTGATGGAAGGTCATCTTAACAGTTAAGACCAACAACACAGTGATGGAAGGACATGTTAACAGTTAAGACCAACAACACAGTGATGGAAGGACATCTTAACAGTTAAGACCAACAACACAGTGATGGAAGGACATCTTAACAGTCAAGACCAACAACACAGTGATGGAAGGACATCTTAACAGTTAAGACCAACAACACAGTGATGGTAGGACATCTTAACACTTAAGACCAACAACACAGTGATGGAAGGACATCTTAACAGTTAAGACCAACAACACAGTGATGGTAGGACATCTTAACAGTTAAGACCAACAACACAGTGATGGTAGGACATCTTAACAGTTAAGACCAACAACACAGTGATGGTAGGACATCTTAACAGTCAAGACCAACAACACAGTGATGGAAGGACATCTTAACACTTAAGACCAACAACACAGTGATGGAAGGACATCTTAACACTTAAGACCAACAACACAGTGATGGAAGGACATCTTAACAGTCAAGACCAACAACACAGTGATGGAAGGACATCTTAACAGTCAAGACCAACAACACAGTGATGGAAGGACATCTTAACAGTTAAGACCAACAACACAGTGATGGAAGGACATCTTATCAGTTAAGACCAACAACACAGTGATGGAAGGACATCTTAACAGTTAAGACCAACAACACAGTGATGGAAGGACATCTTAACAGTCAAGACCAACAACACAGTGATGGAAGGACATCTTAACAGTTAAGACCAACAACACAGTGATGGAAGGACATCTTAACAGTTAAGACCAACAACACAGTGATGGAAGGACATCTTAACAGTCAAGACCAACAACACAGTGATGGAAGGACATCTTAACAGTCAAGACCAACAACACAGTGATGGAAGGACATCTTAACAGTTAAGACCAACAACACAGTGATGGTAGGACATCTTAACAGTCATGACCAACAACAGTGATGGAAGGACATCTTAACAGTTAAGACCAACAACACAGTGATGGAAGGACATCTTAACAGTTAAGACCAACAACACAGTGATGGAAGGACATCTTAACAGTCAAGACCAACAACACAGTGATGGAAGGACATCTTAACAGTTAAGACCAACAACACAGTGATGGTAGGACATCTTAACAGTTAAGACCAACAACACAGTGATGGAAGGACATCTTAACAGTCAAGACCAACAACACAGTGATGGAAGGACATCTTAACAGTTAAGACCAACAACACAGTGATGGAAGGACATCTTAACAGTCAAGACCAACAACACAGTGATGGAAGGACATCTTAACAGTCAAGACCAACAACACAGTGATGGAAGGACATCTTAACAGTTAAGACCAACAACACAGTGATGGTAGGACATCTTAACAGTCAAGACCAACAACACAGTGATGGAAGGACATCTTAACAGTTAAGACCAACAACACAGTGATGGTAGGACATCTTAACAGTTAAGACCAACAACACAGTGATGGAAGGACATCTTAACAGTCAAGACCAACAACACAGTGATGGAAGGACATCTTAACAGTTAAGACCAACAACACAGTGATGGAAGGACATCTTAACAGTCAAGACCAACAACACAGTGATGGAAGGACATCTTAACAGTCAAGACCAACAACACAGTGATGGAAGGACATCTTAACACTTAAGACCAACAACGCAGTGAAGGTAGGCCATCTTAACAGTCAAGACCAACAACACAGTGATGGTAGGACATCTTAACAGTTAAGACCAACAACACAGCGATGCAAGGACATCTTAACAGTTAAGACCAACAATACAGTGATGGTAGGACATCTTAACAGTTAAGACCAACAACACAGTGATGGAAGGACATCTTAACAGTGTAGACCAACAACGCAGTGAAGGTAGGACATCTTAACAGTTAAGACCAGCAACACTGTGATGGTAGGACATCTTAACAGTTAAGAACAACAACACTGATGGAAGGACATCTTAACAGTTAAGACCAACAACACAGTGATGGAAGGACATCTTAACAGTTAAGACCAACAACACAGTGATGGAAGGACATCTTAACAGTCAAGACCAACAACACAGTGATGGAAGGACATCTTAACAGTTAAGACCAAGAACACAGTGATGGAAGGACATCTTAACAGTCAAGACCAACAACACAGTGATGGAAGGACATCTTAACAGTTAAGACCAACAACACAGTGATGGAAGGACATCTTAAGTCAAGACCAACAACACAGTGATGGTAGGACATCTTAACAGTCAAGACCAACAACACAGTGATGGTAGGACATCTTAACAGTCAAGACCAACAACACAGTGATGGAAGGACATCTTAACAGTCAAGACCAACAACACAGTGATGGAAGGACATCTTAACAGTCAAGACCAACAACACAGTGATGGAAGGACATCTTAACAGTTAATACCAACAACACAGTGATGGAAGGACATCTTAACAGTTAAGACCAACAACACAGTGATGGAAGGACATCTTAACAATTAAGACCAACAACACAGCGATGCAAGGACATCTTAACAGTTAAGACCAACAATAGAGTGATGGTAGGACATCTTAACAGTTAAGACCAACAACACAGTGATGGAAGGACATCTTAACAGTGTAGACCAACAACGCAGTGAAGGTAGGACATCTTAACAGTTAAGACCAGCAACACTGTGATGGTAGGACATCTTAACAGTTAAGAACAACAACACTGATGGAAGGACATCTTAACAGTTAAGACCACCAACAGTGATGGTAGGACATCTTAACAGTTAAGATCAACAACACAGTGATGGTAGGATATCTTAACAGTTAAGACCAACAACACAGTGATGGAAGGACATCTTAACAATTAAGACCAACAACAGTGATGGTAGGACATCTTAACATGTAAGACGAACAGTGATGGTAGGACATCTTAACAGTTAAGACGAACAGTGATGGTAGGACATCTTAATAGTTAAGACCAACAACACAGTGATGGTAGGACATCTTAACAGTTAAGACCAACAACACAGTGATGGAAGGACATCTAAACAGTCAAGACCAACAACACAGTGATGGAAGGACATCTTAACAGTCAAGACCAACAACACAGTGATGGAAGGACATCTTAACACTTAAGACCAACAACGCAGTGAAGGTAGGCCATCTTAACAGTCAAGACCAACAACACAGTGATGGTAGGACATCTTAACAGTTAAGACCAACAACACAGCGATGCAAGGACATCTTAACAGTTAAGACCAACAATACAGTGATGGTAGGACATCTTAACAGTTAAGACCAACAACACAGTGATGGAAGGACAGCTTAACAGTGTAGACCAACAACGCAGTGAAGGTAGGACATCTTAACAGTTAAGACCAGCAACACTGTGATGGTAGGACATCTTAACAGTTAAGAAAAACAACACTGATGGAAGGACATCTTAACAGTTAAGACCAACAACACAGTGATGGAAGGACATCTTAACAGTTAAGACCAACAACACAGTGATGGAAGGACATCTTAACAGTCAAGACCAACAACACAGTGATGGAAGGACATCTTAACAGTTAAGACCAACAACACAGTGATGGAAGGACATCTTAACAGTCAAGACCAACAACACAGTGATGGAAGGACATCTTAACAGTTAAGACCAACAACACAGTGATGGAAGGACATCTTAACAGTCAAGACCAACAACACAGTAATGGAAGGACATCTTAACAGTTAAGACCAACAACACAGTGATGGAAGGACATCTTAACAGTCAAGACCAACGACACAGTGATGGTAGGACATCTTAACAGTCAAGACCAACAACACAGTGATGGTAGGACATCTTAACAGTCAAGACCAACAACACAGTGATGGAAGGACATCTTAACAGTCAAGACCAACAACACAGTGATGGAAGGACATCTTAACAGTCAAGACCAACAACACAGTGATGGAAGGACATCTTAACAGTTAATACCAACAGCACAGTGATGGAAGGACATCTTAACAGTTAAGACCAACAACACAGTGATGGAAGGACATCTTAACAGTTAAGACCAACAACACAGCGATGCAAGGACATCTTAACAGTTAAGACCAACAATACAGTGATGGTAGGACATCTTAACAGTTAAGACCAACAACACAGTGATGGAAGGACATCTTAACAGTGTAGACCAACAACGCAGTGAAGGTAGGACATCTTAACAGTTAAGACCAGCAACACTGTGATGGTAGGACATCTTAACAGTCAAGACCAACAACACAGTGATGGTAGGACATCTTAACAGTCAAGACCAACAACACAGTGATGGAAGGACATCTTAACAGTCAAGACCAACAACACAGTGATGGAAGGACATCTTAACACTTAAGACCAACAACACAGTGATGAAAGGACATCTTAGCAGTTAAGACCAACAACACAGTGATGGAAGGACATCTTAACACTTAAGACCAACAACACAGTGATGAAAGGACATCTTAACAGTTAAGACCAACAACACAGTGATGGAAGGACATCTTAACAGATAAGACCAACAACACAGTGATGGAAGGACATCTTAACAGTTAAGACCAACAACACAGTGATGGAAGGACATCTTAACGCTTAAGACCAACAACACAGTGATGAAAGGACATCTTAACAGTCAAGACCAACAACACAGTGATGAAAGGACATCTTAACAGTTAAGACCAACAACACAGTGATGGAAGGACATCTTAACAGTTAAGACCAACAACACAGTGATGGAAGGACATCTTAACAGTTAAGACCAACAACACAGTGATGGAAGGACATCTTAACAGTCAAGACCAACAACACAGTGATAGAAGGACATCTTAACACATAAGACCAACAACACAGTGATGAAAGGACATCTTAACAGTTAAGACCAACAACACAGTGATGGAAGGACATCTTAACAGTTAAGACCAACAACACAGTGATGGAAGGACATCTTAACACTTAAGACCAACAACACAGTGATGGTAGGACATCTTAACACTTAAGACCAACAACACAGTGATGGTAGGACATCTTAACAGTTAAGACCAACAACACAATGATGGTAGGGCATCTTAACAGTTAAGACCAACAACACTGTGATGGAAGGACATCTTAACACTTAAGACCAACAACACAGTGATGGTAGGACATCTTAACAGTTAAGACCAACAACACAGTGATGGAAGGACATCTTAACAGTCAAGACCAACAACACAGTGATGTTAACCATCTTAACAGTTAAGACCAACAAGACTGATGTAAGGACATCTTAACAGTCAAGACGAACAAAACAGTGATGGAAGGTCATCTTAACAGTTAAGACGAACAGTGATGTAAGGACATCTTAACAGTTAAGACCACCAACACAGTGATGGTAGGACATCTTAACAGTTAAGATCAACAACACAGTGATGGTAGGACATCTTAACAGTTAAGACCAACAACTCAGTGGTGGTAGGATATCTTAACAGTTAAGACCAACAACACTGTGATGGAAGGACATCTTAACAGTCAAGACCAACAACACAGTGATGGAAGGACATCTTAACAGTTAAGACCAACAACACAGTGATGGAAGGACATCTTATCAGTTAAGACCAACAACACAGTGATGGAAGGACATCTTAACAGTTAAGACCAACAACACAGTGATGGAAGGACATCTTAACAGTCAAGACCAACAACACAGTGATGGAAGGACATCTTAACAGTTAAGACCAACAACACAGTGATGGAAGGACATCTTAACAGTCAAGACCAACAACACAGTGATGGAAGGACATCTTAACAGTCAAGACCAACAACACAGTGATGGAAGGACATCTTAACAGTTAAGACCAACAACACAGTGATGGTAGGACATCTTAACAGTTAAGATCAACAACACAGTGATGGTAGGACATCTTAACAGTTAAGACCAACAACTCAGTGGTGGTAGGATATCTTAACAGTTAAGACCAACAACACTGTGATGGAAGGACATCTTAACAGTCAAGACCAACAACACAGTGATGGAAGGACATCTTAACAGTTAAGACCAACAACACAGTGATGGAAGGACATCTTAACAGTCAAGACCAACAACACAGTGATGGAAGGACATCTTAACAGTCAAGACCAACAACACAGTGATGGAAGGACATCTTAACAGTTAAGACCACCAACACAGTGATGGTAGGACATCTTAACAGTTAAGATCAACAACACAGTGATGGTAGGACATCTTAACAGTTAAGACCAACAACTCAGTGGTGGTAGGATATCTTAACAGTTAAGACCAACAACACTGTGATGGAAGGACATCTTAACAGTCAAGACCAACAACACAGTGATGGAAGGACATCTTAACAGTTAAGACCAACAACACAGTGATGGAAGGACATCTTATCAGTTAAGACCAACAACACAGTGATGGAAGGACATCTTAACAGTTAAGACCAACAACACAGTGATGGAAGGACATCTTAACAGTCAAGACCAACAACACAGTGATGGAAGGACATCTCAACAGTTAAGACCAACAACACAGTGATGGAAGGACATCTTAACAGTCAAGACCAACAACACAGTGATGGAAGGACATCTTAACAGTCAAGACCAACAACACAGTGATGGAAGGACATCTTAACAGTTAAGACCAACAACACAGTGATGGTAGGACATCTTAACAGTCAAGACCAACAACACAGTGATGGAAGGACATCTTAACAGTTAAGACCAACAACACAGTGATGGAAGGACATCTTAACAGTCAAGACCAACAACACAGTGATGGAAGGACATCTTAACAGTCAAGACCAACAACACAGTGATGGAAGGACATCTTAACAGTTAAGACCAACAACACAGTGATGGTAGGACATCTTAACATTTAAGACCAACAACACAGTGATGGAAGGACATCTTAACAGTCAAGACCAACAACACAGTGATGGAAGGACATCTTAACAGTTAAGACCAACAACACAGTGATGGAAGGACATCTTAACAGTCAAGACCAACAACACAGTGATGGAAGGACATCTTAACAGTCAAGACCAACAACACAGTGATGGAAGGACATCTTAACAGTTAAGACCAACAACACAGTGATGGTAGGACATCTTAACAGTCAAGACCAACAACACAGTGATGGAAGGACATCTTAACAGTTAAGACCAACAACACAGTGATGGTAGGACATCTTAACGGTTAAGACCAACAACACAGTGATGGAAGGACATCTTAACAGTCAAGACCAACAACACAGTGATGGAAGGACATCTTAACAGTTAAGACCAACAACACAGTGATGGTAGGACATCTTAACAGTTGAGACCAACAACACAGTGATGGAAGGACATCTTAACAGTCAAGACCAACAACACAGTGATGGAAGGACATCTTAACAGTCAAGACCAACAACACAGTGATGGAAGGACATCTTAACACTTAAGACCAACAACGCAGTGAAGGTAGGCCATCTTAACAGTCAAGACCAACAACACAGTGATGGTAGGACATCTTAACAGTTAAGACCAACAACACAGCGATGCAAGGACATCTTAACAGTTAAGACCAACAATACAGTGATGGTAGGACATCTTAACAGTTAAGACCAACAACACAGTGATGGAAGGACATCTTAACAGTGTAGACCAACAACGCAGTGAAGGTAGGACATCTTAACAGTTAAGACCAGCAACACTGTGATGGTAGGACATCTTAACAGTTAAGAACAACAACACTGATGGAAGGACATCTTAACAGTTAAGACCAACAACACAGTGATGGAAGGACGTCTTAACAGTTAAGACCAACAACACAGTGATGGAAGGACATCTTAACAGTCAAGACCAACAACACAGTGATGGAAGGACATCTTAACAGTTAAGACCAACAACACAGTGATGGAAGGACATCTTAACAGTCAAGACCAACAACACAGTGATGGAAGGACATCTTAACAGTTAAGACCAACAACACAGTGATGGAAGGACATCTTAAGTCAAGACCAACAACACAGTGATGGTAGGACATCTTAACAGTCAAGACCAACAACACAGTGATGGTAGGACATCTTAACAGTCAAGACCAACAACACAGTGATGGAAGGACATCTTAACAGTCAAGACCAACAACACAGTGATGGAAGGACATCTTAACAGTCAAGACCAACAACACAGTGATGGAAGGACATCTTAACAGTTAATACCAACAACACAGTGATGGAAGGACATCTTAACAGTTAAGACCAACAACACAGTGATGGAAGGACATCTTAACAATTAAGACCAACAACACAGCGATGCAAGGACATCTTAACAGTTAAGACCAACAATAGAGTGATGGTAGGACATCTTAACAGTTAAGACCAACAACACAGTGATGGAAGGACATCTTAACAGTGTAGACCAACAACGCAGTGAAGGTAGGACATCTTAACAGTTAAGACCAGCAACACTGTGATGGTAGGACATCTTAACAGTTAAGAACAACAACACTGATGGAAGGACATCTTAACAGTTAAGACCACCAACAGTGATGGTAGGACATCTTAACAGTTAAGATCAACAACACAGTGATGGTAGGATATCTTAACAGTTAAGACCAACAACACAGTGATGGAAGGACATCTTAACAATTAAGACCAACAACAGTGATGGTAGGACATCTTAACATGTAAGACGAACAGTGATGGTAGGACATCTTAACAGTTAAGACGAACAGTGATGGTAGGACATCTTAATAGTTAAGACCAACAACACAGTGATGGTAGGACATCTTAACAGTTAAGACCAACAACACAGTGATGGAAGGACATCTAAACAGTCAAGACCAACAACACAGTGATGGAAGGACATCTTAACAGTCAAGACCAACAACACAGTGATGGAAGGACATCTTAACACTTAAGACCAACAACGCAGTGAAGGTAGGCCATCTTAACAGTCAAGACCAACAACACAGTGATGGTAGGACATCTTAACAGTTAAGACCAACAACACAGTGATGGAAGGACATCTTAACAGTCAAGACCAACAACACAGTGATGGAAGGACATCTTAACAGTTAAGACCAACAACACAGTGATGGAAGGACATCTTAACAGTCAAGACCAACAACACAGTAATGGAAGGACATCTTAACAGTTAAGACCAACAACACAGTGATGGAAGGACATCTTAACAGTCAAGACCAACAACACAGTGATGGTAGGACATCTTAACAGTCAAGACCAACAACACAGTGATGGTAGGACATCTTAACAGTCAAGACCAACAACACAGTGATGGAAGGACATCTTAACAGTCAAGACCAACAACACAGTGATGGAAGGACATCTTAACAGTCAAGACCAACAACACAGTGATGGAAGGACATCTTAACAGTTAATACCAACAGCACAGTGATGGAAGGACATCTTAACAGTTAAGACCAACAACACAGTGATGGAAGGACATCTTAACAGTTAAGACCAACAACACAGCGATGCAAGGACATCTTAACAGTTAAGACCAACAATACAGTGATGGTAGGACATCTTAACAGTTAAGACCAACAACACAGTGATGGAAGGACATCTTAACAGTGTAGACCAACAACGCAGTGAAGGTAGGACATCTTAACAGTTAAGACCAGCAACACTGTGATGGTAGGACATCTTAACAGTCAAGACCAACAACACAGTGATGGTAGGACATCTTAACAGTCAAGACCAACAACACAGTGATGGAAGGACATCTTAACAGTCAAGACCAACAACACAGTGATGGAAGGACATCTTAACACTTAAGACCAACAACACAGTGATGAAAGGACATCTTAGCAGTTAAGACCAACAACACAGTGATGGAAGGACATCTTAACACTTAAGACCAACAACACAGTGATGAAAGGACATCTTAACAGTTAAGACCAACAACACAGTGATGGAAGGACATCTTAACAGATAAGACCAACAACACAGTGATGGAAGGACATCTTAACAGTTAAGACCAACAACACAGTGATGGAAGGACATCTTAACGCTTAAGACCAACAACACAGTGATGAAAGGACATCTTAACAGTCAAGACCAACAACACAGTGATGAAAGGACATCTTAACAGTTAAGACCAACAACACAGTGATGGAAGGACATCTTAACAGTTAAGACCAACAACACAGTGATGGAAGGACATCTTAACAGTTAAGACCAACAACACAGTGATGGAAGGACATCTTAACAGTCAAGACCAACAACACAGTGATAGAAGGACATCTTAACACATAAGACCAACAACACAGTGATGAAAGGACATCTTAACAGTTAAGACCAACAACACAGTGATGGAAGGACATCTTAACAGTTAAGACCAACAACACAGTGATGGAAGGACATCTTAACACTTAAGACCAACAACACAGTGATGGTAGGACATCTTAACACTTAAGACCAACAACACAGTGATGGTAGGACATCTTAACAGTTAAGACCAACAACACAATGATGGTAGGGCATCTTAACAGTTAAGACCAACAACACTGTGATGGAAGGACATCTTAACACTTAAGACCAACAACACAGTGATGGTAGGACATCTTAACAGTTAAGACCAACAACACAGTGATGGAAGGACATCTTAACAGTCAAGACCAACAACACAGTGATGTTAACCATCTTAACAGTTAAGACCAACAAGACTGATGTAAGGACATCTTAACAGTCAAGACGAACAAAACAGTGATGGAAGGTCATCTTAACAGTTAAGACGAACAGTGATGTAAGGACATCTTAACAGTTAAGACCACCAACACAGTGATGGTAGGACATCTTAACAGTTAAGATCAACAACACAGTGATGGTAGGACATCTTAACAGTTAAGACCAACAACTCAGTGGTGGTAGGATATCTTAACAGTTAAGACCAACAACACTGTGATGGAAGGACATCTTAACAGTCAAGACCAACAACACAGTGATGGAAGGACATCTTAACAGTTAAGACCAACAACACAGTGATGGAAGGACATCTTATCAGTTAAGACCAACAACACAGTGATGGAAGGACATCTTAACAGTTAAGACCAACAACACAGTGATGGAAGGACATCTTAACAGTCAAGACCAACAACACAGTGATGGAAGGACATCTTAACAGTTAAGACCAACAACACAGTGATGGAAGGACATCTTAACAGTCAAGACCAACAACACAGTGATGGAAGGACATCTTAACAGTCAAGACCAACAACACAGTGATGGAAGGACATCTTAACAGTTAAGACCAACAACACAGTGATGGTAGGACATCTTAACAGTTAAGATCAACAACACAGTGATGGTAGGACATCTTAACAGTTAAGACCAACAACTCAGTGGTGGTAGGATATCTTAACAGTTAAGACCAACAACACTGTGATGGAAGGACATCTTAACAGTCAAGACCAACAACACAGTGATGGAAGGACATCTTAACAGTTAAGACCAACAACACAGTGATGGAAGGACATCTTAACAGTCAAGACCAACAACACAGTGATGGAAGGACATCTTAACAGTCAAGACCAACAACACAGTGATGGAAGGACATCTTAACAGTTAAGACCACCAACACAGTGATGGTAGGACATCTTAACAGTTAAGATCAACAACACAGTGATGGTAGGACATCTTAACAGTTAAGACCAACAACTCAGTGGTGGTAGGATATCTTAACAGTTAAGACCAACAACACTGTGATGGAAGGACATCTTAACAGTCAAGACCAACAACACAGTGATGGAAGGACATCTTAACAGTTAAGACCAACAACACAGTGATGGAAGGACATCTTATCAGTTAAGACCAACAACACAGTGATGGAAGGACATCTTAACAGTTAAGACCAACAACACAGTGATGGAAGGACATCTTAACAGTCAAGACCAACAACACAGTGATGGAAGGACATCTCAACAGTTAAGACCAACAACACAGTGATGGAAGGACATCTTAACAGTCAAGACCAACAACACAGTGATGGAAGGACATCTTAACAGTCAAGACCAACAACACAGTGATGGAAGGACATCTTAACAGTTAAGACCAACAACACAGTGATGGTAGGACATCTTAACAGTCAAGACCAACAACACAGTGATGGAAGGACATCTTAACAGTTAAGACCAACAACACAGTGATGGAAGGACATCTTAACAGTCAAGACCAACAACACAGTGATGGAAGGACATCTTAACAGTCAAGACCAACAACACAGTGATGGAAGGACATCTTAACAGTTAAGACCAACAACACAGTGATGGTAGGACATCTTAACATTTAAGACCAACAACACAGTGATGGAAGGACATCTTAACAGTCAAGACCAACAACACAGTGATGGAAGGACATCTTAACAGTTAAGACCAACAACACAGTGATGGAAGGACATCTTAACAGTCAAGACCAACAACACAGTGATGGAAGGACATCTTAACAGTCAAGACCAACAACACAGTGATGGAAGGACATCTTAACAGTTAAGACCAACAACACAGTGATGGTAGGACATCTTAACAGTCAAGACCAACAACACAGTGATGGAAGGACATCTTAACAGTTAAGACCAACAACACAGTGATGGTAGGACATCTTAACGGTTAAGACCAACAACACAGTGATGGAAGGACATCTTAACAGTCAAGACCAACAACACAGTGATGGAAGGACATCTTAACAGTTAAGACCAACAACACAGTGATGGTAGGACATCTTAACAGTTGAGACCAACAACACAGTGATGGAAGGACATCTTAACAGTCAAGACCAACAACACAGTGATGGAAGGACATCTTAACAGTCAAGACCAACAACACAGTGATGGAAGGACATCTTAACACTTAAGACCAACAACGCAGTGAAGGTAGGCCATCTTAACAGTCAAGACCAACAACACAGTGATGGTAGGACATCTTAACAGTTAAGACCAACAACACAGCGATGCAAGGACATCTTAACAGTTAAGACCAACAATACAGTGATGGTAGGACATCTTAACAGTTAAGACCAACAACACAGTGATGGAAGGACATCTTAACAGTGTAGACCAACAACGCAGTGAAGGTAGGACATCTTAACAGTTAAGACCAGCAACACTGTGATGGTAGGACATCTTAACAGTTAAGAACAACAACACTGATGGAAGGACATCTTAACAGTTAAGACCAACAACACAGTGATGGAAGGACATCTTAACAGTTAAGACCAACAACACAGTGATGGAAGGACATCTTAACAGTCAAGACCAACAACACAGTGATGGAAGGACATCTTAACAGTTAAGACCAACAACACAGTGATGGAAGGACATCTTAACAGTCAAGACCAACAACACAGTGATGGAAGGACATCTTAACAGTTAAGACCAACAACACAGTGATGGAAGGACATCTTAAGTCAAGACCAACAACACAGTGATGGTAGGACATCTTAACAGTCAAGACCAACAACACAGTGATGGTAGGACATCTTAACAGTCAAGACCAACAACACAGTGATGGAAGGACATCTTAACAGTCAAGACCAACAACACAGTGATGGAAGGACATCTTAACAGTCAAGACCAACAACACAGTGATGGAAGGACATCTTAACAGTTAATACCAACAACACAGTGATGGAAGGACATCTTAACAGTTAAGACCAACAACACAGTGATGGAAGGACATCTTAACAATTAAGACCAACAACACAGCGATGCAAGGACATCTTAACAGTTAAGACCAACAATAGAGTGATGGTAGGACATCTTAACAGTTAAGACCAACAACACAGTGATGGAAGGACATCTTAACAGTGTAGACCAACAACGCAGTGAAGGTAGGACATCTTAACAGTTAAGACCAGCAACACTGTGATGGTAGGACATCTTAACAGTTAAGAACAACAACACTGATGGAAGGACATCTTAACAGTTAAGACCACCAACAGTGATGGTAGGACATCTTAACAGTTAAGATCAACAACACAGTGATGGTAGGATATCTTAACAGTTAAGACCAACAACACAGTGATGGAAGGACATCTTAACAATTAAGACCAACAACAGTGATGGTAGGACATCTTAACATGTAAGACGAACAGTGATGGTAGGACATCTTAACAGTTAAGACGAACAGTGATGGTAGGACATCTTAATAGTTAAGACCAACAACACAGTGATGGTAGGACATCTTAACAGTTAAGACCAACAACACAGTGATGGAAGGACATCTAAACAGTCAAGACCAACAACACAGTGATGGAAGGACATCTTAACAGTCAAGACCAACAACACAGTGATGGAAGGACATCTTAACACTTAAGACCAACAACGCAGTGAAGGTAGGCCATCTTAACAGTCAAGACCAACAACACAGTGATGGTAGGACATCTTAACAGTTAAGACCAACAACACAGCGATGCAAGGACATCTTAACAGTTAAGACCAACAATACAGTGATGGTAGGACATCTTAACAGTTAAGACCAACAACACAGTGATGGAAGGACAGCTTAACAGTGTAGACCAACAACGCAGTGAAGGTAGGACATCTTAACAGTTAAGACCAGCAACACTGTGATGGTAGGACATCTTAACAGTTAAGAAAAACAACACTGATGGAAGGACATCTTAACAGTTAAGACCAACAACACAGTGATGGAAGGACATCTTAACAGTTAAGACCAACAACACAGTGATGGAAGGACATCTTAACAGTCAAGACCAACAACACAGTGATGGAAGGACATCTTAACAGTTAAGACCAACAACACAGTGATGGAAGGACATCTTAACAGTCAAGACCAACAACACAGTGATGGAAGGACATCTTAACAGTTAAGACCAACAACACAGTGATGGAAGGACATCTTAACAGTCAAGACCAACAACACAGTAATGGAAGGACATCTTAACAGTTAAGACCAACAACACAGTGATGGAAGGACATCTTAACAGTCAAGACCAACAACACAGTGATGGTAGGACATCTTAACAGTCAAGACCAACAACACAGTGATGGTAGGACATCTTAACAGTCAAGACCAACAACACAGTGATGGAAGGACATCTTAACAGTCAAGACCAACAACACAGTGATGGAAGGACATCTTAACAGTCAAGACCAACAACACAGTGATGGAAGGACATCTTAACAGTTAATACCAACAGCACAGTGATGGAAGGACATCTTAACAGTTAAGACCAACAACACAGTGATGGAAGGACATCTTAACAGTTAAGACCAACAACACAGCGATGCAAGGACATCTTAACAGTTAAGACCAACAATACAGTGATGGTAGGACATCTTAACAGTTAAGACCAACAACACAGTGATGGAAGGACATCTTAACAGTGTAGACCAACAACGCAGTGAAGGTAGGACATCTTAACAGTTAAGACCAGCAACACTGTGATGGTAGGACATCTTAACAGTCAAGACCAACAACACAGTGATGGTAGGACATCTTAACAGTCAAGACCAACAACACAGTGATGGAAGGACATCTTAACAGTCAAGACCAACAACACAGTGATGGAAGGACATCTTAACACTTAAGACCAACAACACAGTGATGAAAGGACATCTTAGCAGTTAAGACCAACAACACAGTGATGGAAGGACATCTTAACACTTAAGACCAACAACACAGTGATGAAAGGACATCTTAACAGTTAAGACCAACAACACAGTGATGGAAGGACATCTTAACAGATAAGACCAACAACACAGTGATGGAAGGACATCTTAACAGTTAAGACCAACAACACAGTGATGGAAGGACATCTTAACGCTTAAGACCAACAACACAGTGATGAAAGGACATCTTAACAGTCAAGACCAACAACACAGTGATGAAAGGACATCTTAGCAGTTAAGACCAACAACACAGTGATGGAAGGACATCTTAACACTTAAGACCAACAACACAGTGATGAAAGGACATCTTAACAGTCAAGACCAACAACACAGTGATGGAAGGACATCTTAACAGTTAAGACCAACAACACAGTGATGGAAGGACATCTTAACAGTTAAGACCAACAACACAGTGATGGAAGGACATCTTAACAGTCAAGACCAACAACACAGTGATAGAAGGACATCTTAACACATAAGACCAACAACACAGTGATGAAAGGACATCTTAACAGTTAAGACCAACAACACAGTGATGGAAGGACATCTTAACAGTTAAGACCAACAACACAGTGATGGAAGGACATCTTAACACTTAAGACCAACAACACAGTGATGGTAGGACATCTTAACACTTAAGACCAACAACACAGTGATGGTAGGACATCTTAACAGTTAAGACCAACAACACAATGATGGTAGGGCATCTTAACAGTTAAGACCAACAACACTGTGATGGAAGGACATCTTAACACTTAAGACCAACAACACAGTGATGGTAGGACATCTTAACAGTTAAGACCAACAACACAGTGATGGAAGGACATCTTAACAGTCAAGACCAACAACACAGTGATGTTAACCATCTTAACAGTTAAGACCAACAAGACTGATGTAAGGACATCTTAACAGTCAAGACGAACAAAACAGTGATGGAAGGTCATCTTAACAGTTAAGACGAACAGTGATGTAAGGACATCTTAACAGTTAAGACCACCAACACAGTGATGGTAGGACATCTTAACAGTTAAGATCAACAACACAGTGATGGTAGGACATCTTAACAGTTAAGACCAACAACTCAGTGGTGGTAGGATATCTTAACAGTTAAGACCAACAACACTGTGATGGAAGGACATCTTAACAGTCAAGACCAACAACACAGTGATGGAAGGACATCTTAACAGTTAAGACCAACAACACAGTGATGGAAGGACATCTTATCAGTTAAGACCAACAACACAGTGATGGAAGGACATCTTAACAGTTAAGACCAACAACACAGTGATGGAAGGACATCTTAACAGTCAAGACCAACAACACAGTGATGGAAGGACATCTTAACAGTTAAGACCAACAACACAGTGATGGAAGGACATCTTAACAGTCAAGACCAACAACACAGTGATGGAAGGACATCTTAACAGTCAAGACCAACAACACAGTGATGGAAGGACATCTTAACAGTTAAGACCAACAACACAGTGATGGTAGGACATCTTAACAGTTAAGATCAACAACACAGTGATGGTAGGACATCTTAACAGTTAAGACCAACAACTCAGTGGTGGTAGGATATCTTAACAGTTAAGACCAACAACACTGTGATGGAAGGACATCTTAACAGTCAAGACCAACAACACAGTGATGGAAGGACATCTTAACAGTTAAGACCAACAACACAGTGATGGAAGGACATCTTAACAGTCAAGACCAACAACACAGTGATGGAAGGACATCTTAACAGTCAAGACCAACAACACAGTGATGGAAGGACATCTTAACAGTTAAGACCACCAACACAGTGATGGTAGGACATCTTAACAGTTAAGATCAACAACACAGTGATGGTAGGACATCTTAACAGTTAAGACCAACAACTCAGTGGTGGTAGGATATCTTAACAGTTAAGAACAACAACACTGTGATGGAAGGACATCTTAACAGTCAAGACCAACAACACAGTGATGGAAGGACATCTTAACAGTTAAGACCAACAACACAGTGATGGAAGGACATCTTATCAGTTAAGACCAACAACACAGTGATGGAAGGACATCTTAACAGTTAAGACCAACAACACAGTGATGGAAGGACATCTTAACAGTCAAGACCAACAACACAGTGATGGAAGGACATCTCAACAGTTAAGACCAACAACACAGTGATGGAAGGACATCTTAACAGTCAAGACCAACAACACAGTGATGGAAGGACATCTTAACAGTCAAGACCAACAACACAGTGATGGAAGGACATCTTAACAGTTAAGACCAACAACACAGTGATGGTAGGACATCTTAACAGTCAAGACCAACAACACAGTGATGGAAGGACATCTTAACAGTTAAGACCAACAACACAGTGATGGAAGGACATCTTAACAGTCAAGACCAACAACACAGTGATGGAAGGACATCTTAACAGTCAAGACCAACAACACAGTGATGGAAGGACATCTTAACAGTTAAGACCAACAACACAGTGATGGTAGGACATCTTAACATTTAAGACCAACAACACAGTGATGGAAGGACATCTTAACAGTCAAGACCAACAACACAGTGATGGAAGGACATCTTAACAGTTAAGACCAACAACACAGTGATGGAAGGACATCTTAACAGTCAAGACCAACAACACAGTGATGGAAGGACATCTTAACAGTCAAGACCAACAACACAGTGATGGAAGGACATCTTAACAGTTAAGACCAACAACACAGTGATGGTAGGACATCTTAACAGTCAAGACCAACAACACAGTGATGGAAGGACATCTTAACAGTTAAGACCAACAACACAGTGATGGTAGGACATCTTAACGGTTAAGACCAACAACACAGTGATGGAAGGACATCTTAACAGTCAAGACCAACAACACAGTGATGGAAGGACATCTTAACAGTTAAGACCAACAACACAGTGATGGTAGGACATCTTAACAGTTGAGACCAACAACACAGTGATGGAAGGACATCTTAACAGTCAAGACCAACAACACAGTGATGGAAGGACATCTTAACAGTCAAGACCAACAACACAGTGATGGAAGGACATCTTAACACTTAAGACCAACAACGCAGTGAAGGTAGGCCATCTTAACAGTCAAGACCAACAACACAGTGATGGTAGGACATCTTAACAGTTAAGACCAACAACACAGTGATGGAAGGACATCTTAACAGTCAAGACCAACAACACAGTGATGTTAACCATCTTAACAGTTAAGACCAACAAGACTGATGTAAGGACATCTTAACAGTCAAGACCAACAACACAGTGATGGAAGGACATGTTAACAGTTAAGACCACAACACAGTGATGGAAGGACATGTTAACAGTCAAGACCAACAACACAGTGATGGAAGGACATCTTAACAGTTAAGACCAACAACACAGTGATGGAAGGACATCTTAACAGTTAAGACCAACAACACAGTGATGGAAGGACATCTTAACAGTCAAGACCAACAACACAGTGATGGAAGGACATCTTAACAGTTAAGACCAACAACACAGTGATGGAAGGACATCTTAACAGTCAAGACCAACAACAGTGATGGAAGGACATCTTAACAGTTAAGACCAACAACACAGTGATGGAAGGACATCTTAACAGTCAAGACCAACAACACAGTGATGGAAGGACATCTTAACAGTTAAGACCAACAACACAGTGATGGAAGGACATCTTAACAGTCAAGACCAACAACACAGTGATGGAAGGACATCTTAACAGTTAAGACCAACAACACAGTGATGGTAGGACATCTTAACAGTTAAGACCAACAACACAGTGATGGAAGGACATCTTAACAGTCAAGACCAACAACACAGTGCTGGAAGGACATCTTAACAGTTAAGACCAACAACACAGTGATGGAAGGACATCTTAACAGTCAAGACCAACAACACAGTGATGGAAGGACATCTTAACAGTCAAGACCAACAACACAGTGATGGAAGGACATCTTAACAGTTAAGACCAACAACACAGTGATGGTAGGACATCTTAACAGTCAAGACCAACAACACAGTGATGGAAGGACATCTTAACAGTTAAGACCAACAACACAGTGATGGTAGGACATCTTAACAGTTAAGACCAACAACACAGTGATGGAAGGACATCTTAACAGTCAAGACCAACAACACAGTGATGGAAGGACATCTTAACAGTTAAGACCAACAACACAGTGATGGAAGGACATCTTAACAGTCAAGACCAACAACACAGTGATGGAAGGACATCTTAACAGTCAAGACCAACAACACAGTGATGGAAGGACATCTTAACACTTAAGACCAACAACGCAGTGAAGGTAGGCCATCTTAACAGTCAAGACCAACAACACAGTGATGGTAGGACATCTTAACAGTTAAGACCAACAACACAGCGATGCAAGGACATCTTAACAGTTAAGACCAACAATACAGTGATGGTAGGACATCTTAACAGTTAAGACCAACAACACAGTGATGGAAGGACATCTTAACAGTGTAGACCAACAACGCAGTGAAGGTAGGACATCTTAACAGTTAAGACCAGCAACACTGTGATGGTAGGACATCTTAACAGTTAAGAACAACAACACTGATGGAAGGACATCTTAACAGTTAAGACCAACAACACAGTGATGGAAGGACATCTTAACAGTTAAGACCAACAACACAGTGATGGAAGGACATCTTAACAGTCAAGACCAACAACACAGTGATGGAAGGACATCTTAACAGTTAAGACCAACAACACAGTGATGGAAGGACATCTTAACAGTCAAGACCAACAACACAGTGATGGAAGGACATCTTAACAGTTAAGACCAACAACACAGTGATGGAAGGACATCTTAACAGTCAAGACCAACAACACAGTGATGGAAGGACATCTTAACAGTTAAGACCAACAACACAGTGATGGAAGGACATCTTAACAGTCAAGACCAACAACACAGTGATGGTAGGACATCTTAACAGTCAAGACCAACAACACAGTGATGGTAGGACATCTTAACAGTCAAGACCAACAACACAGTGATGGAAGGACATCTTAACAGTCAAGACCAACAACACAGTGATGGAAGGACATCTTAACAGTCAAGACCAACAACACAGTGATGGAAGGACATCTTAACAGTTAATACCAACAACACAGTGATGGAAGGACATCTTAACAGTTAAGACCAACAACACAGTGATGGAAGGACATCTTAACAGTTAAGACCAACAACACAGCGATGCAAGGGCATCTTAACAGTTAAGACCAACAATACAGTGATGGTAGGACATCTTAACAGTGTAGACCAACAACGCAGTGAAGGTAGGACATCTTAACAGTTAAGACCAGCAACACTGTGATGGTAGGACATCTTAACAGTTAAGAACAACAACACTGATGGAAGGACATCTTAACAGTTAAGACCACCAACAGTGATGGTAGGACATCTTAACAGTTAAGATCAACAACACAGTGATGGTAGGATATCTTAACAGTTAAGACCAACAACACAGTGATGGAAGGACATCTTAACAATTAAGACCAACAAGTGATGGTAGGACATCTTAACATGTAAGACGAACAGTGATGGTAGGACATCTTAACAGTTAAGACGAACAGTGATGGTAGGACATCTTAACAGTTAAGACCAACAACACAGTGATGGTAGGACATCTTAACAGTTAAGACCAACAACACAGTGATGGAAGGACATCTTAACAGTCAAGACCAACAACACAGTGATGGAAGGACATCTTAACAGTCAAGACCAACAACACAGTGATGGAAGGACATCTTAACACTTAAGACCAACAACGCAGTGAAGGTAGGCCATCTTAACAGTCAAGACCAACATCACAGTGATGGTAGGACATCTTAACAGTTAAGACCAACAACACAGCGATGCAAGGACATCTTAACAGTTAAGGCCAACAATACAGTGATGGTAGGACATCTTAACAGTTAAGACCAACAACACAGTGATGGAAGGACATCTTAACAGTGTAGACCAACAACGCAGTGAAGGTAGGACATCTTAACAGTTAAGACCAGCAACACTGTGATGGTAGGACATCTTAACAGTTAAGAACAACAACACTGATGGAAGGACATCTTAACAGTCAAGACCAACAACACAGTGATGGAAGGACATCTTAACAGTTAAGACCAACAACACAGTGATGGAAGGACATCTTAACAGTCAAGACCAACAACACAGTGATGGAAGGACATCTTAACAGTTAAGACCAACAACACAGTGATGGAAGGACATCTTAACAGTTAAGACCAACAACACAGTGATGGAAGGACATCTTAACAATTAAGACCAACAACACAGCGATGCAAGGACATCTTAACAGTTAAGACCAACAATAGAGTGATGGTAGGACATCTTAACAGTTAAGACCAACAACACAGTGATGGAAGGACATCTTAACAGTGTAGACCAACAACGCAGTGAAGGTAGGACATCTTAACAGTTAAGACCAGCAACACTGTGATGGTAGGACATCTTAACAGTTAAGAACAACAACACTGATGGAAGGACATCTTAACAGTTAAGACCACCAACAGTGATGGTAGGACATCTTAACAGTTAAGATCAACAACACAGTGATGGTAGGATATCTTAACAGTTAAGACCAACAACACAGTGATGGAAGGACATCTTAACAATTAAGACCAACAACAGTGATGGTAGGACATCTTAACATGTAAGACGAACAGTGAAGGTAGGACATCTTAACAGTTAAGACGAACAGTGATGGTAGGACATCTTAACAGTTAAGACCAACAACACAGTGATGGTAGGACATCTTAACAGTTAAGACCAACAACACAGTGATGGAAGGACATCTAAACAGTCAAGACCAACAACACAGTGATGGAAGGACATCTTAACAGTCAAGACCAACAACACAGTGATGGAAGGACATCTTAACACTTAAGACCAACAACGCAGTGAAGGTAGGCCATCTTAACAGTCAAGACCAACAACACAGTGATGGTAGGACATCTTAACAGTTAAGACCAACAACACAGCGATGCAAGGACATCTTAACAGTTAAGACCAACAATACAGTGATGGTAGGACATCTTAACAGTTAAGACCAACAACACAGTGATGGAAGGACAGCTTAACAGTGTAGACCAACAACGCAGTGAAGGTAGGACATCTTAACAGTTAAGACCAGCAACACTGTGATGGTAGGACATCTTAACAGTTAAGAAAAACAACACTGATGGAAGGACATCTTAACAGTTAAGACCAACAACACAGTGATGGAAGGACATCTTAACAGTTAAGACCAACAACACAGTGATGGAAGGACATCTTAACAGTCAAGACCAACAACACAGTGATGGAAGGACATCTTAACAGTTAATACCAACAGCACAGTGATGGAAGGACATCTTAACAGTTAAGACCAACAACACAGTGATGGAAGGACATCTTAACAGTTAAGACCAACAACACAGCGATGCAAGGACATCTTAACAGTTAAGACCAACAATACAGTGATGGTAGGACATCTTAACAGTTAAGACCAACAACACAGTGATGGAAGGACATCTTAACAGTCAAGACCAACAACACAGTGATGGTAGGACATCTTAACAGTCAAGACCAACAACACAGTGATGGTAGGACATCTTAACAGTCAAGACCAACAACACAGTGATGGAAGGACATCTTAACAGTCAAGACCAACAACACAGTGATGGAAGGACATCTTAACAGTCAAGACCAACAACACAGTGATGGAAGGACATCTTAACAGTTAATACCAACAGCACAGTGATGGAAGGACATCTTAACAGTTAAGACCAACAACACAGTGATGGAAGGACATCTTAACAGTTAAGACCAACAACACAGCGATGCAAGGACATCTTAACAGTTAAGACCAACAATACAGTGATGGTAGGACATCTTAACAGTTAAGACCAACAACACAGTGATGGAAGGACATCTTAACAGTGTAGACCAACAACGCAGTGAAGGTAGGACATCTTAACAGTTAAGACCAGCAACACTGTGATGGTAGGACATCTTAACAGTCAAGACCAACAACACAGTGATGGTAGGACATCTTAACAGTCAAGACCAACAACACAGTGATGGAAGGACATCTTAACAGTCAAGACCAACAACACAGTGATGGAAGGACATCTTAACACTTAAGACCAACAACACAGTGATGAAAGGACATCTTAGCAGTTAAGACCAACAACACAGTGATGGAAGGACATCTTAACACTTAAGACCAACAACACAGTGATGAAAGGACATCTTAACAGTTAAGACCAACAACACAGTGATGGAAGGACATCTTAACAGTTAAGACCAACAACACAGTGATGGAAGGACATCTTAACGCTTAAGACCAACAACACAGTGATGAAAGGACATCTTAACAGTCAAGACCAACAACACAGTGATGGAAGGACATCTTAACACTTAAGACCAACAACACAGTGATGAAAGGACATCTTAACAGTTAAGACCAACAACACAGTGATGGAAGGACATCTTAACAGTTAAGACCAACAACACAGTGATGGAAGGACATCTTAACAGTTAAGACCAACAACACTGATGGAAGGACATCTTAACAGTCAAGACCAACAACACAGTGATAGAAGGACATCTTAACACTTAAGACCAACAACACAGTGATGAAAGGACATCTTAACAGTTAAGACCAACAACACAGTGATGGAAGGACATCTTAACAGTTAAGACCAACAACACAGTGATGGAAGGACATCTTAACACTTAAGACCAACAACACAGTGATGGTAGGACATCTTAACACTTAAGACCAACAACACAGTGATGGTAGGACATCTTAACAGTTAAGACCAACAACACAATGATGGTAGGGCATCTTAACAGTTAAGACCAACAACACTGTGATGGAAGGACATCTTAACACTTAAGACCAACAACACAGTGATGGTAGGACATCTTAACAGTTAAGACCAACAACACAGTGATGGAAGGACATCTTAACAGTCAAGACCAACAACACAGTGATGTTAACCATCTTAACAGTTAAGACCAACAAGACTGATGTAAGGACATCTTAACAGTCAAGACGAACAAAACAGTGATGGAAGGTCATCTTAACAGTTAAGACCAACAACACAGTGGTGGTAGGATATCTTAACAGTTAAGACCAACAACACTGTGATGGAAGGACATCTTAACAGTTAAGACCAACAACAAAGTGATGCAAGGACATCTTAACAGTTAAGACGAACAGTGATGTAAGGACATCTTAACAGTTAAGACCACCAACACAGTGATGGTAGGACATCTTAACAGTTAAGATCAACAACACAGTGATGGTAGGACATCTTAACAGTTAAGACCAACAACTCAGTGGTGGTAGGATATCTTAACAGTTAAGACCAACAACACTGTGATGGAAGGACATCTTAACAGTCAAGACCAACAACAGTGATGGAAGGACATCTTAACAGTTAAGACCAACAACACAGTGATGGAAGGACATCTTATCAGTTAAGACCAACAACACAGTGATGGAAGGACATCTTAACAGTTAAGACCAACAACACAGTGATGGAAGGACATCTTAACAGTCAAGACCAACAACACAGTGATGGAAGGACATCTTAACAGTTAAGACCAACAACACAGTGATGGAAGGACATCTTAACAGTCAAGACCAACAACACAGTGATGGAAGGACATCTTAACAGTCAAGACCAACAACACAGTGATGGAAGGACATCTTAACAGTTAAGACCAACAACACAGTGATGGTAGGACATCTTAACAGTTAAGATCAACAACACAGTGATGGTAGGACATCTTAACAGTTAAGACCAACAACTCAGTGGTGGTAGGATATCTTAACAGTTAAGACCAACAACACTGTGATGGAAGGACATCTTAACAGTCAAGACCAACAACACAGTGATGGAAGGACATCTTAACAGTTAAGACCAACAACACAGTGATGGAAGGACATCTTAACAGTCAAGACCAACAACACAGTGATGGAAGGACATCTTAACAGTCAAGACCAACAACACAGTGATGGAAGGACATCTTAACAGTTAAGACCACCAACACAGTGATGGTAGGACATCTTAACAGTTAAGATCAACAACACAGTGATGGTAGGACATCTTAACAGTTAAGACCAACAACTCAGTGGTGGTAGGATATCTTAACAGTTAAGACCAACAACACTGTGATGGAAGGACATCTTAACAGTCAAGACCAACAACACAGTGATGGAAGGACATCTTAACAGTTAAGACCAACAACACAGTGATGGAAGGACATCTTATCAGTTAAGACCAACAACACAGTGATGGAAGGACATCTTAACAGTTAAGACCAACAACACAGTGATGGAAGGACATCTTAACAGTCAAGACCAACAACACAGTGATGGAAGGACATCTTAACAGTTAAGACCAACAACACAGTGATGGAAGGACATCTTAACAGTCAAGACCAACAACACAGTGATGGAAGGACATCTTAACAGTCAAGACCAACAACACAGTGATGGAAGGACATCTTAACAGTTAAGACCAACAACACAGTGATGGTAGGACATCTTAACAGTCAAGACCAACAACACAGTGATGGAAGGACATCTTAACAGTTAAGACCAACAACACAGTGATGGAAGGACATCTTAACAGTCAAGACCAACAACACAGTGATGGAAGGACATCTTAACAGTCAAGACCAACAACACAGTGATGGAAGGACATCTTAACAGTTAAGACCAACAACACAGTGATGGTAGGACATCTTAACATTTAAGACCAACAACACAGTGATGGAAGGACATCTTAACAGTCAAGACCAACAACACAGTGATGGAAGGACATCTTAACAGTTAAGACCAACAACACAGTGATGGAAGGACATCTTAACAGTCAAGACCAACAACACAGTGATGGAAGGACATCTTAACAGTCAAGACCAACAACACAGTGATGGAAGGACATCTTAACAGTTAAGACCAACAACACAGTGATGGTAGGACATCTTAACGGTTAAGACCAACAACACAGTGATGGAAGGACATCTTAACAGTCAAGACCAACAACACAGTGATGGAAGGACATCTTAACAGTTAAGACCAACAACACAGTGATGGTAGGACATCTTAACAGTTGAGACCAACAACACAGTGATGGAAGGACATCTTAACAGTCAAGACCAACAACACAGTGATGGAAGGACATCTTAACAGTCAAGACCAACAACACAGTGATGGAAGGACATCTTAACACTTAAGACCAACAACGCAGTGAAGGTAGGCCATCTTAACAGTCAAGACCAACAACACAGTGATGGTAGGACATCTTAACAGTTAAGACCAACAACACAGTGATGGAAGGACATCTTAACAGTCAAGACCAACAACACAGTGATGTTAACCATCTTAACAGTTAAGACCAACAAGACTGATGTAAGGACATCTTAACAGTCAAGACCAACAACACAGTGATGGAAGGACATGTTAACAGTTAAGACCACAACACAGTGATGGAAGGACATGTTAACAGTCAAGACCAACAACACAGTGATGGAAGGACATCTTAACAGTTAAGACCAACAACACAGTGATGGAAGGACATCTTAACAGTTAAGACCAACAACACAGTGATGGAAGGACATCTTAACAGTCAAGACCAACAACACAGTGATGGAAGGACATCTTAACAGTTAAGACCAACAACACAGTGATGGAAGGACATCTTAACAGTCAAGACCAACAACACAGTGATGGAAGGACATCTTAACAGTTAAGACCAACAACACAGTGATGGAAGGACATCTTAACAGTCAAGACCAACAACACAGTGATGGAAGGACATCTTAACAGTTAAGACCAACAACACAGTGATGGAAGGACATCTTAACAGTCAAGACCAACAACACAGTGATGGTAGGACATCTTAACAGTCAAGACCAACAACACAGTGATGGTAGGACATCTTAACAGTCAAGACCAACAACACAGTGATGGAAGGACATCTTAACAGTTAAGACCAACAACACAGTGATGGAAGGACATCTTAACAGTCAAGACCAACAACACAGTGATGGAAGGACATCTTAACACTTAAGACCAACAACACAGTGATGAAAGGACATCTTAACAGTTAAGACCAACAACACAGTGATGGAACGACATCTTAACAGTTAAGACCAACAACACAGTGATGGAAGGACATCTTAACAGTTAAGACCAACAACACAGTGATGGAAGGACATCTTAACAGTCAAGACCAACAACGCAGTGATGGAAGGACATCTTAACACTTAAGACCAACAACACAGTGATGAAAGGACATCTTAGCAGTTAAGACCAACAACACAGTGATGGAAGGACATCTTAACACTTAAGACCAACAACACAGTGATGAAAGGACATCTTAACAGTTAAGACCAACAACACAGTGATGGAAGGACATCTTAACAGTTAAGACCAACAACACAGTGATGGAAGGACATCTTAACACTTAAGACCAACAACACAGTGATGAAAGGACATCTTAACAGTCAAGACCAACAACACAGTGATGGAAGGACATCTTAACACTTAAGTCCAACAACACAGTGATGAAAGGACATCTTAACAGTTAAGACCAACAACACAGTGATGGAAGGACATCTTAACAGTTAAGACCAACAACACAGTGATGGAAGGACATCTTAACAGTTAAGACCAACAACACAGTGATGGAAGGACATCTTAACAGTCAAGACCAACAACACAGTGATAGAAGGACATCTTAACACTTAAGAACAACAACACGCTGATGAAAGGACATCTTAACAGTTAAGACCAACAACACAGTGATGGAAGGACATCTTAACAGTTAAGACCAACAACACAGTGATGGAAGGACATCTTAACAGTTAAGACCAACAACACAGTGATGGAAGGACATCTTAACACTTAAGACCAACAACACAGTGATGGTAGGACATCTTAACACTTAAGACCAACAACACAGTGATGGTAGGACATCTTAACAGTTAAGACCAACAACACAATGATGGTAGGGCATCTTAACAGTTAAGACCAACAACACAGTGATGGAAGGACATCTTAACAGTCAAGACCAACAACACAGTGATGTTAACCATCTTAACAGTTAAGACCAACAAGACTGATGTAAGGACATCTTAACAGTTAAGACCAACAACACAGCGATGCAAGGACATCTTAACAGTTAAGAGCAACAATAGTGATGGTAGGACATCTTAACAGCTAAGACCAACAACACAGTGATGGAAGGACATCTTAACAGTGTAGACCAACAACGCAGTGAAGGTAGGACATCTTAACAGTTAAGACCATCAACACTGTGATGGTAGGACATCTTAACAGTTAAGAACAACAACACTGATGGAAGGACATCTTAACAGTTAAGACCACCAACAGTGATGGTAGGACATCTTAACAGTTAAGATCAACAACACAGTGATGGTAGGATATCTTAACAGTTAAGACCAACAACACAGTGATGGAAGGACATCTTAACAATTAAGACCAACAACAGTGATGGTAGGACATCTTAACATGTAAGACGAACAGTGATGGTAGGACATCTTAACAGTTAAGACGAACAGTGATGGTTAGGACATCTTAACAGTTAAGACCAACAACAGTGATGGTAGGACATTTTAACAGTTAAGACCAACAACACAGTGATGGAAGGTCATCTTAACACTTAAGACCAACAACACAGTGATCGAAGAACATCTTAACAGTTAAGACCAACAACACAGTGGTGGTAGGATATCTTAACAGTTAAGACCAACAACACTGTGATGGAAGGACATCTTAACAGTCAAGACGAACAACACAGTGATGGAAGGTCATCTTAACAGTTAAGACCAACAACACAGTGGTGGTAGGATATCTTAACAGTTAAGACCAACAACACTGTGATGGAAGGACATCTTAACAGTTAAGACCAACAACAAAGTGATGCAAGGACATCTTAACAGTTAAGACGAACAGTGATGTAAGGACATCTTAACAGTTAAGACCACCAACACAGTGATGGTAGGACATCTTAACAGTTAAGATCAACAACACAGTGATGGTAGGACATCTTAACAGTTAAGACCAACAACTCAGTGATGGTAGGACATCTTAACAGTTAAGACCAACAACACAGTGATGGTAGGACATCTTAACAGTTAAGACCAACAACTCAGTGAGGGTAGGACATCTTAACAGTTAAGACCAACAACACAGTGATGGTAGGACATCTTAACAGTTAACACCAACAACACAGTGATGGTAGGACATCTTAACAGTTAAGACCAACAACACAGTGATGGTAGGACATCTTAACAGTTAAGACCAACAACTCAGTGATGGTAGGACATCTTAACAGTTAAGACCAACACAGTGACGAAGGACATCTTAACAGTTAGGACCAACAACACAGTGATGGAAGGACATCTTACCAGTTAATACCAACAACACAGTGATGGAAGGACATCTTAACAGTTAAGACCAACAACACAGTGATGGAAGGACATCTTAACAGTTAAGACCAACAACACAGTGATGGAAGGACATCTTAACACTTAAGACCAACAACACAGTGATGCTAGGTCATCTTAACAGTTAAGACCAACAGCACAGTGATGGAAGGTCATCTTAACAGTTAAGACCAACAACACAGTGTTGGAAGGACATCTTAACAGTTAAGACGAACAGTGATGGTAGGACATCTTAACAGTTAAGACCAACAGCACAGTGATGGAAGGACATCTTTACAGTTAAGACTAACAACATAGTGATGGTAACCATCTTAACAGTTAAGACCAACAAGACTGACGTAAGGACATTTTAACAGTTAAGACCAACAACACTGATGCAAGGACATCTTAACAGTTAGGACCAACAACACAGTGATGGAAGGACATCTTAACAGTTAATACCAACAACACAGTGATGGAAGGACATCTTAACAGTTAAGACCAACAACACAGTGATGGAAGGACATCTTAACAGTTAAGACCAACAACACAGTGATGGAAGGACGTCTTAACAGTTAAGACCAACAACACAGTGATGGAAGGACATCTTAACACTTAAGACCAACAACACAGTGATGCTAGGTCATCTTAACAGTTAAGACCAACAGCACAATGATGGAAGGTCATCTTAACAGTTAAGACCAACAATACAGTGATGGTAGGACATCTTAACAGTTAAGACCAACAACACAGTGATGGAAGGACAGGTTAACAGTAAAGACCACCAACAGTGATGGAAGGTCATCTTAACAGTTAAGACCAACAACACAGTGATGGAAGGACGTCTTAACAGTTAAGACCAACAACACAGTGATGGAAGGACGTCTTAACAGTTAAGACCACCAACAGTGATGGAAGGTCATCTTAACAGTTAAGACCAACAACACAGTGATGGAAGGTCATCTTAACAGTTAAGACCAACAACACAGTGATGGAAGGACATGTTAACAGTTAAGACCAACAACACAGTGATGGAAGGACATCTTAACAGTTAAGGCCAACAACACAGTGATGGAAGGACATCTTAACAGTCAAGACCAACAACACAGTGATGGAATGACATCTTAACAGTTAAGACCAACAACACAGTGATGGTAGGACATCTTAACACTTAAGACCAACAACACAGTGATGGAAGGACATCTTAACAGTCAAGACCAACAACACAGTGATGGAAGGACATCTTAACAGTCAAGACCAACAACACAGTGATGGAAGGACATCTTGACAGTTAAGACCAACAACACAGTGATGGTAGGACATCTTAACAGTCAAGACCAACAACACAGTGATGGAAGGACATCTTAACAGTTAAGACCAACAACACAGTGATGGAAGGACATCTTAACAGTTAAGACCAACAACACAGTGATGGAAGGACATCTTAACAGTTAAGACCAACAAGACTGATGTAAGGACATCTTAACAGTCAAGACCAACAACACAGTGATGGAAGGACATGTTAACAGTTAAGACCACAACACAGTGATGGAAGGACATCTTAACAGTCAAGACCAACAACACAGTGATGGAAGGACATCTTAACAGTTAAGACCACCAACAGTGATGGAAGGTCATCTTAACAGTTAAGACCAACAACACAGTGATGGAAGGTCATCTTAACAGTTAAGACCAACAACACAGTGATGGAAGGACATGTTAACAGTTAAGACCAACAACACAGTGATGGAAGGACATCTTAACAGTTAAGGCCAACAACACAGTGATGGAAGGACATCTTAACAGTCAAGACCAACAACACAGTGATGGAATGACATCTTAACAGTTAAGACCAACAACACAGTGATGGTAGGACATCTTAACACTTAAGACCAACAACACAGTGATGGAAGGACATCTTAACAGTCAAGACCAACAACACAGTGATGGAAGGACATCTTAACAGTCAAGACCAACAACACAGTGATGGAAGGACATCTTAACACTTAAGACCAACAACGCAGTGAAGGTAGGCCATCTTAACAGTCAAGACCAACAACACAGTGATGGTAGGACATCTTAACAGTTAAGACCAACAACACAGTGATGGAAGGACATCTTAACAGTCAAGACCAACAACACAGTGATGTTAACCATCTTAACAGTTAAGACCAACAAGACTGATGTAAGGACATCTTAACAGTCAAGACCAACAACACAGTGATGGAAGGACATGTTAACAGTTAAGACCACAACACAGTGATGGAAGGACATCTTAACAGTCAAGACCAACAACACAGTGATGGAAGGACATCTTAACAGTTAAGACCAACAACACAGTGATGGAAGGACATCTTAACAGTTAAGACCAACAACACAGTGATGGAAGGACATCTTAACAGTTAAGACCAACAACACAGTGATGGAAGGACATCTTAACAGTCAAGACCAACAACACAGTGATGGAAGGACATCTTAACAGTTAAGACCAACAACACAGTGATGGAAGGACATCTTAAAAGTCAAGACCAACAACACAGTGATGGAAGGACATCTTAACAGTTAAGACCAACAACACAGTGATGGAAGGACATCTTAACAGTCAAGACCAACAACACAGTGATGGTAGGACATCTTAACAGTCAAGACCAACAACACAGTGATGGTAGGACATCTTAACAGTCAAGACCAACAACACAGTGATGGAAGGACATCTTAACAGTTAAGACCAACAACACAGTGATGGAAGGACATCTTAACAGTCAAGACCAACAACACAGTGATGGAAGGACATCTTAACACTTAAGACCAACAACACAGTGATGAAAGGACATCTTAACAGTTAAGACCAACAACACAGTGATGGAAGGACATCTTAACAGTCAAGACCAACAACACAGTGATGGAAGGACATCTTAACACTTAAGACCAACAACACAGTGATGAAAGGACATCTTAGCAGTTAAGACCAACAACACAGTGATGGAAGGACATCTTAACACTTAAGACCAACAACACAGTGATGAAAGGACATCTTAACAGTTAAGACCAACAACACAGTGATGGAAGGACATCTTAACAGTTAAGACCAACAACACAGTGATGGAAGGACATCTTAACACTTAAGACCAACAACACAGTGATGAAAGGACATCTTAACAGTCAAGACCAACAACACAGTGATGGAAGGACATCTTAACACTTAAGACCAACAACACAGTGATGAAAGGACATCTTAACAGTCAAGACCAACAACACAGTGATGGAAGGACATCTTAACACATAAGACCAACAACACAGTGATGAAAGGACATCTTAACAGTTAAGACCAACAACACAGTGATGGAAGGACATCTTAACAGTTAAGACCAACAACACAGTGATGGAAGGACATCTTAACAGTTAAGACCAACAACACAGTGATGGAAGGACATCTTAACAGTCAAGACCAACAACACAGTGATAGAAGGACATCTTAACACTTAAGACCAACAACACAGTGATGAAAGGACATCTTAACAGTTAAGACCAGCAACACTGTGATGGTAGGACATCTTAACAGTTAAGAACAACAACACTGATGGAAGGACATCTTAACAGTTAAGACCACCAACAGCGATGGTAGGACATCTTAACAGTTAAGATCAACAACACAGTGATGGTAGGATATCTTAACAGTTAAGACCAACAACACAGTGATGGAAGGACATCTTAACAATTAAGACCAACAACAGTGATGGTAGGACATCTTAACATGTAAGACGAACAGTGATGGTAGGACATCTTAACATGTAAGACGAACAGTGATGGTAGGACATCTTAACAGTTAAGACGAACAGTGATGGTAGGACATCTTAACAGTTAAGACCAACAACAGTGATGGTAGGACATCTTAACAGTTAAGACGAACAGTGATGGTAGGACATCTTAACAGTTAAGACGAACAGTGATGGTAGGACATCTTAACAGTTAAGACCAACAACAGTCTTAACTGTTAAAATGTCCTTCCATCACTGTGTTGTTGGTCTTAACTGTTAAGATGTCCTACCATCACCGTGTTGATGGTCTTAACTGTTAAGATATCCTACCATCACTGCGTTGTTGGTCTTCACTGTTAAGATGTCCTTTCATCACTGTTGGTTGTCTTAACTGTTAAGATGTCCTTGCATCACTTTGTTGTTGGTCTTAACTGTTAAGATGTCCTTACATCAGTCTTGTTGGTCTTAACTGTTAAGATGGTTACCATCACTGTGTTGTTGGTCTTAACTGCTAAGATGACCTACCATCACTATGTTGTTAGTCTTAACTGTTAAGATGTCCTTCCATCACTAACAACATAGTGATGGTAACCGTCTTAACAGTAAAGACAAACAAGACTGATGTAAGGACATCTTAACAGTTAAGACCAACAATACAGTGATACAAGGACATCTTAACAGTTAAGACCAACAACACAGTGATGGTAGGACATCTTAAGTGTTAAGACCACCAACACAGTGATGGAAGGTCATCTTAACAGTTAAGACCAACAACACAGTGATGGAAGGACATGTTAACAGTTAAGACCAACAACAGTGATGGAAGGACATCTTAACAGTTAAGATTAACAACACAGTGATGGAAGGACATCTTAACAGTTAAGACCAACAACACAGTGATGGAAGGACATGTTAACAGTTAAGACCAACAACACAGTGATGGAAGGACATCTTAACAGTTAAGACCAACAACACAGTGGTGGAAGGACATCTTAACAGTTAAGACCAACAACACAGTGATGGAAGGACATCTTAACAGTCAAGACCAACAACACAGTGATGGAAGGACATCTTAACACTTAAGACCAACAACACAGTGATGGTAGGACATCTTAACAGTTAAGACCACAACACAGTGATGGAAGGACATCTTAACAGTTAAGACCAACAACACAGTGATGGAAGGACATGTTAACAGTTAAGACCAACAACACAGTGATGGAAGGACATCTTAACAGTTAAGACCAACAACACAGTGGTGGAAGGACATCTTAACAGTTAAGACCAACAACACAGTGATGGAAGGACATCTTAACACTTAAGACCAACAACACAGTGATGGAAGGACATCTTAACAGTTAAGACCAACAACACAGTGATGGAAGGACATGTTAACAGTTAAGACCAACAACACAGTGATGGAAGGACATCTTAACAGTTAAGACCAACAACACAGTGATGGAAGGATATTTTAACAGTTAAGACCAACAACACAGTGATGGAAGGACATCTTAACACTTAAGACCAACAACACAGTGATGGAAGGACATCTTAACAGTTAAGACCAACAACACAGTGATGGAAGGACATGTTAACAGTTAAGACCAACAACACAGTGATGGAAGGACATCTTAACAGTTAAGACCAACAACACAGTGATGGAAGGACATCTTAACAGTTAAGACCAACAACACAGTGATGGAAGGACATCTTAACACTTAAGACCAACAACACAGTGATGGAAGGACATCTTAACAGTTAAGACCAACAACACAGTGATGGAAGGACATCTTAACACTTAAGACCAACAACACAGTGATGGAAGGACATCTTAACAGTTAAGACCAACAACACAGTGATGGAAGGACATCTTAACAGTTAAGACCAACAACACAGTGAATGGAAGGACATCTTAACAGTCATGACCAACAACACAGTGATGGAAGGTCATCTTAACAGTTAAGACCAACAACACAGTGATGGAAGGACATCTTAACACTTAAGACCAACAACACAGTGATGGAAGGACATCTTAACAGTTAAGACCAACAACACAGTGATGGAAGGACATGTTAACAGTTAAGACCAACAACACAGTGATGGAAGGACATGTTAACAGTTAAGACCAACAACACAGTGATGGAAGGACATCTTAACAGTTAAGACCAACAACACAGTGATGGAAGGACATGTTAACAGTTAAGACCAACAACACAGTGATGGTAGGACATCTTAACAGTTAAGACCAACAACACAGTGATGGAAGGACATGTTAACAGTTAAGACCAACAACACAGTGATGGAAGGACATCTTAACAGTTAAGACCAACAACACAGTGATGGAAGGACATGTTAACAGTCAAGACCAACAACACAGTGATGGAAGGACATCTTAACAGTCAAGACCAACAACACAGTGATGGAAGGACATCTTAACACTTAAGACCAACAACACAGTGATGGAAGGACATCTTAACAGTCAAGACCAACAACACAGTGATGGTAGGACATCTTAACAGTCAAGACCAACAACACAGTGATGGTAGGACATCTTAACAGTCAAGACCAACAACACAGTGATGGAAGGACATCTTAACAGTTAAGACTAACAACACAGTGATGGAAGGACATCTTAACACTTAAGACCAACAACACAGTGATGGTAGGACATCTTAACAGTCAAGACCAACAACACAGTGATGTTAACCATCTTAACAGTTAAGACCAACAAGACTGATGTAAGGACATCTTAACAGTTAAGACCAACAACACAGCGATGCAAGGACATCTTAACAGTTAAGACCAACAATACAGTGATGGTAGGACATCTTAACAGTTAAGACCAACAACACAGTGATGGAAGGACATCTTAACAGTGTAGACCAACAACGCAGTGATGGTAGGACATCTTAACAGTTAAGACCAGCAACACTGTGATGGTAGGACATCTTAACAGTTAAGACCAACAACACTGATGGAAGGACATCTTAACAGTTAAGATCAACAACACAGTGATGGAAGGACATTTTAACAATTAAGACCAACAACACAGTGATGGTAGAACATCTTAACATGTAAGACGAACAGTGATGGTAGGACATCTTAACAGTTAAGACCAACAACAGTGATGGTAGGACATCTTAACAGTTAAGATCAACAACACAGTGATGGTAGGATATCTTAACAGTTAAGACCAACAACACAGTGATGGAAGGACATCTTCACAATTAAGACCAACAACACAGTGATGGTAGGACATCTTAACATGTAAGACGAACAGTGATGGTAGGACATCTTAACAGTTAAGACGAACAGTGATGGTAGGACATCTTAACAGTTAAGACCAACAACAGTGATGGTAGGACATCTTAACAGTTAAGACCAACAACACAGTGGTGGTAGGATATCTTAACAGTTAAGACCAACAACACTGTGATGGAAGGACATCTTAACAGTCAAGACCAACAACACAGTGATGGAAGGTCATCTTAACAGTTAAGACCAACAACACAGTGGTGGTAGGATATCTTAACAGTTAAGACCAACAACACTGTGATGGAAGGACATCTTAACAGTTAAGACCAACAACAAAGTGATGCAAGGACATCTTAACAGTTAAGACGAACAGTGATGTAAGGACATCTTAACAGTTAAGACCACCAACAGTGATGAAAGGACATCTTAACAGTGAAGACCAACAACACAGTGATGGTAGGACATCTTAACAGTTAAGACCATCAACACTGTGATGGTAGGACATCTTAACAGTTAAGACCAACAACACTGATGGTAGGACATCTTAACTTTTAAGACCAACAACACAGTGATGGTAGGACATCTTAACAGTTAAGACAAACAGTGATGGTAGGACATCTTAACTTTTAAGACCAACAACAGTGATGGTAGGATATCTTAAATTTTAAGACCAACAACAGTGATGGTAGGACATCTTAACAGTTAAGACCAACAACAGTGATGGTAGGATATCTTAACAGTTAAGACAAACAACACAGTGATGGTAGGACATCTTAACAGTTAAGACCAACAGTGATGGTAGGATATCTTAACAGTTAAGACCAACAACACAGTGATGGTAGGACATCTTAACAGTTAAGACCAACAACAGTGATGGTAGGTCATCTTAACAGTTAAGACCAACAACACAGTGATGATAGGTCATCTTAACAGTTAAGACCAACACAGTGATGGAAGGACATCTTAGCAGTTAAGACCAACAACACAGTGATGGAAGGACATGTTAACAGTTAAGACCAACAACACAGCGATGCAAGGACATCTTAACAGTTAAGACCAACAATACAGTGATGGTAGGATATCTTAACAGTTAAGACCAACAACAGTGATGGAAGGACATCTTAACAGTTAAGACGAACAGTGATGGTAGGACATCTTAACAGTTAAGACCAACAACACAGTGATGGTAGGATATCTTAACAATTAAGACCAACAACACAGTGATGGTAGGACATCTTAACATGTAAGACGAACAGTGATGGTAGGACATCTTAACAGTTAAGACGAACAGTGATGGTAGGACATCTTAACAGTTAAGACCAACAACACAGTCTTAACTGTTAAAATGTCCTTCCATCACTGTGTTGTTGGTCTTAACTGTTAAGATGTCCTACCATCACAGTGTTGATGGTCTTAACTGTTAAGATGTCCTACCATCACTGCGTTGTTGGTCTTCACTGTTAAGATGTCCTTTCATCACTGTTGGTTGTCTTAACTGTTAAGATGTCCTTGCATCACTTTGTTGTTGGTCTTAACTGTTAAGATGTCCTTACATCAGTCTTGTTGGTCTTAACTGTTAAGATGGTTACCATCACTGTGTTGTTGGTCTTAACTGCTAAGATGACCTACCATCACTATGTTGTTAGTCTTAACTGTTAAGATGTCCTTCCATCACTAACAACATAGTGATGGTAACCGTCTTAACAGTTAAGACAAACAAGACTGATGTAAGGACATCTTAACAGTTAAGACCAACAACACAGTGATACAAGGACATCTTAACAGTTAAGACCACCAACACAGTGATGGAAGTACATCTTAACAGTGAAGACCAACAACGCAGTGATGGTAGGACATCTTAACAGTTAAGACAAACAACACAGTGATGGTAGGATATCTTAACAGTTAAGACCAACAACACAGTGATGGTAGGACATCTTAACAGTTAAGACAAACACTGTGATGGAAGGTCATCTTAACAGTTAAGACAAACAACACAGTGATGGAAGGACATCTTAACAGTTAAGACCAACAACAGTGATGGTAGGTCATCTTAACAGTTAAGACCAACAAAACAGTGATGGTAGGTTATCTTAACAGTTAAGACCAACAACACAGTGATGTAAGGACATCTTATCAGTTAATACCAACACAGTGATGGTAGGAAATCTTAACAGTTAAGACGAACAGTGATGGTAGGACATCTTAACAGTTAAGACCAACAACACTGTGATGGAAGGACATCTTAACAGTTAAAACCAACACAGTGATGGTAGACCATCTTAACAGTTAAGACCAACACAATGATGGTAGGTCAAACAAAAGTGTTGTATTAGAAACTTTTCGGTTTAGCTGAAGTGGTTCACCAATAACATAATTGTTAAAGCTGTATGTAGAGACACAGATGGAAATGTAGAGACAGATGTAAATGCAGAGACACATGTAAATAAGGAGACACAGATGTAAATGTAGTCACAGATGGAAATGTAGAGACATAGATGGAAATGTAGAGACATAGATGGAAATGTAGAGACACATGTAAATGTAGAGACAAAGATGTAAATGTAGAGACACAGATGTAAATGTAGAAACACAGATGTAAATGTAGAGACACAGATGTAAATGTAGAGACACAGATGTAAATGTAAAGACACAGATGCAAATGTAGAGACAGATGTAGATGTAGAGACACAGATGTAAATGTAGACACAGATGTAAATGTAGAGACAGGTGTAAATGTAGAGACAAAGATGTAAATGTAGAGACAGATGTAAATGTAGAGACACAGATGTAAATGTAGAGACAGATGTAAATGTAGAGACAGATGGAAATGTAGAGAGACAGATGGAAATGTAGAGACAGATGTAAATGTAGAGACAGATGTAAATGTAGAGAGACAGATGTAAATGTAGAGAGACAGACGTAAATGTAGAGACACAGATGTAAATGTAGAGACACAGATGTAAATGTAGAGACATGTAAATGTAGAGACAGATGTAAATGTAGACAGATGTAAATGTAGAGACAGATGTAAAAAATATCTGTCAGTCTCTACAATGACTGTTCCTGGTTCCAATATATGGATGTAAATGTAGAGACACATGTAAATGTAGAGACAGATGGAAATGTAGAGAGACAGGTGGAAATGTAGAGAGACAGATGGAAATGTAGAGAGACAGATGTAAATGTAGAGACAGATGTAAATGTAGAGACACAGATGTAAATGTAGAGACATGTAAATGTAGAGACAGATGTAAATGTAGAGACAGATGTAAAAAATATCTGTCAGTCTCTACAATGACTGTTCCTGGTTCCAATATATGGAACTCCCAGCTTATCCCATAATAGTTTCACTAACTGAGAATTCCATAAAACATTTGTCGACCCATATTCTTGGCTACATCGCTCGCTCGCTCTTCTGTGAAATGTAATGTACAAATTCCTATTTTCTCGCCTCTCCATGTTTACCTGGTCCATTCATCTATCTGTATCATATTGTCCAGAATACAACCTTTTCTTTTTCAATGCTATTCGATAATTCTGTCTGATCGTTCAAAATAATCTTCTTGTATTTTAAAATCCCATAATTCTTCCCTTATTACAGTTATATGCTTGTTCAATTATGGCCAAAATTTCGTGGATTTTATTTAATAACCTTCTCGCTAACTACCCCAGATCCCCCCCCCCCCCCCCCCCACTCACCACCATTATTATTTGGACCAATCATAAGTCAGCAGCCTATGCTATCACTTCTTAAGTTTAGACCTGGTTCCCTTTCGATATGATGGATGGACTACAGAATTCTGGAGAGTCTGAAAAAATTTGGACACTCAGTGACAATGCCAAAGATAAAGACAAATTCACCTCATGCTGCTGGACGAGAATGCAAGGACTCCTCCTCTTTATTTAGGCCGCAGACAGCTAACATAGCCCCATCCCCCCTCCCTGTCCTTCCCACCCACCAAACGCAATCCAAAACTTCAGAGTTGGTACCATGAATGTAGGTACCTTAAAAAGTCGTTCTTACAAGGTTGTAGAGATGCTTGAACGTAGGGAGGTTGATGTTTGCTGTATTCAAGAGACCAGGTGGAGGGGTGGGTCTGCTAGATTCATTGTGGGTAAAAAACGATGCTATAAGCTTTTCTGGGTGGGAAATGACAATGGGCTGGGTGGAGTAGGAATCATGGTAGCAGAAAAGTGGGCAGGTAAGATAATTGACGTAAATAGAGTCATCATTCATCATTTCATTTTACGTCAACTTTTTCCCTGCTTGCAAGGGTGGGACGGGAACTGATTCTGGCTTGATTTCTACAGCTGGATGCCCTTCCTAACACCAACCTCATTTACGGTGAGTGCTGGGTGCTTTTTTTGCCGTGGCACCTCCACGACCACTTTGCAGTGGAATGATAGGGACCTCAGTCCCTATCATCTCATTTCTACAGCTGAGTAAACTGGAGCAATGTGAAATAAAGTGTCTTGCTCAAGGAAACAACACATCACCCGGTCTTAGAATTGAACTCACAACCTTTCGATTGCAAGGCCAATGCTCTAACCACTAAGCCATGTGCCTCCATGAGTGAACAACAGAATAATTAAAATAAGACTTGTCCTCAATAGAACTATTGTGACAATAATATCTGCGTACGCACCCCAATCTGAACTGCCTGGCATTATAAAAGACAGATTCTATGAGACGTTAATGCTCACTACCTCTCAAATAACCGACAGTGACTACATAATTATTGCTGGCGACAACATTGTGACGGCTATGACGGAATCCATGGAGGCTATGGGTTTGGTACTAGAAATGAAGAAGGCTCCAGAATCCTGGAATTCTGTGACGCAAATAACCTAACTATCTGTAACACAAACTTCAAAATACGAGACAATCACTTGATCACCTATAGATCAGGGGAACACTCCAGTCAGATAGATTATATCCTTACCAGAAGACGAGACAGAGTGTCTGTTGTAAACACTAAATCCCTCCCCCATGAAGAATGCACCTCCCAACATAGCCTCATAGTTAGCGACCTCATAGTCAGGATGAGACGTATTCGACAACAGAGGAGGACAACCCTCAGGAGAAAAATATGGAAGTTAAAGGACCCCACAGCCAGTAATAAATTTAAAAGCATATTACTTGATGCTTTTGATAGTAAGGAAGAGCAATTAGAGTCGTACAATTTAGAGGAATAGTGGGAATTCCTGAAAGCTAACCTGCTGATGGCGGCAGACGAAGTCTGTGGCTGGAGCAGACCTATAAACAAGAGGAGAGTAACGTGGTGGTGGAACAGTAAGGTGGAGGAGTCAATCAAGGCCAAAAAGCAGGCTTGGAAAGTATCACGGGATGGGGGAAGTAGGGAAGACTATCAAGTGGCCAGGAGGGAAGCTAGGAGACAAGTGTACTTCGCAAGAAGGGAAGCAGAGGAAAGAAAGTTCAAGCATGTTCTACAACACAAGGACCAAATACGTGAGGTGTTCAGGATTGCTAGACAATGTGTCAAGGAGAACCGTGATATTGTCGGGGAGAAGTGTGTCCTTAATGATGATGGTGTACTTGCCATCACTGACGCTGATAAGAAGGTAGCTTGGAAGTGTCACTACGAAAGGCTATTAAATGAGGAAAATAAATGGGAGAAAGACAGCCTCCCCCACATCGATCCAATAGAGGGACCAGCAGTGCAAGTTGAAGGTAGTATAATAAGTAAAGCAATCAAAGATATGAAGACGGGCAAGGCGGCTAGGCCTTCGGAAATAGTTGCTGAAATGCTGAAAACATCTGGAATGGTGGGACACACTATGGTCACCCGGATAGTAAACCAAGTTATACAGAATGGGGTCGTACCAAAGGACTGGCGTAGCAGCATCATCATTAACTGCTACAAGGGCAAAGGAGACGCTCTAGATAGGGGAAACTATAGAGGCATTCAATTAATTGACCAGGTCATGCATGAAGGTCACAGAAAAAGTAATAGCGCAACTAATCAGAGAACGAATTGATCTGGTTGAAATGCAGTTTGGGTTTGTGTCAGGTACAAGTACCACAGACAACTACAGGAGAATTACCTAGCTAAAAGTAAACCCCTCTACTTAGATTTGTAGACCTGGAGAAAGCCTTTGACAAAGTTCCCCGCTCCATTATCTGGTGGGCTCTTAGAAAACTAGGTGTTGATGAATGGCTTGTGAGAGCTATACAAGCCATGTATAAAGAAACAGTCAGCAAGGTTAGAATTAACAACGAATATAGTGAAGAGTTTAGCGTAAAAGTTGGTGTTCATCAGGGCTCCGTCCTTAGCCCCCTCCTATTTATTATTGCCCTCCAAGCTATAACGGAGTTCAAGACCGGCTGCCCATGGGAACTTCTATATGCAGATGATCTAACACTCATAGCCGAATCAATGGCTGAGCTAGAGAAGAAATTCCAAACATGGAAGCATGGCCTAGAATCAAAAGGCCTTAAAGTTAACCTGTCTAAGACTAAAGTCCTAATATGTAGGAAGGAGAATAGGGCACTGGTCCCATCCGGGAAATGGCCATGCTCGGTGTGTAGGAAAGGAATAGGCAGAAACTCCATTTTATGTCCCAAATGCAAAGTATGGGTGCATAAAAGATGTAGTGGGATCACAGTTAAGCTAACTAAGAATATAGATTTTATATGTGGGCGGTGCTCTGGTGCAATAAGTAGCAGCAAATGCCCACAAAATACTAGCTCATTCCATTGCACAGATGGTTCTATAGAAATAGTGGACACCTTCCGTTACCTGGGTGACAAAATCAGCAGTGGTGGAGGGTGCTCCGAAAGTACTGTAGCTAGAGTCCGAACGGGATGGAAAAAGTTCAGAGAGCTTATACCACTATTGGCCGCTAAGGGTTTCTCTCTAAAAATAAAAGGCAGGCTGTATGATGCCTGCATACGAACAGCGATGTTATATGGCAGTGAGACATGGGCCTTGTGTGCAGAGGACCTGCGCAGACTGGAAAGGAATGAAGCTTGTATGCTCTGTTGGATGTGTAATAGTAATATACGCGAACGGCAAAGCATAAGTGAACTAAGTGAGAAATTAGGAACAAGAAGGATCAGATGTTGTTTACTCGAGAGAAGACTACATTGGTATGGTCACGTGATGCGCATGAAAGACGACAGCTGCATAAAAATGTGCAGGGCGATCAAAATTGATGGTAGACCCAGAAAAACCTGGGACGACTTGATAAATTCCGACCTCACACACTTACACCTCTCCAAGACAATGTCACTGGACCGAGATCTTTGGTGCTACACAGTCATACAGAAGACCCGCCTTGCCTATGTACAAAGCGAAACTTACAGTCAGTAGGCACCTCTTAACCAAAATACACCTCCGTCCCACAACCCCCACCCCATCTACACCACCCCTTTTGATGTAAAGCTATGTTGGTACCACAACATCCAGTACTAAATAAATGAGGTCGTGTAGGTGTCACGACAAAAAAACACACAGTCCACGCTGTAATGTGGCCGTGTAGGTAACACGGTAAAAACCTCCCAGTCCACACTGTACACGTGGTTGGTGTTAGGAAGGGCATCCAGCTGTAGAAAACCTGCCAGACAGTCCTATACGAGCGAGACAACTAATCTTGCCTCAAGTGGAACAATTCCCGTCCAAACCCATGCTAGCGTGAAAGATGGACGTTAAACGATGATGATGATGATTTCTACTTTAGACAGGCAGAAGCAACATGTGTGGAGAGGGGGTGGCACACCACACACACACCAGGTCTTCCTCTATGGCTTTAAACTACCATCCACACCACTACCCACCCCCACCACCACTTCCCACAACCCTACCCCACCACCACTTCCCACACCACTACCCCACCACCATCCACACCACTACCCCCACCACCACCTACACTACTACCCTCACCCCTACCACTAACCCCACCTCCCACACCCCCACAATTAACAGAATCATTAAGAGAACCAATTAGAAAGATCAGCCAACCTGTTGATAAGCTGGACAGTAGTTCTCTTTATCGTTGTTGTTGTTGTAATCGTAATCAGCGACAAGGTCGTCAGCATTCTCAGACTCTTGTCTCTGTTGACGGACCTGGAATATAAACATATTTAATTAGAAATACTACATCATTCCTCTATCTATGATGATGATGATGATTAATATAAAAAATAATAATCATGTGTAATTATTTTAAATTCTTTAACCCAAATATATTAAGGGCCTCAGCAGATTAAAGTCCTGCCCTGCGTAACAGTCTAATATATCTACACACATCAACATACTGTTTTCGTCCTGTTCCATCCTGATGTGTTTTCTTAATGTTTTAATGTTAACCCTTGTGGTGAATAAAGAAATCAGAGTTGCGGCTCTTTATGTTCTAAGTTCAAATCTCACCAAGTTTAACTTTGCCTTTCATCCTTACGGAGTTGATAAAATAAAGTACCAGTAACACACTGGGGTTGATTTAATTGACTTTCCCTTCCCCTTCAAATTGCTGGCCTTGTGTCTTAACCAGAAACAATTATTATTATTATTATTATTATTACTACTAGCAGAAAAATCTCCTTGGGGTGGTTTCTGCTAGCATGTGTAGTGTGTATATTGATATCATACGCAAGTATATATGCATGTAGATACGATACATGTGTAGTGTGTATATTGATATCATACGCAAGTATACATGTAGATATGATACATGTGTAGTGTGTATATTGATATCATATGCAAGTATACATGTAGATACGATACATGTGTAGTGTGTATATTGATATCATACGCAAGTATACATGTAGATACGATACATGTGTAGTGTGTATATTGATATCATACGCAAGTATATATACATGTAGATACGATACGTCAAATAAAATTGTAATTGACAATATACATAGAAATTGAAGAGAGACTGTGTTACACTGTCTTATGTAATCAGTAAAGTAATCCATGATATATTTAAAAAAGACGATATCATATATAAACTGCATTAGGAGAAAATTAACGATGGAAACAAACCTTATATAAAGATGCAAATATAAAGGAACGATCGACTTTTCGTCAAATCGGACCGAGGAAACAATGTTTCCATTGGTCTTTCCAGTTGCTAATACTATCTATCGGTCGCAACTCCAGGTAGAAGGAGCAACATGAAATAAAATGTCTTGCTCAAGGACATAATGCATTGCCTGGTCTGGGAATCGAAATCACAACCTCACGATTGCGAATCCAGTTCTCTAACCGCTAAGCAACACGCCTTCACAGATGCAAATATATGAACATTTATATAAGTGATATAATAAGTGTTATGATATAACGGACACTAACTGGAAGTGTAGTCATTTGGAAATTTTAAAGTGAATCTTAAAATAAACAATACTTTATATATAAGAATATTTATGTTTTATCAACAGCCACGAAATTTAGTAGATAAATTATGTAATATTCATTCATTATTTATTCAAAGTGGATTGACAGTATCGGTAGAGGGTTGGACACCATGCTTTGAAGCATAGAGTTACGGCCCTTTATGATCTGAGTTCAAATCCCGCCGAGGTTAACTTTGCCTTTCATCCTTACAGGGTCGATAAGATAAAGTACCAGTAATATACTGGTAATTTGCTGGCCTTGTGCCAAAAGTAGAAACAATTATTTATTCAAAGTAATCAAACTTCTTTTATTAACGGGATAAAAAATTATAAAATGGACGCTGGCCCGCACTCGTTACTTTATTATAGTATGATTAAATAAATTAATCTTAGTCACTTCGGCCACAAACCTTGATACTGCGGCCCATAATACAGGGGTAAGGAAGGGATATAAATACTGGGGGTTGTCCGGCCACTGTTGAGACCTCAGGCATACGTGGACCTCATACTGCCGTGCTCCTCCACAAGATTGGAACAACAGTCCATCTGAGGAAGGAGCCACATGAGGTGGGGTGGCTGCTGTAACGGGTGTCACTGGCTGTCTGAGGAAGGAGCCACATAAGGTGGGGTGGCTGCTGCAGCATGTGTCACTGGCTGTCTGAGGAAGGAGCCACATGAGGTGGGGTGGCTGCTGTAACGGGTGTCACTGGCTGTCTGAGGAAGGAGCCACATGAGGTGGGGTGGCTGCTGCAGCATGTGTCTTTGGCTGTCTGAGGAAGGAGCCACATGAGGTGGGGAGGCTGCTGCAGCATGTGTCACTGGCTGTCTGAGGAAGGAGCCACATGAGGTGGGGTGGCTGCTGCAGCATGTGTCTCTAGCTGTCTGAGGAAGGAGCCACATGAGGTGGGGTGGCTGCTGCAGCATGAGTCACTGGCTGTCTGAGGAAGGAGCCACATGAGGTGGGGTGGCTGCTGCAGCATGAGTCACTGGCTGTCTGAGGAAGGAGCCACATGAGGTGGGGTGGCTGCTGCAGCATGTGTCACTGGCTGTCTGAGGAAGGAGCCACATGAGGTGGGGTGGCTGCTGCAGCATGAGTCACTGGCTGTCTGAGGAAGGAGCCACATGAGGTGGGGTGGCTGCTGCAGCATGTGTCTCTGGCTGTCTGAGGAAGGAGCCACATGAGGTGGGGTGGCTGCTGTAACGGGTGTCACTGGCTGTCTGAGGAAGGAGCCACATGAGGTGGGGTGGCTGCTGCAGCATGAGTCACTGGCTGTCTGAGGAAGGAGCCACATGAGGTGGGGTGGCTGCTGCAGCATGTGTCTCTGGCTGTCTGAGGAAGGAGCCACATGAGGTGGGGTGGCTGCTGCAGCATGTGTCTCTGGCTGTCTGAGGAAGGAGCCACATGAGGTGGGGTGGCTGCTGTAACGGGTGTCACTGGCTGTCTGAGGAAGGAGCCACATGAGGTGGGGTGGCTGCTGTAACGGGTGTCACTGGCTGTCTGAGGAAGGAGCCACATGAGGTGGGGTGGCTGCTGCAGCATGTGTCACTGGCTGTCTGAGGAAGGAGCCACATGAGGTGGGGTGGCTGCTGTAACGGGTGTCACTGGCTGTCTGAGGAAGGAGCCACATGAGGTGGGGTGGCTGCTGCAGCATGTGTCACTGGCTGTCTGAGGAAGGAGCCACATGAGGTGGGGTGGCTGCTGCAGCATGTGTCACTGGCTGTCTGAGGAAGGAGCCACATGAGGTGGGGTGGCTGCTGCAGCATGTGTCACTGGCTGTCTGAGGAAGGAGCCACATGAGGTGGGGTGGCTGTTGCAGCATGTGTCACTGGCTGTCTGAGGAAGGAGCCACATGAGGTGGGGTGGCTGCTGCAGCATGTGTCACTGGCTGTCTGAGGAAGGAGCCACATGAGGTGGGGTGGCTGCTGCAGCATGTGTCACTGGCTGTCTGAGGAAGGAGCCACATGAGGTGGGGTGGCTGCTGTAACGGGTGTCACTGGCTGTCTGAGGAAGGAGCCACATGAGGTGGGGTGGCTGCTGCAGCATGTGTCACTGGCTGTCTGAGGAAGGAGCCACATGAGGTGGGGTGGCTGCTGTAACGGGTGTCACTGGCTGTCTGAGGAAGGAGCCACATGAGGTGGGGTGGCTGCTGTAACGGGTGTCACTGGCTGTCTGAGGAAGGAGCCACATGAGGTGGGGTGGCTGCTGCAGCATGTGTCTCTAGCTGTCTGAGGAAGGAGCCACATGAGGTGGGGTGGCTGCTGTAACGGGTGTCACTGGCTGTCTGAGGAAGGAGCCACATGAGGTGGGGTGGCTGCTGCAGCATGTGTCTCTAGCTGTCTGAGGAAGGAGCCACATGAGGTGGGGTGGCTGCTGCAGCATGAGTCACTGGCTGTCTGAGGAAGGAGCCACATGAGGTGGGGTGGCTGCTGCAGCATGAGTCACTGGCTGTCTGAGGAAGGAGCCACATGAGGTGGGGGTGGCTGCTGTAACGGGTGTCACTGGCTGTCTGAGGAAGGAGCCACATGAGGTGGGGTGGCTGCTGTAACGGGTGTCACTGGCTGTCTGAGGAAGGAGCCACATGAGGTGGGGTGGCTGCTGCAGCATGTGTCACTGGCTGTCTGAGGAAGGAGCCACTGCTGTAACGGGTGTCACTGGCTGTCTGAGGAAGGAGCCACATGAGGTGGGGTGGCTGCTGTAACGGGTGTCACTGGCTGTCTGAGGAAGGAGCCACATGAGGTGGGGTGGCTGCTGCAGCATATGTCACTGGCTGTCTGAGGAAGGAGCCACATGAGGTGGGGTGGCTGCTGCAGCATGTGTCTCTAGCTGTCTGAGGAAGGAGCCACATGAGGTGGGGTGGCTGCTGCAGCATGAGTCACTGGCTGTCTGAGGAAGGAGCCACATGAGGTGGGGTGGCTGCTGCAGCATGAGTCACTGGCTGTCTGAGGAAGGAGCCACATGAGGTGGGGTGGCTGCTGCAGCATGTGTAACTGGCTGTCTGAGGAAGGCGCCACATGAGGTGGGGTGGCTGCTGCAGCATGAGTCACTGGCTGTCTGAGGAAGGAGCCACATGAGGTGGGGTGGCTGCTGCAGCATGAGTCACTGGCTGTCTGAGGAAGGAGCCACATGAGGTGGGGTGGCTGCTGCAGCATGTGTCTCTGGCTGTCTGAGGAAGGAGCCACATGAGGTGGGGTGGCTGCTGTAACGGGTGTCACTGGCTGTCTGAGGAAGGAGCCACATGAGATGGGGTGGCTGCTGCAGCATGAGTCACTGGCTGTCTGAGGAAGGAGCCACATGAGGTGGGGTGGCTGCTGCAGCATGTGTCTCTGGCTGTCTGAGGAAGGAGCCACATGAGGTGGGGTGGCTGCTGCAGCATGTGTCTCTGGCTGTCTGGGGAAGGAGCCACATGAGGTGGGGTGGCTGCTGTAACGGGTGTCACTGGCTGTCTGAGGAAGGAGCCACATGAGGTGGGGTGGCTGCTGCAGCATGTGTCACTGGCTGTCTGAGGAAGGAGCCACATGAGGTGGGGTGGCTGCTGTAACGGGTGTCACTGGCTGTCTGAGGAAGGAGCCACATGAGGTGGGGTGGCTGCTGCAGCATGTGTCACTAGCTGTCTGAGGAAGGAGCCACATGAGGTGGGGTGGCTGCTGCAGCATGTGTCACTGGCTGTCTGAGGAAGGAGCCACATGAGGTGGGGTGGCTGTTGCAGCATGTGTCACTGGCTGTCTGAGGAAGGAGCCACATGAGGTGGGGTGGCTGCTGCAGCATGTGTCACTGGCTGTCTGAGGAAGGAGCCACATGAGGTGGGGTGGCTGCTGCAGCATGTGTCACTGGCTGTCTGAGGAAGGAGCCACATGAGGTGGGGTGGCTGCTGTAACGGGTGTCACTGGCTGTCTGAGGAAGGAGCCACATGAGGTGGGGTGGCTGCTGCAGCATGTGTCACTGGCTGTCTGAGGAAGGAGCCACATGAGGTGAGGTGGCTGCTGTAACGGGTGTCACTGGCTGTCTGAGGAAGGAGCCATATGAGGTGGGGTGGCTGCTGTAACGGGTGTCACTGGCTGTCTGAGGAAGGAGCCACATGAGGTGGGTGGCTGCTGCAGCATGTGTCACTGGCTGTCTGAGGAAGGAGCCACATGAGGTGGGGTGGCTGCTGCAGCATGTGTCACTGGCTGTCTGAGGAAGGAGCCACAGGAGGTGGGGTGGCTGCTGCAGCATGTGTCACTGGCTGTCTGAGGAAGGAGCCACATGAGGTGGGGTGGCTGCTGCAGCATGTGTCACTGGCTGTCTGAGGAAGGAGCCACATGAGGTGGGGTGGCTGCTGCAGCATGTGTCTCTGGCTGTCTGAGGAAGGAGCCACATGAGGTGGGGTGGCTGCTGTAACGGGTGTCACTGGCTGTCTGAGGAAGGAGCCACATGAGGTGGGGTGGCTGCTGCAGCATGTGTCACTGGCTGTCTGAGGAAGGAGCCACATGAGGTGGGGTGGCTGCTGCAGCATGTGTCACTGGCTGTCTGAGGAAGGAGCCACATGAGGTGGGGTGGCTGCTGCAGCATGTGTCACTGGCTGTCTGAGGAAGGAGCCACATGAGGTGGGGTGGCTGCTGTAACGGGTGTCACTGGCTGTCTGAGGAAGGAGCCACATGAGGTGGGGTGGCTGCTGTAACGGGTGTCACTGGCTGTCTGAGGAAGGAGCCACATGAGGTGGGGTGGCTGCTGCAGCATGTGTTACTGGCTGTCTGAGGAAGGAGCCACATGAGGTGGGGTGGCTGCTGCAGCATGTGTCTCTGGCTATCTGAGGAAGGAGCCACATGAGGTGGGGTGGCTGCTGTAACGGGTGTCACTGGCTGTCTGAGGAAGGAGCCACATGAGGTGGGGTGGCTGCTGCAGCATGTGTCTCTGGCTGTCTGAGGAAGGAGCCACATGAGGTGGGGTGGCTGCTGCAGCATGTGTCTCTGGCTGTCTGAGGAAGGAGCCACATGAGGTGGGGTGGCTGCTGCAGCATGTGTCACTGGCTGTCTGAGGAAGGAGCCACATGAGGTGGGGTGGCTGCTGTAACGGGTGTCACTGGCTGTCTGAGGAAGGAGCCACATGAGGTGGGGTGGCTGCTGCAGCATGTGTCTCTGGCTGTCTGAGGAAGGAGCCACATGAGGTGGGGTGGCTGCTGCAGCATGTGTCACTGGCTGTCTGAGGAAGGAGCCACATGAGGTGGGGTGGCTGCTGTAACGGGTGTCACTGGCTGTCTGAGGAAGGAGCCACATGAGGTGGGGTGGCTGCTGCAGCATGTGTCACTGGCTGTCTGAGGAAGGAGCCACATGAGGTGGGGTGGCTGCTGTAACGGGTGTCACTGGCTGTCTGAGGAAGGAGCCACATGAGGTGGGGTGGCTGCTGCAGCATGTGTCACTGGCTGTCTGAGGAAGGAGCCACATGAGGTGGGGTGGCTGCTGTAACGGGTGTCACTGGCTGTCTGAGGAAGGAGCCACATGAGGTGGGGTGGCTGCTGTAACGGGTGTCACTGGCTGTCTGAGGAAGGAGCCACATGAGGTCGGGTGGCTGCTGCAGCATGTGTCACTGGCTGTCTGAGGAAGGAGCCACATGAGGTGGGGTGGCTGCTGCAGCATGTGTCACTGGCTGTCTGAGGAAGGAGCCACATGAGGTGGGGTGGCTGCTGCAGCATGTGTCTCTGGCTGTCTGAGGAAGGAGCCACATGAGGTGGGGTGGCTGCTGCAGCATGTGTCACTGGCTGTCTGAGGAAGGAGCCACATGAGGTGGGGTGGCTGCTGCAGCATGTGTCACTGGCTGTCTGAGGAAGGAGCCACATGAGGTGGGGTGGCTGCTGCAGCATGTGTCTCTGGCTGTCTGAGGAAGGAGCCACATGAGGTGGGGTGGCTGCTGCAGCATGTGTCTCTGGCTGTCTGAGGAAGGAGCCACATGAGGTGGGGAGGCTGCTGCAGCATGTGTCTCTAGCTGTCTGAGGAAGGAGCCACATGAGGTGGGGTGGCTGCTGCAGCATGTGTCACTGGCTGTCTGAGGAAGGAGCCACATGAGGTGGGGAGGCTGCTGCAGCATGTGTCACTGGCTGTCTGAGGAAGGAGCCACATGAGGTGGGGTGGCTGCTGCAGCATGTGTCACTGGCTGTCTGAGGAAGGAGCCACATGAGGTGGGGTGGCTGCTGCAGCATGTGTCTCTGGCTGTCTGAGGAAGGAGCCACATGAGGTGGGGTGGCTGCTGCAGCATGTGTCTCTGGCTGTCTGAGGAAGGAGCCACATGAGGTGGGGTGGCTGCTGCAGCATGTGTCACTGGCTGTCTGAGGAAGGAGCCACATGAGGTGGGGTGGCTGCTGCAGCATGTGTCTCTGGCTGTCTGAGGAAGGAGCCACATGAGGTGGGGTGGCTGCTGCAGCATGTGTCACTGGCTGTCTGAGGAAGGAGCCACACGAGGTGGGGTGGCTGCTGCAGCATGTGTCTCTGGCTGTCTGAGGAAGGAGCCACATGAGGTGGGGTGGCTGCTGCAGCATGTGTCACTGGCTGTCTGAGGAAGGAGCCACATGAGGTGGGGTGGCTGCTGCAGCATGTGTCTCTGGCTGTCTGAGGAAGGAGCCACATGAGGTGGGGTGGCTGCTGCAGCATGTGTCACTGGCTGTCTGAGGAAGGAGCCACATGAGGTGGGGTGGCTGCTGCAGCATGTGTCACTGGCTGTCTGAGGAAGGAGCCACATGAGGTGGGGTGGCTGCTGCAGCATGTGTCTCTGGCTGTCTGAGGAAGGAGCCACATGAGGTGGGGTGGCTGCTGCAGCATGTGTCTCTGGCTGTCTGAGGAAGGAGCCACATGAGGTGGGGTGGCTGCTGCAGCATGTGTCACTGGCTGTCTGAGGAAGGAGCCACATGAGGTGGGGTGGCTGCTGCAGCATGTGTCTCTGGCTGTCTGAGGAAGGAGCCACATGAGGTGGGGTGGCTGCTGCAGCATGTGTCTCTGGCTGTCTGAGGAAGGAGCCACATGAGGTGGGGTGGCTGCTGCAGCATGTGTCTCTGGCTGTCTGAGGAAGGAGCCACATGAGGTGGGGTGGCTGCTGCAGCATGTGTCACTGGCTGTCTGAGGAAGGAGCCACATGAGGTGGGGTGGCTGCTGCAGCATGTGTCACTGGCTGTCTGAGGAAGGAGCCACATGAGGTGGGGTGGCTGCTGCAGCATGTGTCTCTGGCTGTCTGAGGAAGGAGCCACATGAGGTGGGGTGGCTGCTGCAGCATGTGTCTCTGGCTGTCTGAGGAAGGAGCCACATGAGGTGGGGTGGCTGCTGCAGCATGTGTCTCTGGCTGTCTGAGGAAGGAGCCACATGAGGTGGGGTGGCTGCTGCAGCATGTGTCACTGGCTGTCTGAGGAAGGAGCCACATGAGGTGGGGTGGCTGCTGCAGCATGTGTCACTGGCTGTCTGAGGAAGGAGCCACATGAGGTGGGGTGGCTGCTGCAGCATGTGTCACTGGCTGTCTGAGGAAGGAGCCACATGAGGTGGGGTGGCTGCTGCAGCATGTGTCACTGGCTGTCTGAGGAAGGAGCCACATGAGGTGGGGTGGCTGCTGCAGCATGTGTCACTGGCTGTCTGAGGAAGGAGCCACATGAGGTGGGGTGGCTGCTGTAACGGGTGTCACTGGCTGTCTGAGGAAGGAGCCACATGAGGTGGGGTGGCTGCTGCAGCATGTGTCTCTGGCTGTCTGAGGAAGGAGCCACATGAGGTGGGGTGGCTGCTGCAGCATGTGTCTCTGGCTGTCTGAGGAAGGAGCCACATGAGGTGGGGTGGCTGCTGCAGCATGTGTCTCTGGCTGTCTGAGGAAGGAGCCACATGAGGTGGGGTGGCTGCTGCAGCATGTGTCTCTGGCTGTCTGAGGAAGGAGCCACATGAGGTGGGATGGCTGCTGCAGCATGTGTCACTGGCTGTCTGAGGAAGGAGCCACATGAGGTGGGGTGGCTGCTGTAACGGGTGTCACTGGCTGTCTGAGGAAGGAGCCATATGAGGTGGGGTGGCTGCTGCAGCATGTGTCACTGGCTGTCTGAGGAAGGAGCCACATGAGGTGGGGTGGCTGCTGTAACGGGTGTCACTGGCTGTCTGAGGAAGGAGCCACATGAGGTGGGGTGGCTGCTGCAGCATGTGTCACTGGCTGTCTGAGGAAGGAGCCACATGAGGTGGGGTGGCTGCTGTAACGGGTGTCACTGGCTGTCTGAGGAAGGAGCCACATGAGGTGGGGTGGCAGCTGTAACGGGTGTCACTGGCTGTCTGAGGAAGGAGCCACATGAGGTGGGGTGGCTGCTGCAGCATGTGTCACTGGCTGTCTGAGGAAGGAGCCACATGAGGTGGGGTGGCTGCTGCAGCATGTGTCACTGGCTGTCTGAGGAAGGAGCCACATGAGGTGGGGTGGCTGCTGCAGCATGTGTCACTGGCTGTCTGAGGAAGGAGCCACATGAGGTGGGGTGGCTGCTGCAGCATGTGTCTCTGGCTGTCTGAGGAAGGAGCCACATGAGGTGGGGTGGCTGCTGCAGCATGTGTCACTGGCTGTCTGAGGAAGGAGCCACATGAGGTGGGGTGGCTGCTGCAGCATGTGTCTCTGGCTGTCTGAGGAAGGAGCCACATGAGGTGGGGTGGCTGCTGCAGCATGTGTCTCTGGCTGTCTGAGGAAGGAGCCACATGAGGTGGGGAGGCTGCTGCAGCATGTGTCTCTAGCTGTCTGAGGAAGGAGCCACATGAGGTGGGGTGGCTGCTGCAGCATGTGTCACTGGCTGTCTGAGGAAGGAGCCACATGAGGTGGGGTGGCTGCTGCAGCATGTGTCACTGGCTGTCTGAGGAAGGAGCCACATGAGGTGGGGTGGCTGCTGCAGCATGTGTCTCTGGCTGTCTGAGGAAGGAGCCACATGAGGTGGGGTGGCTGCTGCAGCATGTGTCACTGGCTGTCTGAGGAAGGAGCCACATGAGGTGGGGTGGCTGCTGCAGCATGTGTCTCTGGCTGTCTGAGGAAGGAGCCACATGAGGTGGGGTGGCTGCTGCAGCATGTGTCACTGGCTGTCTGAGGAAGGAGCCGCATGAGGTGGGGTGGCTGCTGCAGCATGTGTCACTGGCTGTCTGAGGAAGGAGCCACATGAGGTGGGGAGGCTGCTGCAGCATGTGTCACTGGCTGTCTGAGGAAGGAGCCACATGAGGTGGGGAGGCTGCTGTAACGGATGTCTCTGGCTGTCTGAGGAAGGAGCCACATGAGGTGGGGTGGCTGCTGCAGCATGTGTCACTGGCTGTCTGAGGAAGGAGCCACATGAGGTGGGGAGGCTGCTGCAGCATGTGTCTCTGGCCATGGAAATGCTTTTGAGTCCCAACACCACCGCACCCTAGGCCTAAAGACCATCACCCTCCCCTTCTTCTGTGACCCTACAGCCATTGCCTTTCATAATATTGGTTTTTTATATAGGCACAAGGCCAGTGATTTTGGGGGAGGGGAAGTCGATTAAATTGGCCCCAGTGTGTGACTGGTACTTTATTTTATCGACCCTGTAAGGATGAAAGGCAAAGTTAACCTCGGCAAGATTTGAACTCAGATCATAAAGGGCCGTAAGTCTATGCTGCAAAGCATGGCATCGTACCCTCTACCGATACTGCCAATTCACCGCCCTTCCCTTTCATAATATTGAAGTCAAGTGTGAATTGTAATGTAAAATAAATTACTTAAATTACGATAGATGTGAGGAAGCTACTTACAGCAAGGTTTGGTTTAAGAAATGTAGAAAACAAACACAAAGGTTTGTAATTAAGATTTGTGGGTAAAGTTATGCTCTCTTCTGACCACACTTCAAGTCTCTTTTTTGTTAGGATGCAACCCCGACTCTTACGGAATTCTCCATCAAATTCTTCAGATTCAGAAAAGTTCAGCAAAAATTTCTCCTTTTTTGTTGCTGCACCTTTTGATACTTTAGATTTGTCAGCTACTACAAAATATAATACAAAAATACACACACATATATATATATATAAGCTAGGAAACAAGTGCACCTTGCAAAAAGGGAAGCAGAGTATAGAAAGTTCAAGCATGTTCTACAACGTGAGGATCAAAAACGTGAGGTGTTCAGGATTGCTAGACAATGTGTCAAGGAAAACCGTGATATTGTCGGGGAGAAGTGTGTCCGTAATGATAACGGTGTACTTACCATCACTGATATTGATAAGAAGGTAGCTTGGAAGTGTCACTACGAGAGACTATTAAATGAGGAGAATAAATGGGAAAAGATAGTCTGCCCCACATCGATCTAATAGAGGGACCAGCAGTGCAAGTTGAAGGTAGTATAAGTAAGGCAATCAAAGATATGAAGACGGGCAAAGCAGCTGGGCCTTTGGAGATAGTTGCTGAGATGTTGAAGGCATCTGGTATGGTGGGACACACTATGGTCACCCGTATAGTTAACCAAGTAATTTAGAATGGGGGCATACCAAAAGACTGGCGTAGCAGCATCATCATTAACTGCTACAAGGGTAAAGGGGGTGCTCTAGATAGGGGAAACTATAGAGGCATTAAGTTAGTTGACCAGGTCATGAAGGTCACAGAAAGAGTTATAGCACAACTAATCAGAGAACGAATTGATCTAGATGAAATGCAATTTGGGTTTGTGTCAGGTAAAAGTACAACAGACGCTCTTTTCATTGTACGACAAATACACGTGAATTACCTAGCTAAAAGTAAACCCCTCTACTTAGCTTTTGTTGACCTGGAGAAAGCCTTTGACAGAGTCCCCCGCTCCATTATCTCATAGAAAACTAGGTGTAGATAAATGGCTATGTATAATGAAACAGTCAGTAAGGTTAAAATTAACAATGAATATTGTGAAGAATTTAGTGTAAAAGTTGGTGTTCATCAAGGCTCTGTCCTTAGCCCCCTCCTATTTATTATTGCCCTTCAGGCTATAACAAAGGAGTTCAAGACTGGCTGCCCATGGGAACTCCTATACGCAGATGATCTAACGCTCATAGCTGAATCTATGGCTGAACTAGAGAAGAAATTCCAAACATGGAAGCATGGCCTAAAATCAAAAGCCCTTAAAGTTAACTTGTCTAAGTCTAAAGTTCTAGTTTTTAGGAAGGAAAATGGCCATGCTCAGTGTGTAGGAAAGGAGTAGGCAGAAATTCCATTTTATGTCCCAAATGCAAACTATGGGTACATAAAAGATGTAGTGGGATCACAGGTAAACTATCTAAGAACGTAGACTTTATATGTGGCCGAAGCTCAGGTGCAATAAGTAGCAAGTGCCCACAGGATACTAGCTCCTTCTATTGCCCAGATGGTTCTATAGAAATAGTGGACACTTTCCGTTACCTGGGTGACGAAATCAACAGTGGTGGAGGGTGTTCTGAAAGTACAGTAGCCAGAGTCATTACGAGATGGAAAAAGTTCAGAGAGCTTATACCGCTGTTGGCCACAAAAGGTTTCTCTCTAAAAATGAAAGGCAGATTGTATGATGCCTGTATACGAACAACAATGCTACATGGCACTGAAACATGGGTGCAGAGGACCTGCGCAGACTGGAAAGGAACGAAGCATGCATGCTCCTTTGGATGTGTAATAGTAATATACGTGAACGGCAAAGCATAAATGAACTAAGTGAGAAATTAGGAATAAGAGGGATCAGATGCTGTTTACTCAAGAGAAGACTACGTTGGTATGGTCACGTGATGCGCATGAAAGACGACAGCTGTATAAAAAAGTGCAGGGTGATCAAAATTGATGGACGTTACAGAGTAGGTAAACCCATAAAAACCTGGGACGATCTGATAAATTCCGACCTTACACACTTGCACCTCTCTAAGACAATGTCACTGGACCGAGATCTTTGACGCTACGCAGTAATACAGAAGACCCACCTTGCCTATGTACAAAGCAAAACCTACAGTCAGTAGGCACCTCTTAACCAAATATACACCCCAATCCACTACCCCTACCCTATCCTCCCACTCCCACCAACACCACCCTCTCTCTGTAAAGTTGGTACCACAACATCCAGTCCAAATAAATGAGATAATGAGATTGAGATCGTGTAGGTGTCACGAGAAAAAGAACACACAGTCCATGCTGTAATGTGGCCGTGTAGGTAACACGGTAAAAAGTTCCCAGTTCCACACTGTAAATGTGGTTGGTGTTAGGAAGAGCATCCAGCCATAGAAATCCTGCCAGACAGTCCTATATGAGCGAGACATGGTCACCCGACCATCTTGCCTCAAGTGGGTAAACTCTCGTCCCAACCCATAGTAACTTTAACATCCTGTAATGATTTAGCAGAAAATATTTAAATGTTGGTTTATCAATTCAAATGTTTACATATTATATCGTAAAGACTAACTTTTAATGTGATACAGTTATAAATGATGTTTGTACTTTTCAAGAATGCCTTCATCTTGCTAATTCTGTTCCATGTGTACTGGACATTAACCCTTTAGCATTCAAACCGACAAGATTATGTCCCCTTTCGTTTATTCAAACCGACAAAAACCGACATTTAATACCACACGGAGATCTCCTTCTAAAAATAAACATTGACATCATCGAAATCTCGTCAATTCGAGATTACTGCGAGATAAAGCCCTTACGCGCGAAAATTAACTCTTAGTATAGTTAAAGAACTTGCGATAACACGTGTTTTTAACGTTGAAAGTGTACATGGCTTCCGAAAGTAGCGACAACGAATTTGAAGGTTTTACGTCTGACGACATTCGAGATCAAAAAGAAACAGAAGATAATATCAGTGATTTATCTTGCCCATAAAAGTCAAATTTAACAAAAAAAATCAGGTAAAAATATATAATTGTAAATTATAGTTATTTAAACATCTACTGACAAAATTTCAAGTCTGCACATAGAAAATTAAAGTAATTAGAAACAAATAAAATTGATAACCCTCTTGAGTATAATTAAGTGAAAATAATGCGAATAGATGAACATGACATTTGACAATTCAATGTGAATGCTAAAGGGTTAAGGAATAAAAGAAACAATAATAATGGTTTCTACTTTAGGCACAAGTCCAGCAATCACCCAGTGTATTACTGGTACTTTATTTTATTGACCCCGTAAGGATGAAAGGTAAAGTTAACCTCGACAGGATTTGAACTCAGAATGGCAAGGGCCGTAACTCTCTGCTGCCAAGCATGATGTCCGACCCTTTACCAATACTGCCAATCCACCACCCATGATGTCCGACCCTCTACCGATACTGCCAATCCACCACCCATGATGTCCGACCCTCTACCGATACTGCCAATCCACCACCCATGATGTCCGACCCTCTACCGATACTGCCAATCCACCACCCATGATGTCCGACCCTCTACCGATACTGCCAATCCACCACCCATGATGTCCGACCCTCTACCGATACTGCCAATCCACCACCCATGATGTCCGACCCTCTACCGATACTGCCAATCCACCACCCATGATGTCCGACCCTCTACCGATACTGCCAATCCACCACCCATGATGTCCGACCCTCTACCGATACTGCCAATCCACCACCCATGATGTCCGACCCTCTACCGATACTGCCAACAATTTGGTGGGAGGGGAAGCCAGGTAAATCAACTCCAGTACATTACTGGTACTTTATTTTATTGACCCCCGTAAGAACGAAGGGCAAAACTAACGTCGGTGGGATTTGTAATCAGAATGTAAAGGGCGATAACTCTGTGCCATAAAACGTTGTCCGACACTCTACCGATTACTGCCAATCCACCACACTTAAAAAGAAACAAATATAATAAGAGGAGTACTCACATTGAGCAAGTGGGTGCATCTTCCAATGAGTTGGTCCTCTCCAGGTTTGTAACAACTGTTGGTTAAAGAAGGAATACTCTGAAGGTGTTGCAGCTAGAAAGGTGAGCAGGGAACCCGAGGTGCTGTAAATAGAGAGGAGAATACCAATCACCATTTAGTCCAGTCGGATACCATCAGGTTGGTCAGATACAATGGATCACACTCTCATTGCACTAATGTTTTTCAAGGTTACCTCTACAGATGTCTACATAAATGGGACTCTGGTCCCTTCTATAATCACTGGTACAAGGTTACCTCCTTATGTAACACAAACACACAATCCATGCTAAAGAAGCTCCACGCTGCTAGTCCTTACATGATGTCACTTGGACCCTAGACCTCCACTGTTTATTTCTTCAGGATTTCAAACCTGCTAGAGACAATCCCTGTAGTACAGCTACAGACAATTTCTTCAAGAGAAGGAGGGAGTGAAAAGAGAAATGGAAGACTCAGCCCCAGTACTGAAGGGGTCCATTTAGCTATTCTCCTCAGCACTACACTGACCACTCACCCCTCCATCACTATCACCTCTTAGGTATTCTCACCATCACTACATCCCCAACTCATCACCCTGCCAAATCACACCCCACCACACTGCCATAAATTCATGTTTATCTTCCTTCTCTAGCCCCCCACCACCATCATAACTAAACTCCACACAGCAGAGATGGTTATTCAGTTGGGACAATAACTGACATCTTTAGTGTTGGTGACACAAAAATGCACCCTGTACACACTGTAACATGGTTGGCAATAAGGCCGTGCAGCTGTAGAAAGCTGACCAAGCAAAGGGTCACAGTTGTCACAGACATGACAGCCTTCCTAGTGTTGGTGATATGTACACAAACACACCCAGTACACTCTGTAAAGTAGTTGGTCATAGGAAGGGCATCCTGCCACAGAGACCTTGCCAAACAAAGGGTTGGGAGGACCCTTCAGTTGTGTCAAAAACATAATCTCTCTAGTGTTGGTGTCAAAATGCACTTAGTAGAGCATGGGACCGTGAGATGTGAGCTCCCAGAACAGTCTGGGGAGTCAGATGCGAGATGTGAGCTCCCAGAATTGTCTAGGGAGTCAGATGTGAGCTCCCAGAACTGCCTAGGGAGTCAAATGTGAGATGTTAGCTCCCAGAACTGTCTGGGGAGTCAGATGTAAGATGTGAGCTCCCAGAATTGTCTAGGGAGTCAGATGTGAGCTCCCAGAACTGCCTAGGGAGTCAGATGTGAGATGTGAGCTCCCAGAACTATCTAGGGAGTCAGATGTGAGATGTGAGGGCCCAGAACTGTCTAGGGAGTCAGATGTGAGATGTTAGGGCCCAGAACTGTCTGGGGAGTCAGATGTGAGATGTGAGGGCACAGAACTGTCTGGGGAGTCAGATGTGGGATTGGAGCTCCCAGAACTGTCTAGGGAGTCAGATGTGAGATGTGAGCTCCCAGAACTGTCTAGGGAGTCAGATGTGAGCTCCCAGAACTGTCTGGGGAGTCAGATGTGAGATGTGAGCTCCCAGAACTGTCTGGGGAGTCAGATGTGAGATGTGAGCTCCCAGAACTGTCTAGGGAGTCAGATGTGAGATGTGAGCTCCCAGTATTATCTAGGGAGTCAGATGTGAGATGTGAGGGCCCAGAACTGTCTAGGGAGTCTGATGTGAGATGTGAGGTCCCAGAACTGTCTAGGGAGTCAGATGTGAGATGTGAGGTCCCAGAACTGTCTAGGGAGTCAGATGTGAGCTCCCAGAACTGTCTAGGGAGTCAGATGTGAGATGTGAGCTCCCAGAACTCTCTGGGGAGTCAGATGTGAGGGCCCAGAACTGTCTAGGGAGTCAGATGCGAGATGTTAGGGCCCAGAACTGTCTGGGGAGTCAGATGTGAGATGTGAGATCCCAGAACTGTCTAGGGAGTCAGATGTGAGATGTGAGGGCCCAGAACTGTCTGGGGTGTCAGATGTGAGATGTGAGGGCCCAGAACTGTCTGGGGAGTCAGATGTGAGATGTGAGCTCCCAGAACTGTCTGGGGAGTGAGATGTGAGATGTGAGGGCCCAGAACTGTCTGGGGAGTCAGATGTGAGATGTGAGCTCGCAGAACTGTCGAGGGAGTCAGCTGTGAGATGTGAGCTCCCAGAACTATCTGGGGAGTCAGATGGCAGATGTGAGGGCCCAGAACTGTCTGGGGGGTCAGATGTGAGATGTGAGCTCCCAGAACTGTCTAGGGAGTCAGATGTTAGATGTAAGGGCCCAGAACTGTCTAGGGAGTCAGATGTGAGATGTGAGCTCCCAGAACTATCTAGGGAGTCAGATGTGAGATGTGAGGGCCCAGAACTATCTGGGGAGTCTGATGTGAGATGTGAGGGAACAGAGCTGTCTGGGTAGTCAGATGTGAGGGCCCAGAACTGTCTAGCGAGTCAGATGTGAGATGTGAGGGCCCAGAAATGTCTGGGGAGTCACATGTGAATGTGAGGGCCCAGAACTGTCTAGGGAGTTAGATGTGAGATGTGAGGGCCCAGAACTGTCTGGGGAGTCAGATGTGAGCTCCCAGCACTGTCTAGGGAGTCAGATGTGAGATCCCAGAACTGTCTGGGGAGTCAGATGTGAGATGTGACCTCCCAGAACTGTCTGGGGAGTCAGATGTGAGATGTGAGCTCCCAGAACTGTCTAGGGAGTCAGATGTGAGATGTGAGGGCCCAGAACTGTTTGGGGAGTGGGATGTGAGGGCCCAGAACTCTCTGGAGAGTCAGATGTGAGCTCCCAGAACTGTCTAGGGAGTCAGCTGTGAGATGTGAGGGCCCAGAACTGTCTAGGGAGTCAGATGTGAGATGTGAGGGCCCAGAACTGTCTAGGGAGTCAGATGTGAGATGTTAGGGCCCAGAACTATCTGGGGAGTCAGATGTGAGATGTGAGCTCCCAGAACTGTCTAGGGAGTTAGATGTGAGATGTGAGGGCCCAGAACTGTCTAGGGAGTCAGATGTGAGATGTGAGCTCCCAGAACTGTCAAGGGAGTCAGATGTGAGATGTGAGCTCCCAGAACTGTCTGGGGAGTCAGATGTGAGATGTGAGCTCCCAGAACTGTCTGGGAAGTCAGATGTGAGGGCGCAGAGCTGTCTGGGGAGTCAGATGTGAATGTGAGGGCCCAGAACTGTCTAGGGAGTTAGATGTGAGATGAGGGCCCAGAACTGTCTAGGGAGTCAGATGTGAGATGAGGGCACAGAACTGTCTAGGGAGTCAGATGTGAGATGTGAGGGCCCAGAACTGTCTGGGGAGTCAGATGTGAGATGTGAGCTCCCAGAACTGTTTGGGGAGTCAGATGTGAGATGTGAGCTCCCAGAACTGTCTAGGGAGTCAGATGTGAGATGTGAGCTCCCAGAACTGTCTAGGGAGTCAGATGTGAGATGTGAGCTCCCAGAACTGTCTAGGGAGTCAGATGTGAGATGTGAGCTCCCAGAACTGTCTGGGGAGTCAGATGTGAGATGTGAGCTCCCAGAACTGTCTAGGGAGTCAGGTGTGAGCTCCCAGAACTGTCTAGGGAGTCAGATGTGAGATGTGAGGGCCCAGAACTGTCTGGGGACTCAGATGTGAGATGTGAGGGCCCAGAACTGTCTAGGGAGTCAGATGTGATATGTGAGGGCCCAGAACTGTCTAGGGAGTCAGATGTGATATGTGAGGGCCCAGAACTGTCTAGGGAGTCAGATGTGATATGTGAGGGCACAGAACTGTCTGGGGAGTCAGATGTGAGATGTGAGCTCCCAGAACTGTCTAGGGAGTCAGATGTGAGATGTGAGGGCCCAGAACTGTCTGGGGAGTCAGATGTGAGATGTGAGCTCCCAGAACTGTCTAGGGAGTCAGATGTGAGATGTGAGGGCCCAGAACTATCTGGGGACTCAGATGTGAGATGTGAGGGCCCAGAACTGTCTAGGGAGTCACATGTGAGATGTGAGCTCCCAGAACTGTCTGGGGAGTCAGGTGTGAGCTCCCAGAACTGTCTGGGGAGTCAGGTGTGAGCTCCCAGAAGTGTCTAGGGAGTCAGATGTGAGATGTGAAGGCCCAGACCTGTCTGGGAAGTCAGATGTGAGATGTGAGGGCCCAGAACTGTCTAGGGAGTCAGATGTGAGATGTTAGGGCCCAGAACTGTCTGGGGAGTCAGATGTGAGATGTGAGCTCCCAGAACTGTCTAGGGAGTCAGATGTGATATGTGAGGGCCCAGAACTGTCTAGGGAGTCAGATGTGAGATGTTAGGGCCCAGAACTGTCTAGGGAGTCAGATGTGAGATGTGAGCTCCCAGAACTGTCTGGGGAGTCAGATGTGAGGGCCCAGAACTGTCTGGGGAGTCAGATGTGAGATGTGAGCTCCCAGAACTGTCTAGAGAGTCAGATGTGAGATGTGAGCTCCCAGAACTATCTGGGGAGTCAGATGTGAGATGTGAGGGCCCAGAACTATCTGGGGAGTCAGATGTGAGATGTGAGCTCCCAGAACTGTTTGGGGAGTCAGATGTGAGATGAGGGCCCAGAACTGTCTGGGGAGTCAGATGTGAGATGTGAGGGCCCAGAACTGTCTAGGGAGTCAGATGTGAGATGTTAGGGCCCAGAACTGTCTGGGGAGTCAGATGTGAGATGTGAGGGCACAGAACTGTCTGGGGAGTCAGATGTGAGATTTGAGCTCCCAGAACTGTCTGGGGAGTCAGATGTGAGATGTGAGCTCCCAGAACTGTCTAGGGAGTCTGTGAGATGTGAGGGCCCAGAACTGTCTAGGGAATCAATGTGAGATGTTAGGGCCCAGAACTATCTAGCGAGTCAGATGTGAGATGTGAGGGCCCAGAACTGTCGAGGGAGTCAGATGTGAGAAGTGAGGGCCCAGAACTGTCTAGGGAGTCAGGTGTGAGATGTCAGGGCCTAGAACTGTCTGGGGAGTCAGGTGTGAGATGTGAGCTCCCAGAACTGTCTAGGGGGTTAGATGTGAGATGTGAGGGCCCAGAACTGTCTAGGGAGTCAGATGTGAGATGTGAGCTCCCCGAACTATCTGGGGAGTCAGATGTGAGATGTGAGCTCCCAGAACTGTTTGGGGAGTCAGATGTGAGATCCCAGAACTGTCTAGGGAGTCAGATGTGAGATGTGAGCTCCCAGAACTGTCTAGGGAGTCAGATGTGAGATGTGAGGGCACAGAACTGTCTGGGGAGTCAGATGTGAGATGTGAGCTCCCAGAACTGTCTAGGGAGTCAGATGTGAGATGTGAGGGCACAGAACTGTCTGGGGAGTCAGATGTGAGATGTGAGCTCCCAGAACTGTCTAGGGAGTCAGATGTGAGATGTGAGGGCCCAGAACTGTCTAGGGAGTCACATGTGAGATGTGAGCTCCCAGAACTGTCTGGGGAGTCAGGTTGAGCTCCCAGAACTGTCTAGGGAGTCAGATGTGAGATGTGAGGGCCCAGAACTGTCCGGGAAGTCAGATTTGAGATGTGAGGGCCCAGAACTGTCTGGGGAGTCAGGTTGAGCTCCCAGAACTGTCTAGGGAGTCAGATGTGAGATGTGAGGGCCCAGAACTGTCCGGGAAGTCAGATTTGAGATGTGAGGGCCCAGAACTGTCTGGGGAGTCAGATGTGAGATGTGAGCTCCCAGCACTGTCTAGGGAATCAGATGTGAGATGTGAGGGCCCAGAACTGTCCGGGAAGTCAGATGTGAGATGTGAGCTCCCAGAACTGTCTAGGGAGTCAGATGTGAGATGTGAGAGCCCAGAACTGTCTAGGGAGTCAGATGTGAGATGTTAGGGCCCAGAACTGTCTGGGGAGTCAGATGTGAGATGTGAGCTCCCAGAACTGTCTGGGGAGTCAGATGTGAGATGTGAGGGCCCAGAACTGTCTAGGGAGTCAGATGTGAGATGTTAGGGCCCAGAACTGTCTGGGGAGTCAGATGTGAGATGTGAGGGCCCAGAACTATCTGGGGAGTCAGATGTAAGATGTGAGGGCCCAGAACTGTCTGGGGAGTCAGATGTGAGATGTGAGCTCCCAGAACTGTTTGGGGAGTCAGATGTGAGATGTGAGCTCGCAGAACTATCTGGGGAGTCAGATGTGAGATGTGAGGGCCCAGAACTGTCTGGGGAGTCAGATGTGAGATGTGAGCTCCCAGAACTGTTTGGGGAGTCAGATGTGAGATGTGAGCTCGCAGAACTATCTGGGGAGTCAGATGTGAGATGTGAGCTCCCAGAACTGTTTGGGGAGTCAGATGTGAGATCCCAGAACTGTCTAGGGAGTCAGATGTGAGATGTGAGCTCCCAGAACTGTCTAGGGAGTCAGATGTGAGATGTGAGGGCACAGAACTGTCTGGGGAGTCAGATGTGAGATGTGAGCTCCCAGAACTGTCTAGGGAGTCAGATGTGAGATGTGAGGGCCCAGAACTGTCTAGGGAGTCACATGTGAGATGTGAGCTCCCAGAACTGTCTGGGGAGTCAGGTTGAGCTCCCAGAACTGTCTAGGGAGTCAGATGTGAGATGTGAGGGCACAGAACTGTCTGGGGAGTCAGATGTGAGATGTGAGCTCCCAGAACTGTCTAGGGAGTCAGATGTGATATGTGATATGTGAGGGCCCAGAACTGTCTAGGGAGTCACATGTGAGATGTGAGCTCCCAGAACTGTCTGGGGAGTCAGGTTGAGCTCCCAGAACTGTCTAGGGAGTCAGATGTGAGATGTGAGCTCCCAGAACTGTCCGGGAAGTCAGATTTGAGATGTGAGGGCCCAGAACTGTCTGGGGAGTCAGGTTGAGCTCCCAGAACTGTCTAGGGAGTCAGATGTGAGATGTGAGGGCCCAGAACTGTCCGGGAAGTCAGATTTGAGATGTGAGGGCCCAGAACTGTCTGGGGAGTCAGATGTGAGATGTGAGGGCCCAGAACTGTCTGGGGAGTCAGATGTGAGATGTGAGCTCCCAGCACTGTCTAGGGAGTCAGATGTGAGATGTGAGGGCCCAGAACTGTCCGGGAAGTCAGATGTGAGATGTGAGCTACCAGAACTGTCTGGGGAGTCAGATGTGAGATGTGAGGGCCCAGAACTATCTAGGGAGTCAGATGTGAGATGTTAGGGCCCAGAACTGTCTGGGGAGTCAGATGTGAGATGTGAGGGCCCAGAACTATCTGGGGAGTCAGATGTGAGATGTGAGGGCCCAGAACTGTCTGGGGAGTCAGATGTGAGATGTGAGCTCGCAGAACTATCTGGGGAGTCAGATGTGAGATGTGAGCTCCCAGAACTGTTTGGGGAGTCAGATGTGAGATGTGAGCTCGCAGAACTATCTGGGGAGTCAGATGTGAGATGTGAGGGCCCAGAACTGTCTGGGGAGTCAGATGTGACATGTGAGCTCCCAGAACTATCTGGGGAGTCAGATGTGAGGTGTGAGCTCCCAGAACTGTTTGGGGAGTCAGATGTGAGATGTGAGCTCCCAGAACTGTCTAGGGAGTCAGATGTGAGATGAGGGCCCAGAACTGTCTGGGGAGTCAGATGTGAGATGTGAGGGCCCAGAACTATCTGGGGAGTCAGATGTGAGATGTGAGGGCCCAGAACTGTCTGGGGAGTCAGATGTGAGATGTGAGCTCCCAGAACTGTCTAGGGAGTCAGATGTGAGATGTGAGGGCCCAGAACTGTCTAGGGAGTCAGATGTGAATGTGAGGGCCCAGAACTGTCTAGGGAGTCAGATGTGAGATGTTAGGGCCCAGAACTGTCTAGGGAGTCACATGTGAGATGTGAGCTCCCAGAACTGTCTGGGGAGTCAGGTGTGAGCTCCCAGAACTGTCTAGGGAGTCAGATGTGAGATGTGAGGGCCCAGACCTGTCTGGGAAGTCAGATGTGAGATGCGAGGGCCCAGAACTGTCTAGGGAGTCAGATGTGAGATGTTAGGGCCCAGAACTGTCTGGGGAGTCAGATGTGAGATGTGAGCTCCCAGAACTGTCTAGGGAGTCAGATGTGATATGTGAGGGCCCAGAACTGTCTAGGGAGTCAGATGTGAGATGTTAGGGCCCAGAACTGTCTAGAGAGTCAGATGTGAGATGTGAGCTCCCAGAACTATCTGGGGAGTCAGATGTGAGATGTGAGGGCCCAGAACTATCTGGGGAGTCAGATGTGAGATGTGAGATCCCAGAACTGTTTGGGAAGTCAGATGTGAGATGTGAGCTCCCAGAACTGTCTAGGGAGTCAGATGTGAGATGAGGGCCCAGAACTGTCTGGGAAGTCAGATGTGAGATGTGAGGGCCCAGAACTGTCTAGGGAGTCAGATGTGAGATGTTAGGGCCCAGAACTGTCTGGGGAGTCAGATGTGAGATGTGAGCTCCCAGAACTGTCTAGGGAGTCTGTGAGATGTGAGGGCCCAGAACTGTCTAGGGAATCAGATGTGAGATGTTAGGGCCCAGAACTGTCGAGGGAGTCAGATGTGAGATGTGAGGGCCCAGAACTGTCGAGGGAGTCAGATGTGAGATGTGAGGGCCCAGAACTGTCTAGGGAGTCAGGTGTGAGATGTCAGGGCCTAGAACTGTCTGGGGAGTCCGATGTGAGATGTGAGCTCCCAGAACTGTCTAGGGGGTTAGATGTGAGATGTGAGGGCCCAGAACTGTCTAGGGAGTCAGGTGTGAGATGTCAGGGCCTAGAACTGTCTGGGGAGTCAGATGTGAGATGTGAGCTCCCAGAACTGTCTGGGGAGTCAGATGTGAGGTGTGAGGGCCCAGAACTGTCTGGGGAGTCAGATGTGAGATGTGAGCTCCCAGAACTGTTTGGGAAGTCAGATGTGACATGTGAGCTCCCAGAACTGTCTAGGGAGTCAGATGTGAGATGTGAGCTCCCAGAACTGTCTGGGGAGTCAGATGTGAGATGAGGGCACAGAACTGTCTGGGGAGTCAGATGTGAGATGTGAGCTCCCAGAACTGTCTGGGGAGTCAGATGTGAGATGAGGGCACAGAACTGTCTGGGGAGTCAGATGTGAGATGTGAGCTCCCAGAACTGTCTGGGGAGTCAGATGTGAGATGTGAGGGCCCAGAACTGTCTAGGGAGTCAGATGTGAGATGTTAGGGCCCAGAACTGTCTGGGGAGTCAGATGTGAGATGTGAGGGCCCAGAACTATCTGGGGAGTCAGATGTGAGATGTGAGGGCCCAGAACTGTCTGGGGAGTCAGATGTGAGATGTGAGCTCGCAGAACTATCTGGGGAGTCAGATGTGAGATGTGAGGGCCCAGAACTGTTTGGGGAGTCAGATGTGAGATGTGAGCTCGCAGAACTATCTGGGGAGTCAGATGTGAGATGTGAGGGCCCAGAACTGTCTGGGGAGTCAGATGTGAGATGTGAGCTCCCAGAACTATCTGGGGAGTCAGATGTGAGATGTGAGCTCCCAGAACTGTTTGGGGAGTCAGATGTGAGATGTGAGCTCCCAGAACTGTCTAGGGAGTCAGATGTGAGATGAGGGCCCAGAACTGTCTGGGGAGTCAGATGTGAGATGTGAGGGCCCAGAACTATCTGGGGAGTCAGATGTGAGATGTGAGGGCCCAGAACTGTCTGGGGAGTCAGATGTGAGATGTGAGCTCCCAGAACTGTCTAGGGAGTCAGATGTGAGATGTGAGGGCCCAGAACTGTCTAGGGAGTCAGATGTGAATGTGAGGGCCCAGAACTGTCTAGGGAGTCAGATGTGAGATGTTAGGGCCCAGAACTGTCTAGGGAGTCACATGTGAGATGTGAGCTCCCAGAACTGTCTGGGGAGTCAGGTGTGAGCTCCCAGAACTGTCTAGGGAGTCAGATGTGAGATGTGAGGGCCCAGACCTGTCTGGGAAGTCAGATGTGAGATGCGAGGGCCCAGAACTGTCTAGGGAGTCAGATGTGAGATGTTAGGGCCCAGAACTGTCTGGGGAGTCAGATGTGAGATGTGAGCTCCCAGAACTGTGTAGGGAGTCAGATGTGATATGTGAGGGCCCAGAACTGTCTAGGGAGTCAGATGTGAGATGTTAGGGCCCAGAACTGTCTAGAGAGTCAGATGTGAGATGTGAGCTCCCAGAACTATCTGGGGAGTCAGATGTGAGATGTGAGGGCCCAGAACTATCTGGGGAGTCAGATGTGAGATGTGAGATCCCAGAACTCTTTGGGAAGTCAGATGTGAGATGTGAGCTCCCAGAACTGTCTAGGGAGTCAGATGTGAGATGAGGGCCCAGAACTGTCTGGGAAGTCAGATGTGAGATGTGAGGGCCCAGAACTGTCTAGGGAGTCAGATGTGAGATGTTAGGGCCCAGAACTGTCTGGGGAGTCAGATGTGAGATGTGAGCTCCCAGAACTGTCTAGGGAGTCTGTGAGATGTGAGGGCCCAGAACTGTCTAGGGAATCAGATGTGAGATGTTAGGGCCCAGAACTGTCGAGGGAGTCAGATGTGAGATGTGAGGGCCCAGAACTGTCGAGGGAGTCAGATGTGAGATGTGAGGGCCCAGAACTGTCTAGGGAGTCAGGTGTGAGATGTCAGGGCCTAGAACTGTCTGGGGAGTCAGATGTGAGATGTGAGCTCCCAGAACTGTCTGGGGGGTTAGATGTGAGATGTGAGGGCCCAGAACTGTCTAGGGAGTCAGGTGTGAGATGTCAGGGCCTAGAACTGTCTGGGGAGTCAGATGTGAGATGTGAGCTCCCAGAACTGTCTGGGGAGTCAGATGTGAGATGTGAGCTCCCAGAACTGTTTGGGAAGTCAGATGTGAGATGTGAGCTCCTAGAACTGTCTAGGGAGTCAGATGTGAGATGTGAGCTCCCAGAACTGTCTGGGGAGTCAGATGTGAGATGAGGGCACAGAACTGTCTGGGGAGTCAGATGTGAGATGTGAGCTCCCAGAACTGTCTAGGGAGTCAGATGTGAGATGTGAGGGCCCAGAACTGTCCGGGAAGTCAGATTTGAGATGTGAGGGCCCAGAACTGTCTGGGAAGTCAGATGTGAGATGTGAGGGCCCAGAACTGTCTAGGGAGTCAGATGTGAGATGTGAGAGCCCAGAACTGTCTAGGGAGTCAGATGTGAGATGTTAGGGCCCAGAACTGTCTGGGGAGTCAGATGTGAGATGTGAGCTCCCAGAACTGTCTGGGGAGTCAGATGTGAGATGTGAGGGCCCAGAACTGTCTGGGGATTCAGATGTGAGATGTGAGGGCCCAGAACTGTCTGGGGAGTCAGATGTGAGATGTGAGGGCCCAGAACTATCTGGGGAGTCAGATGTGAGATGTGAGCTCCCAGAACTGTTTGGGGAGTCAGATGTGAGATGTGAGCTCCCAGAACTGTCTAGGGAGTCAGATGTGAGATGAGGGCCCAGAACTGTCTGGGGAGTCAGATGTGAGATGTGAGGGCCCAGAACTGTCTGGGAAGTCAGATGTGAGATGTGAGGGCCCAGAACTGTCTAGGGAGTCAGATGTGAGATGTTAGGGCCCAGAACTGTCTGGGGAGTCTGATGTGAGATGTGAGGGCCCAGAACTGTCTAGGGAGTCAGATGTGAGATGTGAGCTCCCAGAACTGTCTAGGGAGTCAGATGTGAGATGTGAGCTCCCAGAACTGTCTGGGGAGTCAGATGTGAGATGTGAGCTCCCAGAACTGTCTGGGAAGTCAGATGTGAGGGCGCAGAGCTGTCTGGGGAGTCAGATGTGAATGTGAGGGCCCAGAACTGTCTAGGGAGTTAGATGTGAGATGAGGGCCCAGAACTGTCTAGGGAGTCAGATGTGAGATGAGGGCACAGAACTGTCTAGGGAGTCAGATGTGAGATGTGAGGGCCCAGAACTATCTGGGGAGTCAGATGTGAGATGTGAGGGCCCAGAACTGTCTGGGGAGTCAGATGTGAGATGTGAGGGCCCAGAACTGTCTGGGGAGTCAGATGTGAGATGTGAGCTCCCAGAACTGTCTAGGGAGTCAGATGTGAGATGTTAGGGCCCAGAACTGTCTAGGGAGTCACATGTGAGATGTGAGCTCCCAGAACTGTCTGGGGAGTCAGGTGTGAGCTCCCAGAACTGTCTAGGGAGTCAGATGTGAGATGTGAGGGCCCAGACCTGTCTGGGAAGTCAGATGTGAGATGCGAGGGCCCAGAACTGTCTAGGGAGTCAGATGTGAGATGTTAGGGCCCAGAACTGTCTGGGGAGTCAGATGTGAGATGTGAGCTCCCAGAACTGTCTAGGGAGTCAGATGTGATATGTGAGGGCCCAGAACTGTCTAGGGAGTCAGATGTGAGATGTTAGGGCCCAGAACTGTCTAGAGAGTCAGATGTGAGATGTGAGCTCCCAGAACTATCTGGGGAGTCAGATGTGAGATGTGAGGGCCCAGAACTATCTGGGGAGTCAGATGTGAGATGTGAGATCCCAGAACTGTTTGGGAAGTCAGATGTGAGATGTGAGCTCCCAGAACTGTCTAGGGAGTCAGATGTGAGATGAGGGCCCAGAACTGTCTGGGAAGTCAGATGTGAGATGTGAGGGCCCAGAACTGTCTAGGGAGTCAGATGTGAGATGTTAGGGCCCAGAACTGTCTGGGGAGTCAGATGTGAGATGTGAGCTCCCAGAACTGTCTAGGGAGTCTGTGAGATGTGAGGGCCCAGAACTGTCTAGGGAATCAGATGTGAGATGTTAGGGCCCAGAACTGTCGAGGGAGTCAGATGTGAGATGTGAGGGCCCAGAACTGTCGAGGGAGTCAGATGTGAGATGTGAGGGCCCAGAACTGTCTAGGGAGTCAGGTGTGAGATGTCAGGGCCTAGAACTGTCTGGGGAGTCAGATGTGAGATGTGAGCTCCCAGAACTGTCTAGGGGGTTAGATGTGAGATGTGAGGGCCCAGAACTGTCTAGGGAGTCAGGTGTGAGATGTCAGGGCCTAGAACTGTCTGGGGAGTCAGATGTGAGATGTGAGCTCCCAGAACTGTCTGGGGAGTCAGATGTGAGATGTGAGCTCCCAGAACTGTTTGGGAAGTCAGATGTGAGATGTGAGCTCCCAGAACTGTCTAGGGAGTCAGATGTGAGATGTGAGCTCCCAGAACTGTCTGGGGAGTCAGATGTGAGATGAGGGCACAGAACTGTCTGGGAGTCAGATGTGAGATGTGAGCTCCCAGAACTGTCTAGGGAGTCAGATGTGAGATGTGAGGGCCCAGAACTGTCCGGGAAGTCAGATTTGAGATGTGAGGGCCCAGAACTGTCCGGGAAGTCAGATGTGAGATGTGAGGGCCCAGAACTGTCTAGGGAGTCAGATGTGAGATGTGAGAGCCCAGAACTGTCTAGGGAGTCAGATGTGAGATGTTAGGGCCCAGAACTGTCTGGGGAGTCAGATGTGAGATGTGAGCTCCCAGAACTGTCTGGGGAGTCAGATGTGAGATGTGAGCTCCCAGAACTGTTTGGGGAGTCAGATGTGAGATGTGAGCTCGCAGAACTATCTGGGGAGTCAGATGTGAGATGTGAGGGCCCAGAACTGTCTGGGGAGTCAGATGTGAGATGTGAGCTCCCAGAACTATCTGGGGAGTCAGATGTGAGATGTGAGCTCCCAGAACTGTTTGGGGAGTCAGATGTGAGATGTGAGCTCCCAGAACTGTCTAGGGAGTCAGATGTGAGATGAGCGCCCAGAACTGTCTGGGGAGTCAGATGTGAGATGTGAGGGCCCAGAACTATCTGGGGAGTCAGATGTGAGATGTGAGGGCCCAGAACTGTCTGGGGAGTCAGATGTGAGATGTGAGCTCCCAGAACTGTCTAGGGAGTCAGATGTGAGATGTTAGGGCCCAGAACTGTCTAGGGAGTCACATGTGAGATGTGAGCTCCCAGAACTGTCTGGGGAGTCAGGTGTGAGCTCCCAGAACTGTCTAGGGAGTCAGATGTGAGATGTGAGGGCCCAGACCTGTCTGGGAAGTCAGATGTGAGATGCGAGGGCCCAGAATTGTCTAGGGAGTCAGATGTGAGATGTTAGGGCCCAGAACTGTCTGGGGAGTCAGATGTGAGATGTGAGCTCCCAGAACTGTCTAGGGAGTCAGATGTGATATATGAGGGCCCAGAACTGTCTAGGGAGTCAGATGTGAGATGTTAGGGCCCAGAACTGTCTAGAGAGTCAGATGTGAGATGTGAGCTCCCAGAACTATCTGGGGAGTCAGATGTGAGATGTGAGGGCCCAGAACTATCTGGGGAGTCAGATGTGAGATGTGAGATCCCAGAACTGTCTGGGAAGTCAGATGTGAGATGTGAGGGCCCAGAACTGTCTAGGGAGTCAGATGTGAGATGTTAGAGCCCAGAACTGTCTGGGGAGTCAGATGTGAGATGTGAGCTCCCAGAACTGTCTAGGGAGTCTGTGAGATGTGAGGGCCCAGAACTGTCTAGGGAATCAGATGTGAGATGTGAGGGCCCAGAACTGTCGAGGGAGTCAGATGTGAGATGTGAGGGCCCAGAACTGTCTAGGGAGTCAGGTGTGAGATGTCAGGGCCTAGAACTGTCTGGGGAGTCAGATGTGAGATGTGAGCTCCCAGAACTGTCTAGGGGGTTAGATGTGAGATGTGAGGGCCCAGAACTGTCTAGGGAGTCAGGTGTGAGATGTGAGGGCCTAGAACTGTCTGGGGAGTCAGATGTGAGATGTGAGCTCCCAGAACTGTCTGGGGAGTCAGATGTGAGATGTGAGCTCCCAGAACTGTTTGGGAAGTCAGATGTGAGATGTGAGCTCCCAGAACTGTCTAGGGAGTCAGATGTGAGATGTGAGCTCCCAGAACTGTCTGGGGAGTCAGATGTGAGATGAGGGCACAGAACAGTCTGGGGAGTCAGATGTGAGATGTGAGCTCCTAGAACTGTCTAGGGAGTCAGATGTGAGATGTGAGGGCCCAGAACTGTCCGGGAAGTCAGATTTGAGATGTGAGGGCCCAGAACTGTCTGGGAAGACAGATGTGAGATGTGAGGGCCCAGAACTGTCTAGGGAGTCAGATGTGAGATGTGAGAGCCCAGAACTGTCGAGGGAGTCAGATGTGAGATGTGAGGGCCCAGAACTGTCTAGGGAGTCAGGTGTGAGATGTCAGGGCCTAGAACTGTCTGGGGAGTCAGATGTGAGATGTGAGCTCCCAGAACTGTCTAGGGGGTTAGATGTGAGATGTGAGGGCCCAGAACTGTCTAGGGAGTCAGGTGTGAGATGTGAGGGCCTAGAACTGTCTGGGGAGTCAGATGTGAGATGTGAGCTCCCAGAACTGTCTGGGGAGTCAGATGTGAGATGTGAGCTCCCAGAACTGTTTGGGAAGTCAGATGTGAGATGTGAGCTCCCAGAACTGTCTAGGGAGTCAGATGTGAGATGTGAGCTCCCAGAACTGTCTGGGGAGTCAGATGTGAGATGAGGGCACAGAACTGTCTGGGGAGTCAGATGTGAGATGTGAGCTCCCAGAACTGTTTGGGAAGTCAGATGTGAGATGTGAGCTCCCAGAACTGTCTAGGGAGTCAGATGTGAGATGTGAGCTCCCAGAACTGTCTAGGGAGTCAGATGTGAGATGTGAGCTCCCAGAACTGTCTAGGGAGTCAGATGTGAGATGTGAGGGCCCAGAACTGTCCGGGAAGTCAGATTTGAGATGTGAGGGCCCAGAACTGTCTGGGAAGACAGATGTGAGATGTGAGGGCCCAGAACTGTCTAGGGAGTCAGATGTGAGATGTGAGAGCCCAGAACTGTCTAGGGAGTCAGATGTGAGATGTTAGGGCCCAGAACTGTCTGGGGAGTCAGATGTGAGATGTGAGCTCCCAGAACTGTCTGGGGAGTCAGACGTGAGATGTGAGGGCCCAGAACTGTCTGGGGAGTCAGATGTGAGATGTGAGGGCCCAGAACTGTCTGGGGAGTCAGATGTGAGATGTGAGGGCCCAGAACTATCTGGGGAGTCAGATGTGAGATGTGAGCTCCCAGAACTGTTTGGGGAGTCAGATGTGAGATGTGAGCTCCCAGAACTGTCTAGGGAGTCAGATGTGAGATGAGGGCCCAGAACTGTCTGGGGAGTCAGATGTGAGATGTGAGGGCCCAGAACTGTCTGGGAAGTCAGATGTGAGATGTGAGGGCCCAGAACTGTCTAGGGAGTCAGATGTGAGATGTTAGGGCCCAGAACTGTCTGGGGAGTCTGATGTGAGATGTGAGGGCCCAGAACTGTCTAGGGAGTCAGATGTGAGATGTGAGCTCCCAGAACTGTCTAGGGAGTCAGATGTGAGATGTGAGCTCCCAGAACCGTCTGGGGAGTCAGATGTGAGATGTGAGCTCCCAGAACTGTCTGGGAAGTCAGATGTGAGGGCGCAGAACTGTCTGGGGAGTCAGATGTGAATGTGAGGGCCCAGAACTGTCTAGGGAGTTAGATGTGAGATGAGGGCCCAGAACTGTCTAGGGAGTCAGATGTGAGATGAGGGCACAGAACAGTCTAGGGAGTCAGATGTGACATGTGAGGGCCCAGAACTATCTGGGGAGTCAGATGTGAGATGTGAGGGCCCAGAACTGTCTGGGGAGTCAGATGTGAGATGTGAGCTCCCAGAACTGTCTAGGGAGTCAGATGTGAGATGTTAGGGCCCAGAACTGTCTAGGGAGTCACATGTGAGATGTGAGCTCCCAGAACTGTCTGGGGAGTCAGGTGTGAGCTCCCAGAACTGTCTAGGGAGTCAGATGTGAGATGTGAGGGCCCAGACCTGTCTGGGAAGTCAGATGTGAGATGCGAGGGCCCAGAACTGTCTAGGGAGTCAGATGTGAGATGTTAGGGCCCAGAACTGTCTGGGGAGTCAGATGTGAGATGTGAGCTCCCAGAACTGTCTAGGGAGTCAGATGTGATATGTGAGGGCCCAGAACTGTCTAGGGAGTCAGATGTGAGATGTTAGGGCCCAGAACTGTCTAGAGAGTCAGATGTGAGATGTGAGCTCCCAGAACTATCTGGGGAGTCAGATGTGAGATGTGAGGGCCCAGAACTATCTGGGGAGTCAGATGTGAGATGTGAGATCCCAGAACTGTTTGGGAAGTCAGATGTGAGATGTGAGCTCCCAGAACTGTCTAGGGAGTCAGATGTGAGATGAGGGCCCAGAACTGTCTGGGAAGTCAGATGTGAGATGTGAGGGCCCAGAACTGTCTAGGGAGTCAGATGTGAGATGTTAGAGCCCAGAACTGTCTGGGGAGTCAGATGTGAGATGTGAGCTCCCAGAACTGTCTAGGGAGTCTGTGAGATGTGAGGGCCCAGAACTGTCTAGGGAATCAGATGTGAGATGTTAGGGCCCAGAACTGTCGAGGGAGTCAGATGTGAGGGCCCAGAACTGTCGAGGGAGTCAGATGTGAGATGTGAGGGCCCAGAACTGTCTAGGGAGTCAGGTGTGAGATGTCAGGGCCTAGAACTGTCTGGGGAGTCAGATGTGAGATGTGAGCTCCCAGAACTGTCTAGGGGGTTAGATGTGAGATGTGAGGGCCCAGAACTGTCTAGGGAGTCAGGTGTGAGATGTCAGGGCCTAGAACTGTCTGGGGAGTCAGATGTGAGATGTGAGCTCCCAGAACTGTCTGGGGAGTCAGATGTGAGATGTGAGCTCCCAGAACTGTTTGGGAAGTCAGATGTGAGATGTGAGCTCCCAGAACTGTCTAGGGAGTCAGATGTGAGATGTGAGCTCCCAGAACTGTCTGGGGAGTCAGATGTGAGATGAGGGCACAGAACTGTCTGGGGAGTCAGATGTGAGATGTGAGCTCCCAGAACTGTCTAGGGAGTCAGATGTGAGATGTGAGGGCCCAGAACTGTCCGGGAAGTCAGATTTGAGATGTGAGGGCCCAGAACTGTCTGGGAAGTCAGATGTGAGATGTGAGGGCCCAGAACTGTCTAGGGAGTCAGATGTGAGATGTGAGAGCCCAGAACTGTCTAGGGAGTCAGATGTGAGATGTTAGGGCCCAGAACTGTCTGGGGAGTCAGATGTGAGATGTGAGCTCCCAGAACTGTCTAGGGAGTCAGATGTGAGATGAGGGCCCAGAACTGTCTGGGGAGTCAGATGTGAGATGTGAGGGCCCAGAACTGTCTGGGAAGTCAGATGTGAGATGTGAGGGCCCAGAACTGTCTAGGGAGTCAGATGTGAGATGTTAGGGCCCAGAACTGTCTGGGGAGTCTGATGTGAGATGTGAGGGCCCAGAACTGTCTAGGGAGTCAGATGTGAGATGTTAGGGCCCAGAACTGTCTGGGGAGTCAGATGTGAGATGTGAGCTCCCAGAACTGTCTAGGGAGTCTGTGAGATGTGAGGGCCCAGAACTGTCTAGGGAATCAGATGTGAGATGTTAGGGCCCAGAACTGTCGAGGGAGTCAGATGTGAGATGTGAGGGCCCAGAACTGTCGAGGGAGTCAGATGTGAGATGTGAGGGCCCAGAACTGTCTAGGGAGTCAGGTGTGAGATGTCAGGGCCTAGAACTGTCTGGGGAGTCAGATGTGAGATGTGAGCTCCCAGAACTGTCTAGGGGGTTAGATGTGAGATGTGAGGGCCCAGAACTGTCTAGGGAGTCAGGTGTGAGATGTCAGGGCCTAGAACTGTCTGGGGAGTCAGATGTGAGATGTGAGCTCCCAGAACTGTCTGGGGAGTCAGATGTGAGATGTGAGCTCCCAGAACTGTTTGGGAAGTCAGATGTGAGATGTGAGCTCTCAGAACTGTCTAGGGAGTCAGATGTGAGATGTGAGCTCCCAGAACTGTCTGGGGAGTCAGATGTGAGATGAGGGCACAGAACTGTCTGGGAGTCAGATGTGAGATGTGAGCTCCCAGAACTGTCTAGGGAGTCAGATGTGAGATGTGAGGGCCCAGAACTGTCCGGGAAGTCAGATTTGAGATGTGAGGGCCCAGAACTGTCCGGGAAGTCAGATGTGAGATGTGAGGGCCCAGAACTGTCTAGGGAGTCAGATGTGAGATGTGAGAGCCCAGAACTGTCTAGGGAGTCAGATGTGAGATGTTAGGGCCCAGAACTGTCTGGGGAGTCAGATGTGAGATGTGAGCTCCCAGAACTGTCTGGGGAGTCAGATGTGAGATGTGAGGGCCCAGAACTGTCTGGGGAGTCAGATGTGAGATGTGAGCTCGCAGAACTATCTGGGGAGTCAGATGTGAGATGTGAGCTCCCAGAACTGTTTGGGGAGTCAGATGTGAGATGTGAGCTCGCAGAACTATCTGGGGAGTCAGATGTGAGATGTGAGGGCCCAGAACTGTCTGGGGAGTCAGATGTGAGATGTGAGCTCCCAGAACTATCTGGGGAGTCAGATGTGAGATGTGAGCTCCCAGAACTGTTTGGGGAGTCAGATGTGAGATGTGAGCTCCCAGAACTGTCTAGGGAGTCAGATGTGAGATGAGGGCCCAGAACTGTCTGGGGAGTCAGATGTGAGATGTGAGGGCCCAGAACTATCTGGGGAGTCAGATGTGAGATGTGAGGGCCCAGAACTGTCTGGGGAGTCAGATGTGAGATGTGAGCTCCCAGAACTGTCTAGGGAGTCAGATGTGAGATGTGAGCTCCCAGAACTGTCTAGGGAGTCAGATGTGATATATGAGGGCCCAGAACTGTCTAGGGAGTCAGATGTGAGATGTTAGGGCCCAGAACTGTCTAGAGAGTCAGATGTGAGATGTGAGCTCCCAGAACTGTCTGGGGAGTCAGGTGTGAGCTCCCAGAACTGTCTAGGGAGTCAGATGTGAGATGTGAGGGCCCAGACCTGTCTGGGAAGTCAGATGTGAGATGCGAGGGCCCAGAACTGTCTAGGGAGTCAGATGTGAGATGTTAGGGCCCAGAACTGTCTGGGGAGTCAGATGTGAGATGTGAGCTCCCAGAACTGTCTAGGGAGTCAGATGTGATATATGAGGGCCCAGAACTGTCTAGGGAGTCAGATGTGAGATGTTAGGGCCCAGAACTGTCTAGAGAGTCAGATGTGAGATGTGAGCTCCCAGAACTATCTGGGGAGTCAGATGTGAGATGTGAGGGCCCAGAACTATCTGGGGAGTCAGATGTGAGATGTGAGATCCCAGAACTGTCTGGGAAGTCAGATGTGAGATGTGAGGGCCCAGAACTGTCTAGGGAGTCAGATGTGAGATGTTAGAGCCCAGAACTGTCTGGGGAGTCAGATGTGAGATGTGAGCTCCCAGAACTGTCTAGGGAGTCTGTGAGATGTGAGGGCCCAGAACTGTCTAGGGAATCAGATGTGAGATGTGAGGGCCCAGAACTGTCGAGGGAGTCAGATGTGAGATGTGAGGGCCCAGAACTGTCTAGGGAGTCAGGTGTGAGATGTCAGGGCCTAGAACTGTCTGGGGAGTCAGATGTGAGATGTGAGCTCCCAGAACTGTCTAGGGGGTTAGATGTGAGATGTGAGGGCCCAGAACTGTCTAGGGAGTCAGGTGTGAGATGTGAGGGCCTAGAACTGTCTGGGGAGTCAGATGTGAGATGTGAGCTCCCAGAACTGTCTGGGGAGTCAGATGTGAGATGTGAGCTCCCAGAACTGTTTGGGAAGTCAGATGTGAGATGTGAGCTCCCAGAACTGTCTAGGGAGTCAGATGTGAGATGTGAGCTCCCAGAACTGTCTAGGGAGTCAGATGTGAGATGAGGGCACAGAACAGTCTAGGGAGTCAGATGTGAGATGTGAGCTCCCAGAACTGTCTAGGGAGTCAGATGTGAGATGAGGGCACAGAACAGTCTAGGGAGTCAGATGTGACATGTGAGGGCCCAGAACTATCTGGGGAGTCAGATGTGAGATGTGAGGGCCCAGAACTGTCTGGGGAGTCAGATGTGAGATGTGAGCTCCCAGAACTGTCTAGGGAGTCAGATGTGAGATGTTAGGGCCCAGAACTGTCTAGGGAGTCACATGTGAGATGTGAGCTCCCAGAACTGTCTGGGGAGTCAGGTGTGAGCTCCCAGAACTGTCTAGGGAGTCAGATGTGAGATGTGAGGGCCCAGACCTGTCTGGGAAGTCAGATGTGAGATGCGAGGGCCCAGAACTGTCTAGGGAGTCAGATGTGAGATGTTAGGGCCCAGAACTGTCTGGGGAGTCAGATGTGAGATGTGAGCTCCCAGAACTGTCTAGGGAGTCAGATGTGATATGTGAGGGCCCAGAACTGTCTAGGGAGTCAGATGTGAGATGTTAGGGCCCAGAACTGTCTAGAGAGTCAGATGTGAGATGTGAGCTCCCAGAACTATCTGGGGAGTCAGATGTGAGATGTGAGGGCCCAGAACTATCTGGGGAGTCAGATGTGAGATGTGAGATCCCAGAACTGTTTGGGAAGTCAGATGTGAGATGTGAGCTCCCAGAACTGTCTAGGGAGTCAGATGTGAGATGAGGGCCCAGAACTGTCTGGGAAGTCAGATGTGAGATGTGAGGGCCCAGAACTGTCTAGGGAGTCAGATGTGAGATGTTAGAGCCCAGAACTGTCTGGGGAGTCAGATGTGAGATGTGAGCTCCCAGAACTGTCTAGGGAGTCTGTGAGATGTGAGGGCCCAGAACTGTCTAGGGAATCAGATGTGAGATGTTAGGGCCCAGAACTGTCGAGGGAGTCAGATGTGAGATGTGAGGGCCCAGAACTGTCGAGGGAGTCAGATGTGAGATGTGAGGGCCCAGAACTGTCTAGGGAGTCAGGTGTGAGATGTCAGGGCCTAGAACTGTCTGGGGAGTCAGATGTGAGATGTGAGCTCCCAGAACTGTCTAGGGGGTTAGATGTGAGATGTGAGGGCCCAGAACTGTCTAGGGAGTCAGGTGTGAGATGTCAGGGCCTAGAACTGTCTGGGGAGTCAGATGTGAGATGTGAGCTCCCAGAACTGTCTGGGGAGTCAGATGTGAGATGTGAGCTCCCAGAACTGTTTGGGAAGTCAGATGTGAGATGTGAGCTCCCAGAACTGTCTAGGGAGTCAGATGTGAGATGTGAGGGCCCAGAACTGTCTGGGAAGTCAGATGTGAGATGTGAGCTCCCAGAACTGTCTAGGGAGTCAGATGTGAGATGAGGGCACAGAACAGTCTAGGGAGTCAGATGTGAGATGTGAGCTCCCAGAACTGTCTAGGGAGTCAGATGTGAGATGAGGGCACAGAACAGTCTAGGGAGTCAGATGTGACATGTGAGGGCCCAGAACTATCTGGGGAGTCAGATGTGAGATGTGAGGGCCCAGAACTGTCTGGGGAGTCAGATGTGAGATGTGAGCTCCCAGAACTGTCTAGGGAGTCAGATGTGAGATGTTAGGGCCCAGAACTGTCTAGGGAGTCACATGTGAGATGTGAGCTCCCAGAACTGTCTGGGGAGTCAGGTGTGAGCTCCCAGAACTGTCTAGGGAGTCAGATGTGAGATGTGAGGGCCCAGACCTGTCTGGGAAGTCAGATGTGAGATGCGAGGGCCCAGAACTGTCTAGGGAGTCAGATGTGAGATGTTAGGGCCCAGAACTGTCTGGGGAGTCAGATGTGAGATGTGAGCTCCCAGAACTGTCTAGGGAGTCAGATGTGATATGTGAGGGCCCAGAACTGTCTAGGGAGTCAGATGTGAGATGTTAGGGCCCAGAACTGTCTAGAGAGTCAGATGTGAGATGTGAGCTCCCAGAACTATCTGGGGAGTCAGATGTGAGATGTGAGGGCCCAGAACTATCTGGGGAGTCAGATGTGAGATGTGAGATCCCAGAACTGTTTGGGAAGTCAGATGTGAGATGTGAGCTCCCAGAACTGTCTAGGGAGTCAGATGTGAGATGAGGGCCCAGAACTGTCTGGGAAGTCAGATGTGAGGGCCCAGAACTGTCTAGGGAGTCAGATGTGAGATGTTAGAGCCCAGAACTGTCTGGGGAGTCAGATGTGAGATGTGAGCTCCCAGAACTGTCTAGGGAGTCTGTGAGATGTGAGGGCCCAGAACTGTCTAGGGAATCAGATGTGAGATGTTAGGGCCCAGAACTGTCGAGGGAGTCAGATGTGAGATGTGAGGGCCCAGAACTGTCGAGGGAGTCAGATGTGAGATGTGAGGGCCCAGAACTGTCTAGGGAGTCAGGTGTGAGATGTCAGGGCCTAGAACTGTCTGGGGAGTCAGATGTGAGATGTGAGCTCCCAGAACTGTCTAGGGGGTTAGATGTGAGATGTGAGGGCCCAGAACTGTCTAGGGAGTCAGGTGTGAGATGTCAGGGCCTAGAACTGTCTGGGGAGTCAGATGTGAGATGTGAGCTCCCAGAACTGTCTGGGGAGTCAGATGTGAGATGTGAGCTCCCAGAACTGTTTGGGAAGTCAGATGTGAGATGTGAGCTCCCAGAACTGTCTAGGGAGTCAGATGTGAGATGTGAGGGCCCAGAACTGTCTGGGAAGTCAGATGTGAGATGTGAGGGCCCAGAACTGTCTAGGGAGTCAGATGTGAGATGTGAGAGCCCAGAACTGTCTAGGGAGTCAGATGTGAGATGTTAGGGCCCAGAACTGTCTGGGGAGTCAGATGTGAGATGTGAGCTCCCAGAACTGTCTAGGGAGTCAGATGTGAGATGTGAGGGCCCAGAACTGTCCGGGAAGTCAGATTTGAGATGCGAGGGCCCAGAACTGTCTGGGAAGTCAGATGTGAGATGTGAGGGCCCAGAACTGTCTGGGAAGTCAGATGTGAGATGTGAGCTCCCAGAACTGTCTGGGGAGTCAGATGTGAGATGAGGGCACAGAACTGTCTGGGGAGTCAGATGTGAGATGTGAGCTCCCAGAACTGTCTAGGGAGTCAGATGTGAGATGTGAGGGCCCAGAACTGTCCGGGAAGTCAGATTTGAGATGTGAGGGCCCAGAACTGTCTGGGAAGTCAGATGTGAGATGTGAGGGCCCAGAACTGTCTAGGGAGTCAGATGTGAGATGTGAGAGCCCAGAACTGTCTAGGGAGTCAGATGTGAGATGTTAGGGCCCAGAACTGTCTGGGGAGTCAGATGTGAGATGTGAGCTCCCAGAACTGTCTAGGGAGTCAGATGTGAGATGAGGGCCCAGAACTGTCTGGGGAGTCAGATGTGAGATGTGAGGGCCCAGAACTGTCTGGGAAGTCAGATGTGAGATGTGAGGGCCCAGAACTGTCTAGGGAGTCAGATGTGAGATGTTAGGGCCCAGAACTGTCTGGGGAGTCTGATGTGAGATGTGAGGGCCCAGAACTGTCTAGGGAGTCAGATGTGAGATGTGAGCTCCCAGAACTGTCTAGGGAGTCAGATGTGAGATGTGAGCTCCCAGAACTGTCTGGGGAGTCAGATGTGAGATGTGAGCTCCCAGAACTGTCTGGGAAGTCAGATGTGAGGGCGCAGAGCTGTCTGGGGAGTCAGATGTGAATGTGAGGGCCCAGAACTGTCTAGGGAGTTAGATGTGAGATGAGGGCCCAGAACTGTCTAGGGAGTCAGATGTGAGATGAGGGCACAGAACTGTCTAGGGAGTCAGATGTGAGATGTGAGGGCCCAGAACTATCTGGGGAGTCAGATGTGAGATGTGAGCTCCCAGAACTGTTTGGGGAGTCAGATGTGAGATGTGAGCTCCCAGAACTGTCTAGGGAGTCAGATGTGAGATGTGAGCTCCCAGAACTGTCTAGGGAGTCAGATGTGAGATGTGAGCTCCCAGAACTGTCTAGGGAGTCAGATGTGAGATGTGAGCTCCCAGAACTGTCTGGGGAGTCAGATGTGAGATGTGAGCTCCCAGAACTGTCTAGGGAGTCAGGTGTGAGCTCCCAGAACTGTCTAGGGAGTCAGATGTGAGATGTGAGGGCCCAGAACTGTCTGGGGACTCAGATGTGAGATGTGAGGGCCCAGAACTGTCTAGGGAGTCAGATGTGATATGTGAGGGCCCAGAACTGTCTAGGGAGTCAGATGTGATATGTGAGGGCCCAGAACTGTCTAGGGAGTCAGATGTGATATGTGAGGGCACAGAACTGTCTGGGGAGTCAGATGTGAGATGTGAGCTCCCAGAACTGTCTAGGGAGTCAGATGTGAGATGTGAGGGCCCAGAACTGTCTGGGGAGTCAGATGTGAGATGTGAGCTCCCAGAACTGTCTAGGGAGTCAGATGTGAGATGTGAGGGCCCAGAACTATCTGGGGACTCAGATGTGAGATGTGAGGGCCCAGAACTGTCTAGGGAGTCATGTGAGATGTGAGCTCCCAGAACTGTCTGGGGAGTCAGGTGTGAGCTCCCAGAACTGTTTGGGGAGTCAGATGTGAGATGTGAGCTCGCAGAACTATCTGGGGAGTCAGATGTGAGATGTGAGCTCCCAGAACTGTTTGGGGAGTCAGATGTGAGATCCCAGAACTGTCTAGGGAGTCAGATGTGAGATGTGAGCTCCCAGAACTGTCTAGGGAGTCAGATGTGAGATGTGAGGGCACAGAACTGTCTGGGGAGTCAGATGTGAGATGTGAGCTCCCAGAACTGTCTAGGGAGTCAGATGTGAGATGTGAGGGCCCAGAACTGTCTAGGGAGTCACATGTGAGATGTGAGCTCCCAGAACTGTCTGGGGAGTCAGGTTGAGCTCCCAGAACTGTCTAGGGAGTCAGATGTGAGATGTGAGGGCACAGAACTGTCTGGGGAGTCAGATGTGAGATGTGAGCTCCCAGAACTGTCTAGGGAGTCAGATGTGATATGTGATATGTGAGGGCCCAGAACTGTCTAGGGAGTCACATGTGAGATGTGAGCTCCCAGAACTGTCTGGGGAGTCAGGTTGAGCTCCCAGAACTGTCTAGGGAGTCAGATGTGAGATGTGAGCTCCCAGAACTGTCCGGGAAGTCAGATTTGAGATGTGAGGGCCCAGAACTGTCTGGGGAGTCAGGTTGAGCTCCCAGAACTGTCTAGGGAGTCAGATGTGAGATGTGAGGGCCCAGAACTGTCCGGGAAGTCAGATTTGAGATGTGAGGGCCCAGAACTGTCTGGGGAGTCAGATGTGAGATGTGAGGGCCCAGAACTGTCTGGGGAGTCAGATGTGAGATGTGAGCTCCCAGCACTGTCTAGGGAGTCAGATGTGAGATGTGAGGGCCCAGAACTGTCCGGGAAGTCAGATGTGAGATGTGAGCTACCAGAACTGTCTGGGGAGTCAGATGTGAGATGTGAGGGCCCAGAACTATCTAGGGAGTCAGATGTGAGATGTTAGGGCCCAGAACTGTCTGGGGAGTCAGATGTGAGATGTGAGGGCCCAGAACTATCTGGGGAGTCAGATGTGAGATGTGAGGGCCCAGAACTGTCTGGGGAGTCAGATGTGAGATGTGAGCTCGCAGAACTATCTGGGGAGTCAGATGTGAGATGTGAGCTCCCAGAACTGTTTGGGGAGTCAGATGTGAGATGTGAGCTCGCAGAACTATCTGGGGAGTCAGATGTGAGATGTGAGGGCCCAGAACTGTCTGGGGAGTCAGATGTGACATGTGAGCTCCCAGAACTATCTGGGGAGTCAGATGTGAGGTGTGAGCTCCCAGAACTGTTTGGGGAGTCAGATGTGAGATGTGAGCTCCCAGAACTGTCTAGGGAGTCAGATGTGAGATGAGGGCCCAGAACTGTCTGGGGAGTCAGATGTGAGATGTGAGGGCCCAGAACTATCTGGGGAGTCAGATGTGAGATGTGAGGGCCCAGAACTGTCTGGGGAGTCAGATGTGAGATGTGAGCTCCCAGAACTGTCTAGGGAGTCAGATGTGAGATGTGAGGGCCCAGAACTGTCTAGGGAGTCAGATGTGAATGTGAGGGCCCAGAACTGTCTAGGGAGTCAGATGTGAGATGTTAGGGCCCAGAACTGTCTAGGGAGTCACATGTGAGATGTGAGCTCCCAGAACTGTCTGGGGAGTCAGGTGTGAGCTCCCAGAACTGTCTAGGGAGTCAGATGTGAGATGTGAGGGCCCAGACCTGTCTGGGAAGTCAGATGTGAGATGCGAGGGCCCAGAACTGTCTAGGGAGTCAGATGTGAGATGTTAGGGCCCAGAACTGTCTGGGGAGTCAGATGTGAGATGTGAGCTCCCAGAACTGTCTAGGGAGTCAGATGTGATATGTGAGGGCCCAGAACTGTCTAGGGAGTCAGATGTGAGATGTTAGGGCCCAGAACTGTCTAGAGAGTCAGATGTGAGATGTGAGCTCCCAGAACTATCTGGGGAGTCAGATGTGAGATGTGAGGGCCCAGAACTATCTGGGGAGTCAGATGTGAGATGTGAGATCCCAGAACTGTTTGGGAAGTCAGATGTGAGATGTGAGCTCCCAGAACTGTCTAGGGAGTCAGATGTGAGATGAGGGCCCAGAACTGTCTGGGAAGTCAGATGTGAGATGTGAGGGCCCAGAACTGTCTAGGGAGTCAGATGTGAGATGTTAGGGCCCAGAACTGTCTGGGGAGTCAGATGTGAGATGTGAGCTCCCAGAACTGTCTAGGGAGTCTGTGAGATGTGAGGGCCCAGAACTGTCTAGGGAATCAGATGTGAGATGTTAGGGCCCAGAACTGTCGAGGGAGTCAGATGTGAGATGTGAGGGCCCAGAACTGTCGAGGGAGTCAGATGTGAGATGTGAGGGCCCAGAACTGTCTAGGGAGTCAGGTGTGAGATGTCAGGGCCTAGAACTGTCTGGGGAGTCCGATGTGAGATGTGAGCTCCCAGAACTGTCTAGGGGGTTAGATGTGAGATGTGAGGGCCCAGAACTGTCTAGGGAGTCAGGTGTGAGATGTCAGGGCCTAGAACTGTCTGGGGAGTCAGATGTGAGATGTGAGCTCCCAGAACTGTCTGGGGAGTCAGATGTGAGGTGTGAGGGCCCAGAACTGTCTGGGGAGTCAGATGTGAGATGTGAGCTCCCAGAACTGTTTGGGAAGTCAGATGTGACATGTGAGCTCCCAGAACTGTCTAGGGAGTCAGATGTGAGATGTGAGCTCCCAGAACTGTCTGGGGAGTCAGATGTGAGATGAGGGCACAGAACTGTCTGGGGAGTCAGATGTGAGATGTGAGCTCCCAGAACTGTCTGGGGAGTCAGATGTGAGATGAGGGCACAGAACTGTCTGGGGAGTCAGATGTGAGATGTGAGCTCCCAGAACTGTCTGGGGAGTCAGATGTGAGATGTGAGGGCCCAGAACTGTCTAGGGAGTCAGATGTGAGATGTTAGGGCCCAGAACTGTCTGGGGAGTCAGATGTGAGATGTGAGGGCCCAGAACTATCTGGGGAGTCAGATGTGAGATGTGAGGGCCCAGAACTGTCTGGGGAGTCAGATGTGAGATGTGAGCTCGCAGAACTATCTGGGGAGTCAGATGTGAGATGTGAGGGCCCAGAACTGTTTGGGGAGTCAGATGTGAGATGTGAGCTCGCAGAACTATCTGGGGAGTCAGATGTGAGATGTGAGGGCCCAGAACTGTCTGGGGAGTCAGATGTGAGATGTGAGCTCCCAGAACTATCTGGGGAGTCAGATGTGAGATGTGAGCTCCCAGAACTGTTTGGGGAGTCAGATGTGAGATGTGAGCTCCCAGAACTGTCTAGGGAGTCAGATGTGAGATGAGGGCCCAGAACTGTCTGGGGAGTCAGATGTGAGATGTGAGGGCCCAGAACTATCTGGGGAGTCAGATGTGAGATGTGAGGGCCCAGAACTGTCTGGGGAGTCAGATGTGAGATGTGAGCTCCCAGAACTGTCTAGGGAGTCAGATGTGAGATGTGAGGGCCCAGAACTGTCTAGGGAGTCAGATGTGAATGTGAGGGCCCAGAACTGTCTAGGGAGTCAGATGTGAGATGTTAGGGCCCAGAACTGTCTAGGGAGTCACATGTGAGATGTGAGCTCCCAGAACTGTCTGGGGAGTCAGGTGTGAGCTCCCAGAACTGTCTAGGGAGTCAGATGTGAGATGTGAGGGCCCAGACCTGTCTGGGAAGTCAGATGTGAGATGCGAGGGCCCAGAACTGTCTAGGGAGTCAGATGTGAGATGTTAGGGCCCAGAACTGTCTGGGGAGTCAGATGTGAGATGTGAGCTCCCAGAACTGTGTAGGGAGTCAGATGTGATATGTGAGGGCCCAGAACTGTCTAGGGAGTCAGATGTGAGATGTTAGGGCCCAGAACTGTCTAGAGAGTCAGATGTGAGATGTGAGCTCCCAGAACTATCTGGGGAGTCAGATGTGAGATGTGAGGGCCCAGAACTATCTGGGGAGTCAGATGTGAGATGTGAGATCCCAGAACTCTTTGGGAAGTCAGATGTGAGATGTGAGCTCCCAGAACTGTCTAGGGAGTCAGATGTGAGATGAGGGCCCAGAACTGTCTGGGAAGTCAGATGTGAGATGTGAGGGCCCAGAACTGTCTAGGGAGTCAGATGTGAGATGTTAGGGCCCAGAACTGTCTGGGGAGTCAGATGTGAGATGTGAGCTCCCAGAACTGTCTAGGGAGTCTGTGAGATGTGAGGGCCCAGAACTGTCTAGGGAATCAGATGTGAGATGTTAGGGCCCAGAACTGTTGAGGGAGTCAGATGTGAGATGTGAGGGCCCAGAACTGTCGAGGGAGTCAGATGTGAGATGTGAGGGCCCAGAACTGTCTAGGGAGTCAGGTGTGAGATGTCAGGGCCTAGAACTGTCTGGGGAGTCAGATGTGAGATGTGAGCTCCCAGAACTGTCTGGGGGGTTAGATGTGAGATGTGAGGGCCCAGAACTGTCTAGGGAGTCAGGTGTGAGATGTCAGGGCCTAGAACTGTCTGGGGAGTCAGATGTGAGATGTGAGCTCCCAGAACTGTCTGGGGAGTCAGATGTGAGATGTGAGCTCCCAGAACTGTTTGGGAAGTCAGATGTGAGATGTGAGCTCCTAGAACTGTCTAGGGAGTCAGATGTGAGATGTGAGCTCCCAGAACTGTCTGGGGAGTCAGATGTGAGATGAGGGCACAGAACTGTCTGGGGAGTCAGATGTGAGATGTGAGCTCCCAGAACTGTCTAGGGAGTCAGATGTGAGATGTGAGGGCCCAGAACTGTCCGGGAAGTCAGATTTGAGATGTGAGGGCCCAGAACTGTCTGGGAAGTCAGATGTGAGATGTGAGGGCCCAGAACTGTCTAGGGAGTCAGATGTGAGATGTGAGAGCCCAGAACTGTCTAGGGAGTCAGATGTGAGATGTTAGGGCCCAGAACTGTCTGGGGAGTCAGATGTGAGATGTGAGCTCCCAGAACTGTCTGGGGAGTCAGATGTGAGATGTGAGGGCCCAGAACTGTCTGGGGATTCAGATGTGAGATGTGAGGGCCCAGAACTGTCTGGGGAGTCAGATGTGAGATGTGAGGGCCCAGAACTATCTGGGGAGTCAGATGTGAGATGTGAGCTCCCAGAACTGTTTGGGGAGTCAGATGTGAGATGTGAGCTCCCAGAACTGTCTAGGGAGTCAGATGTGAGATGAGGGCCCAGAACTGTCTGGGGAGTCAGATGTGAGATGTGAGGGCCCAGAACTGTCTGGGAAGTCAGATGTGAGATGTGAGGGCCCAGAACTGTCTAGGGAGTCAGATGTGAGATGTTAGGGCCCAGAACTGTCTGGGGAGTCTGATGTGAGATGTGAGGGCCCAGAACTGTCTAGGGAGTCAGATGTGAGATGTGAGCTCCCAGAACTGTCTAGGGAGTCAGATGTGAGATGTGAGCTCCCAGAACTGTCTGGGGAGTCAGATGTGAGATGTGAGCTCCCAGAACTGTCTGGGAAGTCAGATGTGAGGGCGCAGAGCTGTCTGGGGAGTCAGATGTGAATGTGAGGGCCCAGAACTGTCTAGGGAGTTAGATGTGAGATGAGGGCCCAGAACTGTCTAGGGAGTCAGATGTGAGATGAGGGCACAGAACTGTCTAGGGAGTCAGATGTGAGATGTGAGGGCCCAGAACTATCTGGGGAGTCAGATGTGAGATGTGAGGGCCCAGAACTGTCTGGGGAGTCAGATGTGAGATGTGAGGGCCCAGAACTGTCTGGGGAGTCAGATGTGAGATGTGAGCTCCCAGAACTGTCTAGGGAGTCAGATGTGAGATGTTAGGGCCCAGAACTGTCTAGGGAGTCACATGTGAGATGTGAGCTCCCAGAACTGTCTGGGGAGTCAGGTGTGAGCTCCCAGAACTGTCTAGGGAGTCAGATGTGAGATGTGAGGGCCCAGACCTGTCTGGGAAGTCAGATGTGAGATGCGAGGGCCCAGAACTGTCTAGGGAGTCAGATGTGAGATGTTAGGGCCCAGAACTGTCTGGGGAGTCAGATGTGAGATGTGAGCTCCCAGAACTGTCTAGGGAGTCAGATGTGATATGTGAGGGCCCAGAACTGTCTAGGGAGTCAGATGTGAGATGTTAGGGCCCAGAACTGTCTAGAGAGTCAGATGTGAGATGTGAGCTCCCAGAACTATCTGGGGAGTCAGATGTGAGATGTGAGGGCCCAGAACTATCTGGGGAGTCAGATGTGAGATGTGAGATCCCAGAACTGTTTGGGAAGTCAGATGTGAGATGTGAGCTCCCAGAACTGTCTAGGGAGTCAGATGTGAGATGAGGGCCCAGAACTGTCTGGGAAGTCAGATGTGAGATGTGAGGGCCCAGAACTGTCTAGGGAGTCAGATGTGAGATGTTAGGGCCCAGAACTGTCTGGGGAGTCAGATGTGAGATGTGAGCTCCCAGAACTGTCTAGGGAGTCTGTGAGATGTGAGGGCCCAGAACTGTCTAGGGAATCAGATGTGAGATGTTAGGGCCCAGAACTGTCGAGGGAGTCAGATGTGAGATGTGAGGGCCCAGAACTGTCGAGGGAGTCAGATGTGAGATGTGAGGGCCCAGAACTGTCTAGGGAGTCAGGTGTGAGATGTCAGGGCCTAGAACTGTCTGGGGAGTCAGATGTGAGATGTGAGCTCCCAGAACTGTCTAGGGGGTTAGATGTGAGATGTGAGGGCCCAGAACTGTCTAGGGAGTCAGGTGTGAGATGTCAGGGCCTAGAACTGTCTGGGGAGTCAGATGTGAGATGTGAGCTCCCAGAACTGTCTGGGGAGTCAGATGTGAGATGTGAGCTCCCAGAACTGTTTGGGAAGTCAGATGTGAGATGTGAGCTCCCAGAACTGTCTAGGGAGTCAGATGTGAGATGTGAGCTCCCAGAACTGTCTGGGGAGTCAGATGTGAGATGAGGGCACAGAACTGTCTGGGAGTCAGATGTGAGATGTGAGCTCCCAGAACTGTCTAGGGAGTCAGATGTGAGATGTGAGGGCCCAGAACTGTCCGGGAAGTCAGATTTGAGATGTGAGGGCCCAGAACTGTCCGGGAAGTCAGATGTGAGATGTGAGGGCCCAGAACTGTCTAGGGAGTCAGATGTGAGATGTGAGAGCCCAGAACTGTCTAGGGAGTCAGATGTGAGATGTTAGGGCCCAGAACTGTCTGGGGAGTCAGATGTGAGATGTGAGCTCCCAGAACTGTCTGGGGAGTCAGATGTGAGATGTGAGCTCCCAGAACTGTTTGGGGAGTCAGATGTGAGATGTGAGCTCGCAGAACTATCTGGGGAGTCAGATGTGAGATGTGAGGGCCCAGAACTGTCTGGGGAGTCAGATGTGAGATGTGAGCTCCCAGAACTATCTGGGGAGTCAGATGTGAGATGTGAGCTCCCAGAACTGTTTGGGGAGTCAGATGTGAGATGTGAGCTCCCAGAACTGTCTAGGGAGTCAGATGTGAGATGAGCGCCCAGAACTGTCTGGGGAGTCAGATGTGAGATGTGAGGGCCCAGAACTATCTGGGGAGTCAGATGTGAGATGTGAGGGCCCAGAACTGTCTGGGGAGTCAGATGTGAGATGTGAGCTCCCAGAACTGTCTAGGGAGTCAGATGTGAGATGTTAGGGCCCAGAACTGTCTAGGGAGTCACATGTGAGATGTGAGCTCCCAGAACTGTCTGGGGAGTCAGGTGTGAGCTCCCAGAACTGTCTAGGGAGTCAGATGTGAGATGTGAGGGCCCAGACCTGTCTGGGAAGTCAGATGTGAGATGCGAGGGCCCAGAATTGTCTAGGGAGTCAGATGTGAGATGTTAGGGCCCAGAACTGTCTGGGGAGTCAGATGTGAGATGTGAGCTCCCAGAACTGTCTAGGGAGTCAGATGTGATATATGAGGGCCCAGAACTGTCTAGGGAGTCAGATGTGAGATGTTAGGGCCCAGAACTGTCTAGAGAGTCAGATGTGAGATGTGAGCTCCCAGAACTATCTGGGGAGTCAGATGTGAGATGTGAGGGCCCAGAACTATCTGGGGAGTCAGATGTGAGATGTGAGATCCCAGAACTGTCTGGGAAGTCAGATGTGAGATGTGAGGGCCCAGAACTGTCTAGGGAGTCAGATGTGAGATGTTAGAGCCCAGAACTGTCTGGGGAGTCAGATGTGAGATGTGAGCTCCCAGAACTGTCTAGGGAGTCTGTGAGATGTGAGGGCCCAGAACTGTCTAGGGAATCAGATGTGAGATGTGAGGGCCCAGAACTGTCGAGGGAGTCAGATGTGAGATGTGAGGGCCCAGAACTGTCTAGGGAGTCAGGTGTGAGATGTCAGGGCCTAGAACTGTCTGGGGAGTCAGATGTGAGATGTGAGCTCCCAGAACTGTCTAGGGGGTTAGATGTGAGATGTGAGGGCCCAGAACTGTCTAGGGAGTCAGGTGTGAGATGTGAGGGCCTAGAACTGTCTGGGGAGTCAGATGTGAGATGTGAGCTCCCAGAACTGTCTGGGGAGTCAGATGTGAGATGTGAGCTCCCAGAACTGTTTGGGAAGTCAGATGTGAGATGTGAGCTCCCAGAACTGTCTAGGGAGTCAGATGTGAGATGTGAGCTCCCAGAACTGTCTGGGGAGTCAGATGTGAGATGAGGGCACAGAACAGTCTGGGGAGTCAGATGTGAGATGTGAGCTCCTAGAACTGTCTAGGGAGTCAGATGTGAGATGTGAGGGCCCAGAACTGTCCGGGAAGTCAGATTTGAGATGTGAGGGCCCAGAACTGTCTGGGAAGACAGATGTGAGATGTGAGGGCCCAGAACTGTCTAGGGAGTCAGATGTGAGATGTGAGAGCCCAGAACTGTCGAGGGAGTCAGATGTGAGATGTGAGGGCCCAGAACTGTCTAGGGAGTCAGGTGTGAGATGTCAGGGCCTAGAACTGTCTGGGGAGTCAGATGTGAGATGTGAGCTCCCAGAACTGTCTAGGGGGTTAGATGTGAGATGTGAGGGCCCAGAACTGTCTAGGGAGTCAGGTGTGAGATGTGAGGGCCTAGAACTGTCTGGGGAGTCAGATGTGAGATGTGAGCTCCCAGAACTGTCTGGGGAGTCAGATGTGAGATGTGAGCTCCCAGAACTGTTTGGGAAGTCAGATGTGAGATGTGAGCTCCCAGAACTGTCTAGGGAGTCAGATGTGAGATGTGAGCTCCCAGAACTGTCTGGGGAGTCAGATGTGAGATGAGGGCACAGAACTGTCTGGGGAGTCAGATGTGAGATGTGAGCTCCCAGAACTGTTTGGGAAGTCAGATGTGAGATGTGAGCTCCCAGAACTGTCTAGGGAGTCAGATGTGAGATGTGAGCTCCCAGAACTGTCTAGGGAGTCAGATGTGAGATGTGAGCTCCCAGAACTGTCTAGGGAGTCAGATGTGAGATGTGAGGGCCCAGAACTGTCCGGGAAGTCAGATTTGAGATGTGAGGGCCCAGAACTGTCTGGGAAGACAGATGTGAGATGTGAGGGCCCAGAACTGTCTAGGGAGTCAGATGTGAGATGTGAGAGCCCAGAACTGTCTAGGGAGTCAGATGTGAGATGTTAGGGCCCAGAACTGTCTGGGGAGTCAGATGTGAGATGTGAGCTCCCAGAACTGTCTGGGGAGTCAGATGTGAGATGTGAGGGCCCAGAACTGTCTGGGGAGTCAGATGTGAGATGTGAGGGCCCAGAACTGTCTGGGGAGTCAGATGTGAGATGTGAGGGCCCAGAACTATCTGGGGAGTCAGATGTGAGATGTGAGCTCCCAGAACTGTTTGGGGAGTCAGATGTGAGATGTGAGCTCCCAGAACTGTCTAGGGAGTCAGATGTGAGATGAGGGCCCAGAACTGTCTGGGGAGTCAGATGTGAGATGTGAGGGCCCAGAACTGTCTGGGAAGTCAGATGTGAGATGTGAGGGCCCAGAACTGTCTAGGGAGTCAGATGTGAGATGTTAGGGCCCAGAACTGTCTGGGGAGTCTGATGTGAGATGTGAGGGCCCAGAACTGTCTAGGGAGTCAGATGTGAGATGTGAGCTCCCAGAACTGTCTAGGGAGTCAGATGTGAGATGTGAGCTCCCAGAACCGTCTGGGGAGTCAGATGTGAGATGTGAGCTCCCAGAACTGTCTGGGAAGTCAGATGTGAGGGCGCAGAACTGTCTGGGGAGTCAGATGTGAATGTGAGGGCCCAGAACTGTCTAGGGAGTTAGATGTGAGATGAGGGCCCAGAACTGTCTAGGGAGTCAGATGTGAGATGAGGGCACAGAACAGTCTAGGGAGTCAGATGTGACATGTGAGGGCCCAGAACTATCTGGGGAGTCAGATGTGAGATGTGAGGGCCCAGAACTGTCTGGGGAGTCAGATGTGAGATGTGAGCTCCCAGAACTGTCTAGGGAGTCAGATGTGAGATGTTAGGGCCCAGAACTGTCTAGGGAGTCACATGTGAGATGTGAGCTCCCAGAACTGTCTGGGGAGTCAGGTGTGAGCTCCCAGAACTGTCTAGGGAGTCAGATGTGAGATGTGAGGGCCCAGACCTGTCTGGGAAGTCAGATGTGAGATGCGAGGGCCCAGAACTGTCTAGGGAGTCAGATGTGAGATGTTAGGGCCCAGAACTGTCTGGGGAGTCAGATGTGAGATGTGAGCTCCCAGAACTGTCTAGGGAGTCAGATGTGATATGTGAGGGCCCAGAACTGTCTAGGGAGTCAGATGTGAGATGTTAGGGCCCAGAACTGTCTAGAGAGTCAGATGTGAGATGTGAGCTCCCAGAACTATCTGGGGAGTCAGATGTGAGATGTGAGGGCCCAGAACTATCTGGGGAGTCAGATGTGAGATGTGAGATCCCAGAACTGTTTGGGAAGTCAGATGTGAGATGTGAGCTCCCAGAACTGTCTAGGGAGTCAGATGTGAGATGAGGGCCCAGAACTGTCTGGGAAGTCAGATGTGAGATGTGAGGGCCCAGAACTGTCTAGGGAGTCAGATGTGAGATGTTAGAGCCCAGAACTGTCTGGGGAGTCAGATGTGAGATGTGAGCTCCCAGAACTGTCTAGGGAGTCTGTGAGATGTGAGGGCCCAGAACTGTCTAGGGAATCAGATGTGAGATGTTAGGGCCCAGAACTGTCGAGGGAGTCAGATGTGAGGGCCCAGAACTGTCGAGGGAGTCAGATGTGAGATGTGAGGGCCCAGAACTGTCTAGGGAGTCAGGTGTGAGATGTCAGGGCCTAGAACTGTCTGGGGAGTCAGATGTGAGATGTGAGCTCCCAGAACTGTCTAGGGGGTTAGATGTGAGATGTGAGGGCCCAGAACTGTCTAGGGAGTCAGGTGTGAGATGTCAGGGCCTAGAACTGTCTGGGGAGTCAGATGTGAGATGTGAGCTCCCAGAACTGTCTGGGGAGTCAGATGTGAGATGTGAGCTCCCAGAACTGTTTGGGAAGTCAGATGTGAGATGTGAGCTCCCAGAACTGTCTAGGGAGTCAGATGTGAGATGTGAGCTCCCAGAACTGTCTGGGGAGTCAGATGTGAGATGAGGGCACAGAACTGTCTGGGGAGTCAGATGTGAGATGTGAGCTCCCAGAACTGTCTAGGGAGTCAGATGTGAGATGTGAGGGCCCAGAACTGTCCGGGAAGTCAGATTTGAGATGTGAGGGCCCAGAACTGTCTGGGAAGTCAGATGTGAGATGTGAGGGCCCAGAACTGTCTAGGGAGTCAGATGTGAGATGTGAGAGCCCAGAACTGTCTAGGGAGTCAGATGTGAGATGTTAGGGCCCAGAACTGTCTGGGGAGTCAGATGTGAGATGTGAGCTCCCAGAACTGTCTAGGGAGTCAGATGTGAGATGAGGGCCCAGAACTGTCTGGGGAGTCAGATGTGAGATGTGAGGGCCCAGAACTGTCTGGGAAGTCAGATGTGAGATGTGAGGGCCCAGAACTGTCTAGGGAGTCAGATGTGAGATGTTAGGGCCCAGAACTGTCTGGGGAGTCTGATGTGAGATGTGAGGGCCCAGAACTGTCTAGGGAGTCAGATGTGAGATGTTAGGGCCCAGAACTGTCTGGGGAGTCAGATGTGAGATGTGAGCTCCCAGAACTGTCTAGGGAGTCTGTGAGATGTGAGGGCCCAGAACTGTCTAGGGAATCAGATGTGAGATGTTAGGGCCCAGAACTGTCGAGGGAGTCAGATGTGAGATGTGAGGGCCCAGAACTGTCGAGGGAGTCAGATGTGAGATGTGAGGGCCCAGAACTGTCTAGGGAGTCAGGTGTGAGATGTCAGGGCCTAGAACTGTCTGGGGAGTCAGATGTGAGATGTGAGCTCCCAGAACTGTCTAGGGGGTTAGATGTGAGATGTGAGGGCCCAGAACTGTCTAGGGAGTCAGGTGTGAGATGTCAGGGCCTAGAACTGTCTGGGGAGTCAGATGTGAGATGTGAGCTCCCAGAACTGTCTGGGGAGTCAGATGTGAGATGTGAGCTCCCAGAACTGTTTGGGAAGTCAGATGTGAGATGTGAGCTCTCAGAACTGTCTAGGGAGTCAGATGTGAGATGTGAGCTCCCAGAACTGTCTGGGGAGTCAGATGTGAGATGAGGGCACAGAACTGTCTGGGAGTCAGATGTGAGATGTGAGCTCCCAGAACTGTCTAGGGAGTCAGATGTGAGATGTGAGGGCCCAGAACTGTCCGGGAAGTCAGATTTGAGATGTGAGGGCCCAGAACTGTCCGGGAAGTCAGATGTGAGATGTGAGGGCCCAGAACTGTCTAGGGAGTCAGATGTGAGATGTGAGAGCCCAGAACTGTCTAGGGAGTCAGATGTGAGATGTTAGGGCCCAGAACTGTCTGGGGAGTCAGATGTGAGATGTGAGCTCCCAGAACTGTCTGGGGAGTCAGATGTGAGATGTGAGGGCCCAGAACTGTCTGGGGAGTCAGATGTGAGATGTGAGCTCGCAGAACTATCTGGGGAGTCAGATGTGAGATGTGAGCTCCCAGAACTGTTTGGGGAGTCAGATGTGAGATGTGAGCTCGCAGAACTATCTGGGGAGTCAGATGTGAGATGTGAGGGCCCAGAACTGTCTGGGGAGTCAGATGTGAGATGTGAGCTCCCAGAACTATCTGGGGAGTCAGATGTGAGATGTGAGCTCCCAGAACTGTTTGGGGAGTCAGATGTGAGATGTGAGCTCCCAGAACTGTCTAGGGAGTCAGATGTGAGATGAGGGCCCAGAACTGTCTGGGGAGTCAGATGTGAGATGTGAGGGCCCAGAACTATCTGGGGAGTCAGATGTGAGATGTGAGGGCCCAGAACTGTCTGGGGAGTCAGATGTGAGATGTGAGCTCCCAGAACTGTCTAGGGAGTCAGATGTGAGATGTGAGCTCCCAGAACTGTCTAGGGAGTCAGATGTGATATATGAGGGCCCAGAACTGTCTAGGGAGTCAGATGTGAGATGTTAGGGCCCAGAACTGTCTAGAGAGTCAGATGTGAGATGTGAGCTCCCAGAACTGTCTGGGGAGTCAGGTGTGAGCTCCCAGAACTGTCTAGGGAGTCAGATGTGAGATGTGAGGGCCCAGACCTGTCTGGGAAGTCAGATGTGAGATGCGAGGGCCCAGAACTGTCTAGGGAGTCAGATGTGAGATGTTAGGGCCCAGAACTGTCTGGGGAGTCAGATGTGAGATGTGAGCTCCCAGAACTGTCTAGGGAGTCAGATGTGATATATGAGGGCCCAGAACTGTCTAGGGAGTCAGATGTGAGATGTTAGGGCCCAGAACTGTCTAGAGAGTCAGATGTGAGATGTGAGCTCCCAGAACTATCTGGGGAGTCAGATGTGAGATGTGAGGGCCCAGAACTATCTGGGGAGTCAGATGTGAGATGTGAGATCCCAGAACTGTCTGGGAAGTCAGATGTGAGATGTGAGGGCCCAGAACTGTCTAGGGAGTCAGATGTGAGATGTTAGAGCCCAGAACTGTCTGGGGAGTCAGATGTGAGATGTGAGCTCCCAGAACTGTCTAGGGAGTCTGTGAGATGTGAGGGCCCAGAACTGTCTAGGGAATCAGATGTGAGATGTGAGGGCCCAGAACTGTCGAGGGAGTCAGATGTGAGATGTGAGGGCCCAGAACTGTCTAGGGAGTCAGGTGTGAGATGTCAGGGCCTAGAACTGTCTGGGGAGTCAGATGTGAGATGTGAGCTCCCAGAACTGTCTAGGGGGTTAGATGTGAGATGTGAGGGCCCAGAACTGTCTAGGGAGTCAGGTGTGAGATGTGAGGGCCTAGAACTGTCTGGGGAGTCAGATGTGAGATGTGAGCTCCCAGAACTGTCTGGGGAGTCAGATGTGAGATGTGAGCTCCCAGAACTGTTTGGGAAGTCAGATGTGAGATGTGAGCTCCCAGAACTGTCTAGGGAGTCAGATGTGAGATGTGAGCTCCCAGAACTGTCTAGGGAGTCAGATGTGAGATGAGGGCACAGAACAGTCTAGGGAGTCAGATGTGAGATGTGAGCTCCCAGAACTGTCTAGGGAGTCAGATGTGAGATGAGGGCACAGAACAGTCTAGGGAGTCAGATGTGACATGTGAGGGCCCAGAACTATCTGGGGAGTCAGATGTGAGATGTGAGGGCCCAGAACTGTCTGGGGAGTCAGATGTGAGATGTGAGCTCCCAGAACTGTCTAGGGAGTCAGATGTGAGATGTTAGGGCCCAGAACTGTCTAGGGAGTCACATGTGAGATGTGAGCTCCCAGAACTGTCTGGGGAGTCAGGTGTGAGCTCCCAGAACTGTCTAGGGAGTCAGATGTGAGATGTGAGGGCCCAGACCTGTCTGGGAAGTCAGATGTGAGATGCGAGGGCCCAGAACTGTCTAGGGAGTCAGATGTGAGATGTTAGGGCCCAGAACTGTCTGGGGAGTCAGATGTGAGATGTGAGCTCCCAGAACTGTCTAGGGAGTCAGATGTGATATGTGAGGGCCCAGAACTGTCTAGGGAGTCAGATGTGAGATGTTAGGGCCCAGAACTGTCTAGAGAGTCAGATGTGAGATGTGAGCTCCCAGAACTATCTGGGGAGTCAGATGTGAGATGTGAGGGCCCAGAACTATCTGGGGAGTCAGATGTGAGATGTGAGATCCCAGAACTGTTTGGGAAGTCAGATGTGAGATGTGAGCTCCCAGAACTGTCTAGGGAGTCAGATGTGAGATGAGGGCCCAGAACTGTCTGGGAAGTCAGATGTGAGATGTGAGGGCCCAGAACTGTCTAGGGAGTCAGATGTGAGATGTTAGAGCCCAGAACTGTCTGGGGAGTCAGATGTGAGATGTGAGCTCCCAGAACTGTCTAGGGAGTCTGTGAGATGTGAGGGCCCAGAACTGTCTAGGGAATCAGATGTGAGATGTTAGGGCCCAGAACTGTCGAGGGAGTCAGATGTGAGATGTGAGGGCCCAGAACTGTCGAGGGAGTCAGATGTGAGATGTGAGGGCCCAGAACTGTCTAGGGAGTCAGGTGTGAGATGTCAGGGCCTAGAACTGTCTGGGGAGTCAGATGTGAGATGTGAGCTCCCAGAACTGTCTAGGGGGTTAGATGTGAGATGTGAGGGCCCAGAACTGTCTAGGGAGTCAGGTGTGAGATGTCAGGGCCTAGAACTGTCTGGGGAGTCAGATGTGAGATGTGAGCTCCCAGAACTGTCTGGGGAGTCAGATGTGAGATGTGAGCTCCCAGAACTGTTTGGGAAGTCAGATGTGAGATGTGAGCTCCCAGAACTGTCTAGGGAGTCAGATGTGAGATGTGAGGGCCCAGAACTGTCTGGGAAGTCAGATGTGAGATGTGAGCTCCCAGAACTGTCTAGGGAGTCAGATGTGAGATGAGGGCACAGAACAGTCTAGGGAGTCAGATGTGAGATGTGAGCTCCCAGAACTGTCTAGGGAGTCAGATGTGAGATGAGGGCACAGAACAGTCTAGGGAGTCAGATGTGACATGTGAGGGCCCAGAACTATCTGGGGAGTCAGATGTGAGATGTGAGGGCCCAGAACTGTCTGGGGAGTCAGATGTGAGATGTGAGCTCCCAGAACTGTCTAGGGAGTCAGATGTGAGATGTTAGGGCCCAGAACTGTCTAGGGAGTCACATGTGAGATGTGAGCTCCCAGAACTGTCTGGGGAGTCAGGTGTGAGCTCCCAGAACTGTCTAGGGAGTCAGATGTGAGATGTGAGGGCCCAGACCTGTCTGGGAAGTCAGATGTGAGATGCGAGGGCCCAGAACTGTCTAGGGAGTCAGATGTGAGATGTTAGGGCCCAGAACTGTCTGGGGAGTCAGATGTGAGATGTGAGCTCCCAGAACTGTCTAGGGAGTCAGATGTGATATGTGAGGGCCCAGAACTGTCTAGGGAGTCAGATGTGAGATGTTAGGGCCCAGAACTGTCTAGAGAGTCAGATGTGAGATGTGAGCTCCCAGAACTATCTGGGGAGTCAGATGTGAGATGTGAGGGCCCAGAACTATCTGGGGAGTCAGATGTGAGATGTGAGATCCCAGAACTGTTTGGGAAGTCAGATGTGAGATGTGAGCTCCCAGAACTGTCTAGGGAGTCAGATGTGAGATGAGGGCCCAGAACTGTCTGGGAAGTCAGATGTGAGGGCCCAGAACTGTCTAGGGAGTCAGATGTGAGATGTTAGAGCCCAGAACTGTCTGGGGAGTCAGATGTGAGATGTGAGCTCCCAGAACTGTCTAGGGAGTCTGTGAGATGTGAGGGCCCAGAACTGTCTAGGGAATCAGATGTGAGATGTTAGGGCCCAGAACTGTCGAGGGAGTCAGATGTGAGATGTGAGGGCCCAGAACTGTCGAGGGAGTCAGATGTGAGATGTGAGGGCCCAGAACTGTCTAGGGAGTCAGGTGTGAGATGTCAGGGCCTAGAACTGTCTGGGGAGTCAGATGTGAGATGTGAGCTCCCAGAACTGTCTAGGGGGTTAGATGTGAGATGTGAGGGCCCAGAACTGTCTAGGGAGTCAGGTGTGAGATGTCAGGGCCTAGAACTGTCTGGGGAGTCAGATGTGAGATGTGAGCTCCCAGAACTGTCTGGGGAGTCAGATGTGAGATGTGAGCTCCCAGAACTGTTTGGGAAGTCAGATGTGAGATGTGAGCTCCCAGAACTGTCTAGGGAGTCAGATGTGAGATGTGAGGGCCCAGAACTGTCTGGGAAGTCAGATGTGAGATGTGAGGGCCCAGAACTGTCTAGGGAGTCAGATGTGAGATGTGAGAGCCCAGAACTGTCTAGGGAGTCAGATGTGAGATGTTAGGGCCCAGAACTGTCTGGGGAGTCAGATGTGAGATGTGAGCTCCCAGAACTGTCTAGGGAGTCAGATGTGAGATGTGAGGGCCCAGAACTGTCCGGGAAGTCAGATTTGAGATGCGAGGGCCCAGAACTGTCTGGGAAGTCAGATGTGAGATGTGAGGGCCCAGAACTGTCTGGGAAGTCAGATGTGAGATGTGAGCTCCCAGAACTGTCTGGGGAGTCAGATGTGAGATGAGGGCACAGAACTGTCTGGGGAGTCAGATGTGAGATGTGAGCTCCCAGAACTGTCTAGGGAGTCAGATGTGAGATGTGAGGGCCCAGAACTGTCCGGGAAGTCAGATTTGAGATGTGAGGGCCCAGAACTGTCTGGGAAGTCAGATGTGAGATGTGAGGGCCCAGAACTGTCTAGGGAGTCAGATGTGAGATGTGAGAGCCCAGAACTGTCTAGGGAGTCAGATGTGAGATGTTAGGGCCCAGAACTGTCTGGGGAGTCAGATGTGAGATGTGAGCTCCCAGAACTGTCTAGGGAGTCAGATGTGAGATGAGGGCCCAGAACTGTCTGGGGAGTCAGATGTGAGATGTGAGGGCCCAGAACTGTCTGGGAAGTCAGATGTGAGATGTGAGGGCCCAGAACTGTCTAGGGAGTCAGATGTGAGATGTTAGGGCCCAGAACTGTCTGGGGAGTCTGATGTGAGATGTGAGGGCCCAGAACTGTCTAGGGAGTCAGATGTGAGATGTGAGCTCCCAGAACTGTCTAGGGAGTCAGATGTGAGATGTGAGCTCCCAGAACTGTCTGGGGAGTCAGATGTGAGATGTGAGCTCCCAGAACTGTCTGGGAAGTCAGATGTGAGGGCGCAGAGCTGTCTGGGGAGTCAGATGTGAATGTGAGGGCCCAGAACTGTCTAGGGAGTTAGATGTGAGATGAGGGCCCAGAACTGTCTAGGGAGTCAGATGTGAGATGAGGGCACAGAACTGTCTAGGGAGTCAGATGTGAGATGTGAGGGCCCAGAACTATCTGGGGAGTCAGATGTGAGATGTGAGCTCCCAGAACTGTTTGGGGAGTCAGATGTGAGATGTGAGCTCCCAGAACTGTCTAGGGAGTCAGATGTGAGATGTGAGCTCCCAGAACTGTCTAGGGAGTCAGATGTGAGATGTGAGCTCCCAGAACTGTCTAGGGAGTCAGATGTGAGATGTGAGCTCCCAGAACTGTCTGGGGAGTCAGATGTGAGATGTGAGCTCCCAGAACTGTCTAGGGAGTCAGGTGTGAGCTCCCAGAACTGTCTAGGGAGTCAGATGTGAGATGTGAGGGCCCAGAACTGTCTGGGGACTCAGATGTGAGATGTGAGGGCCCAGAACTGTCTAGGGAGTCAGATGTGATATGTGAGGGCCCAGAACTGTCTAGGGAGTCAGATGTGATATGTGAGGGCCCAGAACTGTCTAGGGAGTCAGATGTGATATGTGAGGGCACAGAACTGTCTGGGGAGTCAGATGTGAGATGTGAGCTCCCAGAACTGTCTAGGGAGTCAGATGTGAGATGTGAGGGCCCAGAACTGTCTGGGGAGTCAGATGTGAGATGTGAGCTCCCAGAACTGTCTAGGGAGTCAGATGTGAGATGTGAGGGCCCAGAACTATCTGGGGACTCAGATGTGAGATGTGAGGGCCCAGAACTGTCTAGGGAGTCATGTGAGATGTGAGCTCCCAGAACTGTCTGGGGAGTCAGGTGTGAGCTCCCAGAACTGTCTAGGGAGTCAGATGTGAGATGTGAAGGCCCAGACCTGTCTGGGAAGTCAGATGTGAGATGTGAGGGCCCAGAACTGTCTAGGGAGTCAGATGTGAGATGTTAGGGCCCAGAACTGTCTGGGGAGTCAGATGTGAGATGTGAGCTCCCAGAACTGTCTAGGGAGTCAGATGTGATATGTGAGGGCCCAGAACTGTCTAGGGATCAGATGTGAGATGTTAGGGCCCAGAACTGTCTGGGGAGTCAGATGTGAGATGTGAACTCGCAGAACTGTTTGGGGAGTCAGATGTGAGATGTGAGCTCCCAGAACTGTCTGGGGAGTCAGATGTGAGATGTGAGGGCCCAGAACTGTCTGGGGAGTCAGATGTGAGATGTGAGCTCCCAGAACTGTCTAGAGAGTCAGATGTGAGATGTGAGCTCCCAGAACTATCTGGGGAGTCAGATGTGAGATGTGAGGGCCCAGAACTATCTGGGGAGTCAGATGTGAGATGTGAGCTCCCAGAACTGTTTGGGGAGTCAGATGTGAGATGAGGGCCCAGAACTGTCTGGGGAGTCAGATGTGAGATGTGAGGGCCCAGAACTGTCTAGGGAGTCAGATGTGAGATGTTAGGGCCCAGAACTGTCTGGGGAGTCAGATGTGAGATGTGAGGGCACAGAACTGTCTGGGGAGTCAGATGTGAGATGTGAGCTCCCAGAACTGTCTGGGGAGTCAGATGTGAGATGTGAGCTCCCAGAACTGTCTAGGGAGTCTGTGAGATGTGAGGGCCCAGAACTGTCTAGGGAATCAATGTGAGATGTTAGGGCCCAGAACTATCTAGCGAGTCAGATGTGAGATGTGAGGGCCCAGAACTGTCGAGGGAGTCAGATGTGAGAAGTGAGGGCCCAGAACTGTCTAGGGAGTCAGGTGTGAGATGTCAGGGCCTAGAACTGTCTGGGGAGTCAGATGTGAGATGTGAGCTCCCAGAACTATCTGGGGAGTCAGATGTGAGATGTGAGCTCCCAGAACTGTTTGGGGAGTCAGATGTGAGATCCCAGAACTGTCTAGGGAGTCAGATGTGAGATGTGAGCTCCCAGAACTGTCTAGGGAGTCAGATGTGAGATGTGAGGGCACAGAACTGTCTGGGGAGTCAGATGTGAGATGTGAGCTCCCAGAACTGTCTAGGGAGTCAGATGTGAGATGTGAGGGCCCAGAACTGTCTAGGGAGTCAGATGTGAGATGTGAGCTCCCAGAACTGTCTGGGGAGTCAGGTTGAGCTCCCAGAACTGTCTAGGGAGTCAGATGTGAGATGTGAGGGCACAGAACTGTCTGGGGAGTCAGATGTGAGATGTGAGCTCCCAGAACTGTCTAGGGAGTCAGATGTGAGATGTGAGGGCCCAGAACTGTCTAGGGAGTCACATGTGAGATGTGAGCTCCCAGAACTGTCTGGGGAGTCAGGTTGAGCTCGCAGAACTGTCTAGGGAGTCAGATGTGAGATGTGAGGGCCCAGAACTGTCCGGGAAGTCAGATTTGAGATGTGAGGGCCCAGAACTGTCTGGGGACTCAGATGTGAGATGTGAGGGCCCAGAACTGTCTAGGGAGTCAGATGTGAGATGTGAGGGCCCAGAACTGTCCGGGAAGTCAGATTTGAGATGTGAGGGCCCAGAACTGTCTGGGGAGTCAGATGTGAGATGTGAGCTCCCAGCACTGTCTAGGGAGTCAGATGTGAGATGTGAGGGCCCAGAACTGTCCGGGAAGTCAGATGTGAGATGTGAGCTCCCAGAACTGTCTAGGGAGTCAGTTGTGAGATGTGAGAGCCCAGAACTGTCTAGGGAGTCAGATGTGAGATGTTAGGGCCCAGAACTGTCTGGGGAGTCAGATGTGAGATGTGAGCTCCCAGAACTGTCTGGGGAGTCAGATGTGAGATGTGAGGGCCCAGAACTGTCTAGGGAGTCAGATGTGAGATGTTAGGGCCCAGAACTGTCTGGGGAGTCAGATGTGAGATGTGAGGGCCCAGAACTATCTGGGGAGTCAGATGTGAGATGTGAGGGCCCAGAACTGTCTGGGGAGTCAGATGTGAGATGTGAGCTCGCAGAACTATCTGGGGAGTCAGATGTGAGATGTGAGCTCCCAGAACTGTTTGGGGAGTCAGATGTGAGATGTGAGCTCGCAGAACTATCTGGGGAGTCAGATGTGAGATGTGAGGGCCCAGAACTGTCTGGGGAGTCAGATGTGAGATGTGAGCTCCCAGAACTATCTGGGGAGTCAGATGTGAGATGTGAGCTCCCAGAACTGTTTGGGGAGTCAGATGTGAGATGTGAGCTCCCAGAACTGTCTAGGGAGTCAGATGTGAGATGAGGGCCCAGAACTGTCTGGGGAGTCAGATGTGAGATGTGAGGGCCCAGAACTATCTGGGGAGTCAGATGTGAGATGTGAGGGCCCAGAACTGTCTGGGGAGTCAGATGTGAGATGTGAGCTCCCAGAACTGTCTAGGGAGTCAGATGTGAGATGTGAGGGCCCAGAACTGTCTAGGGAGTCAGATGTGAATGTGAGGGCCCAGAACTGTCTAGGGAGTCAGATGTGAGATGTTAGGGCCCAGAACTGTCTAGGGAGTCACATGTGAGATGTGAGCTCCCAGAACTGTCTGGGGAGTCAGGTGTGAGCTCCCAGAACTGTCTAGGGAGTCAGATGTGAGATGTGAGGGCCCAGACCTGTCTGGGAAGTCAGATGTGAGATGCGAGGGCCCAGAACTGTCTAGGGAGTCAGATGTGAGATGTTAGGGCCCAGAACTGTCTGGGGAGTCAGATGTGAGATGTGAGCTCCCAGAACTGTCTACGGAGTCAGATGTGATATGTGAGGGCCCAGAACTGTCTAGGGAGTCAGATGTGAGATGTTAGGGCCCAGAACTGTCTAGAGAGTCAGATGTGAGATGTGAGCTCCCAGAACTATCTGGGGAGTCAGATGTGAGATGTGAGGGCCCAGAACTGTCTGGGGAGTCAGATGTGAGATGTGAGCTCCCAGAACTGTCTAGGGAGTCAGATGTGAGATGTTAGGGCCCAGAACTGTCTAGGGAGTCACATGTGAGATGTGAGCTCCCAGAACTGTCTGGGGAGTCAGGTGTGAGCTCCCAGAACTGTCTAGGGAGTCAGATGTGAGATGTGAGGGCCCAGACCTGTCTGGGAAGTCAGATGTGAGATGCGAGGGCCCAGAACTGTCTAGGGAGTCAGATGTGAGATGTTAGGGCCCAGAACTGTCTGGGGAGTCAGATGTGAGATGTGAGCTCCCAGAACTGTCTAGGGAGTCAGATGTGATATGTGAGGGCCCAGAACTGTCTAGGGAGTCAGATGTGAGATGTTAGGGCCCAGAACTGTCTAGAGAGTCAGATGTGAGATGTGAGCTCCCAGAACTATCTGGGGAGTCAGATGTGAGATGTGAGGGCCCAGAACTATCTGGGGAGTCAGATGTGAGATGTGAGATCCCAGAACTGTTTGGGAAGTCAGATGTGAGATGTGAGCTCCCAGAACTGTCTAGGGAGTCAGATGTGAGATGAGGGCCCAGAACTGTCTGGGAAGTCAGATGTGAGATGTGAGGGCCCAGAACTGTCTAGGGAGTCAGATGTGAGATGTTAGAGCCCAGAACTGTCTGGGGAGTCAGATGTGAGATGTGAGCTCCCAGAACTGTCTAGGGAGTCTGTGAGATGTGAGGGCCCAGAACTGTCTAGGGAATCAGATGTGAGATGTTAGGGCCCAGAACTGTCGAGGGAGTCAGATGTGAGGGCCCAGAACTGTCGAGGGAGTCAGATGTGAGATGTGAGGGCCCAGAACTGTCTAGGGAGTCAGGTGTGAGATGTCAGGGCCTAGAACTGTCTGGGGAGTCAGATGTGAGATGTGAGCTCCCAGAACTGTCTAGGGGGTTAGATGTGAGATGTGAGGGCCCAGAACTGTCTAGGGAGTCAGGTGTGAGATGTCAGGGCCTAGAACTGTCTGGGGAGTCAGATGTGAGATGTGAGCTCCCAGAACTGTCTGGGGAGTCAGATGTGAGATGTGAGCTCCCAGAACTGTTTGGGAAGTCAGATGTGAGATGTGAGCTCCCAGAACTGTCTAGGGAGTCAGATGTGAGATGTGAGCTCCCAGAACTGTCTGGGGAGTCAGATGTGAGATGAGGGCACAGAACTGTCTGGGGAGTCAGATGTGAGATGTGAGCTCCCAGAACTGTCTAGGGAGTCAGATGTGAGATGTGAGGGCCCAGAACTGTCCGGGAAGTCAGATTTGAGATGTGAGGGCCCAGAACTGTCTGGGAAGTCAGATGTGAGATGTGAGGGCCCAGAACTGTCTAGGGAGTCAGATGTGAGATGTGAGAGCCCAGAACTGTCTAGGGAGTCAGATGTGAGATGTTAGGGCCCAGAACTGTCTGGGGAGTCAGATGTGAGATGTGAGCTCCCAGAACTGTCTAGGGAGTCAGATGTGAGATGAGGGCCCAGAACTGTCTGGGGAGTCAGATGTGAGATGTGAGGGCCCAGAACTGTCTGGGAAGTCAGATGTGAGATGTGAGGGCCCAGAACTGTCTAGGGAGTCAGATGTGAGATGTTAGGGCCCAGAACTGTCTGGGGAGTCTGATGTGAGATGTGAGGGCCCAGAACTGTCTAGGGAGTCAGATGTGAGATGTTAGGGCCCAGAACTGTCTGGGGAGTCAGATGTGAGATGTGAGCTCCCAGAACTGTCTAGGGAGTCTGTGAGATGTGAGGGCCCAGAACTGTCTAGGGAATCAGATGTGAGATGTTAGGGCCCAGAACTGTCGAGGGAGTCAGATGTGAGATGTGAGGGCCCAGAACTGTCGAGGGAGTCAGATGTGAGATGTGAGGGCCCAGAACTGTCTAGGGAGTCAGGTGTGAGATGTCAGGGCCTAGAACTGTCTGGGGAGTCAGATGTGAGATGTGAGCTCCCAGAACTGTCTAGGGGGTTAGATGTGAGATGTGAGGGCCCAGAACTGTCTAGGGAGTCAGGTGTGAGATGTCAGGGCCTAGAACTGTCTGGGGAGTCAGATGTGAGATGTGAGCTCCCAGAACTGTCTGGGGAGTCAGATGTGAGATGTGAGCTCCCAGAACTGTTTGGGAAGTCAGATGTGAGATGTGAGCTCTCAGAACTGTCTAGGGAGTCAGATGTGAGATGTGAGCTCCCAGAACTGTCTGGGGAGTCAGATGTGAGATGAGGGCACAGAACTGTCTGGGAGTCAGATGTGAGATGTGAGCTCCCAGAACTGTCTAGGGAGTCAGATGTGAGATGTGAGGGCCCAGAACTGTCCGGGAAGTCAGATTTGAGATGTGAGGGCCCAGAACTGTCCGGGAAGTCAGATGTGAGATGTGAGGGCCCAGAACTGTCTAGGGAGTCAGATGTGAGATGTGAGAGCCCAGAACTGTCTAGGGAGTCAGATGTGAGATGTTAGGGCCCAGAACTGTCTGGGGAGTCAGATGTGAGATGTGAGCTCCCAGAACTGTCTGGGGAGTCAGATGTGAGATGTGAGGGCCCAGAACTGTCTGGGGAGTCAGATGTGAGATGTGAGCTCGCAGAACTATCTGGGGAGTCAGATGTGAGATGTGAGCTCCCAGAACTGTTTGGGGAGTCAGATGTGAGATGTGAGCTCGCAGAACTATCTGGGGAGTCAGATGTGAGATGTGAGGGCCCAGAACTGTCTGGGGAGTCAGATGTGAGATGTGAGCTCCCAGAACTATCTGGGGAGTCAGATGTGAGATGTGAGCTCCCAGAACTGTTTGGGGAGTCAGATGTGAGATGTGAGCTCCCAGAACTGTCTAGGGAGTCAGATGTGAGATGAGGGCCCAGAACTGTCTGGGGAGTCAGATGTGAGATGTGAGGGCCCAGAACTATCTGGGGAGTCAGATGTGAGATGTGAGGGCCCAGAACTGTCTGGGGAGTCAGATGTGAGATGTGAGCTCCCAGAACTGTCTAGGGAGTCAGATGTGAGATGTGAGCTCCCAGAACTGTCTAGGGAGTCAGATGTGATATATGAGGGCCCAGAACTGTCTAGGGAGTCAGATGTGAGATGTTAGGGCCCAGAACTGTCTAGAGAGTCAGATGTGAGATGTGAGCTCCCAGAACTGTCTGGGGAGTCAGGTGTGAGCTCCCAGAACTGTCTAGGGAGTCAGATGTGAGATGTGAGGGCCCAGACCTGTCTGGGAAGTCAGATGTGAGATGCGAGGGCCCAGAACTGTCTAGGGAGTCAGATGTGAGATGTTAGGGCCCAGAACTGTCTGGGGAGTCAGATGTGAGATGTGAGCTCCCAGAACTGTCTAGGGAGTCAGATGTGATATATGAGGGCCCAGAACTGTCTAGGGAGTCAGATGTGAGATGTTAGGGCCCAGAACTGTCTAGAGAGTCAGATGTGAGATGTGAGCTCCCAGAACTATCTGGGGAGTCAGATGTGAGATGTGAGGGCCCAGAACTATCTGGGGAGTCAGATGTGAGATGTGAGATCCCAGAACTGTCTGGGAAGTCAGATGTGAGATGTGAGGGCCCAGAACTGTCTAGGGAGTCAGATGTGAGATGTTAGAGCCCAGAACTGTCTGGGGAGTCAGATGTGAGATGTGAGCTCCCAGAACTGTCTAGGGAGTCTGTGAGATGTGAGGGCCCAGAACTGTCTAGGGAATCAGATGTGAGATGTGAGGGCCCAGAACTGTCGAGGGAGTCAGATGTGAGATGTGAGGGCCCAGAACTGTCTAGGGAGTCAGGTGTGAGATGTCAGGGCCTAGAACTGTCTGGGGAGTCAGATGTGAGATGTGAGCTCCCAGAACTGTCTAGGGGGTTAGATGTGAGATGTGAGGGCCCAGAACTGTCTAGGGAGTCAGGTGTGAGATGTGAGGGCCTAGAACTGTCTGGGGAGTCAGATGTGAGATGTGAGCTCCCAGAACTGTCTGGGGAGTCAGATGTGAGATGTGAGCTCCCAGAACTGTTTGGGAAGTCAGATGTGAGATGTGAGCTCCCAGAACTGTCTAGGGAGTCAGATGTGAGATGTGAGCTCCCAGAACTGTCTAGGGAGTCAGATGTGAGATGAGGGCACAGAACAGTCTAGGGAGTCAGATGTGAGATGTGAGCTCCCAGAACTGTCTAGGGAGTCAGATGTGAGATGAGGGCACAGAACAGTCTAGGGAGTCAGATGTGACATGTGAGGGCCCAGAACTATCTGGGGAGTCAGATGTGAGATGTGAGGGCCCAGAACTGTCTGGGGAGTCAGATGTGAGATGTGAGCTCCCAGAACTGTCTAGGGAGTCAGATGTGAGATGTTAGGGCCCAGAACTGTCTAGGGAGTCACATGTGAGATGTGAGCTCCCAGAACTGTCTGGGGAGTCAGGTGTGAGCTCCCAGAACTGTCTAGGGAGTCAGATGTGAGATGTGAGGGCCCAGACCTGTCTGGGAAGTCAGATGTGAGATGCGAGGGCCCAGAACTGTCTAGGGAGTCAGATGTGAGATGTTAGGGCCCAGAACTGTCTGGGGAGTCAGATGTGAGATGTGAGCTCCCAGAACTGTCTAGGGAGTCAGATGTGATATGTGAGGGCCCAGAACTGTCTAGGGAGTCAGATGTGAGATGTTAGGGCCCAGAACTGTCTAGAGAGTCAGATGTGAGATGTGAGCTCCCAGAACTATCTGGGGAGTCAGATGTGAGATGTGAGGGCCCAGAACTATCTGGGGAGTCAGATGTGAGATGTGAGATCCCAGAACTGTTTGGGAAGTCAGATGTGAGATGTGAGCTCCCAGAACTGTCTAGGGAGTCAGATGTGAGATGAGGGCCCAGAACTGTCTGGGAAGTCAGATGTGAGATGTGAGGGCCCAGAACTGTCTAGGGAGTCAGATGTGAGATGTTAGAGCCCAGAACTGTCTGGGGAGTCAGATGTGAGATGTGAGCTCCCAGAACTGTCTAGGGAGTCTGTGAGATGTGAGGGCCCAGAACTGTCTAGGGAATCAGATGTGAGATGTTAGGGCCCAGAACTGTCGAGGGAGTCAGATGTGAGATGTGAGGGCCCAGAACTGTCGAGGGAGTCAGATGTGAGATGTGAGGGCCCAGAACTGTCTAGGGAGTCAGGTGTGAGATGTCAGGGCCTAGAACTGTCTGGGGAGTCAGATGTGAGATGTGAGCTCCCAGAACTGTCTAGGGGGTTAGATGTGAGATGTGAGGGCCCAGAACTGTCTAGGGAGTCAGGTGTGAGATGTCAGGGCCTAGAACTGTCTGGGGAGTCAGATGTGAGATGTGAGCTCCCAGAACTGTCTGGGGAGTCAGATGTGAGATGTGAGCTCCCAGAACTGTTTGGGAAGTCAGATGTGAGATGTGAGCTCCCAGAACTGTCTAGGGAGTCAGATGTGAGATGTGAGGGCCCAGAACTGTCTGGGAAGTCAGATGTGAGATGTGAGCTCCCAGAACTGTCTAGGGAGTCAGATGTGAGATGAGGGCACAGAACAGTCTAGGGAGTCAGATGTGAGATGTGAGCTCCCAGAACTGTCTAGGGAGTCAGATGTGAGATGAGGGCACAGAACAGTCTAGGGAGTCAGATGTGACATGTGAGGGCCCAGAACTATCTGGGGAGTCAGATGTGAGATGTGAGGGCCCAGAACTGTCTGGGGAGTCAGATGTGAGATGTGAGCTCCCAGAACTGTCTAGGGAGTCAGATGTGAGATGTTAGGGCCCAGAACTGTCTAGGGAGTCACATGTGAGATGTGAGCTCCCAGAACTGTCTGGGGAGTCAGGTGTGAGCTCCCAGAACTGTCTAGGGAGTCAGATGTGAGATGTGAGGGCCCAGACCTGTCTGGGAAGTCAGATGTGAGATGCGAGGGCCCAGAACTGTCTAGGGAGTCAGATGTGAGATGTTAGGGCCCAGAACTGTCTGGGGAGTCAGATGTGAGATGTGAGCTCCCAGAACTGTCTAGGGAGTCAGATGTGATATGTGAGGGCCCAGAACTGTCTAGGGAGTCAGATGTGAGATGTTAGGGCCCAGAACTGTCTAGAGAGTCAGATGTGAGATGTGAGCTCCCAGAACTATCTGGGGAGTCAGATGTGAGATGTGAGGGCCCAGAACTATCTGGGGAGTCAGATGTGAGATGTGAGATCCCAGAACTGTTTGGGAAGTCAGATGTGAGATGTGAGCTCCCAGAACTGTCTAGGGAGTCAGATGTGAGATGAGGGCCCAGAACTGTCTGGGAAGTCAGATGTGAGGGCCCAGAACTGTCTAGGGAGTCAGATGTGAGATGTTAGAGCCCAGAACTGTCTGGGGAGTCAGATGTGAGATGTGAGCTCCCAGAACTGTCTAGGGAGTCTGTGAGATGTGAGGGCCCAGAACTGTCTAGGGAATCAGATGTGAGATGTTAGGGCCCAGAACTGTCGAGGGAGTCAGATGTGAGATGTGAGGGCCCAGAACTGTCGAGGGAGTCAGATGTGAGATGTGAGGGCCCAGAACTGTCTAGGGAGTCAGGTGTGAGATGTCAGGGCCTAGAACTGTCTGGGGAGTCAGATGTGAGATGTGAGCTCCCAGAACTGTCTAGGGGGTTAGATGTGAGATGTGAGGGCCCAGAACTGTCTAGGGAGTCAGGTGTGAGATGTCAGGGCCTAGAACTGTCTGGGGAGTCAGATGTGAGATGTGAGCTCCCAGAACTGTCTGGGGAGTCAGATGTGAGATGTGAGCTCCCAGAACTGTTTGGGAAGTCAGATGTGAGATGTGAGCTCCCAGAACTGTCTAGGGAGTCAGATGTGAGATGTGAGGGCCCAGAACTGTCTGGGAAGTCAGATGTGAGATGTGAGGGCCCAGAACTGTCTAGGGAGTCAGATGTGAGATGTGAGAGCCCAGAACTGTCTAGGGAGTCAGATGTGAGATGTTAGGGCCCAGAACTGTCTGGGGAGTCAGATGTGAGATGTGAGCTCCCAGAACTGTCTAGGGAGTCAGATGTGAGATGTGAGGGCCCAGAACTGTCCGGGAAGTCAGATTTGAGATGCGAGGGCCCAGAACTGTCTGGGAAGTCAGATGTGAGATGTGAGGGCCCAGAACTGTCTGGGAAGTCAGATGTGAGATGTGAGCTCCCAGAACTGTCTGGGGAGTCAGATGTGAGATGAGGGCACAGAACTGTCTGGGGAGTCAGATGTGAGATGTGAGCTCCCAGAACTGTCTAGGGAGTCAGATGTGAGATGTGAGGGCCCAGAACTGTCCGGGAAGTCAGATTTGAGATGTGAGGGCCCAGAACTGTCTGGGAAGTCAGATGTGAGATGTGAGGGCCCAGAACTGTCTAGGGAGTCAGATGTGAGATGTGAGAGCCCAGAACTGTCTAGGGAGTCAGATGTGAGATGTTAGGGCCCAGAACTGTCTGGGGAGTCAGATGTGAGATGTGAGCTCCCAGAACTGTCTAGGGAGTCAGATGTGAGATGAGGGCCCAGAACTGTCTGGGGAGTCAGATGTGAGATGTGAGGGCCCAGAACTGTCTGGGAAGTCAGATGTGAGATGTGAGGGCCCAGAACTGTCTAGGGAGTCAGATGTGAGATGTTAGGGCCCAGAACTGTCTGGGGAGTCTGATGTGAGATGTGAGGGCCCAGAACTGTCTAGGGAGTCAGATGTGAGATGTGAGCTCCCAGAACTGTCTAGGGAGTCAGATGTGAGATGTGAGCTCCCAGAACTGTCTGGGGAGTCAGATGTGAGATGTGAGCTCCCAGAACTGTCTGGGAAGTCAGATGTGAGGGCGCAGAGCTGTCTGGGGAGTCAGATGTGAATGTGAGGGCCCAGAACTGTCTAGGGAGTTAGATGTGAGATGAGGGCCCAGAACTGTCTAGGGAGTCAGATGTGAGATGAGGGCACAGAACTGTCTAGGGAGTCAGATGTGAGATGTGAGGGCCCAGAACTATCTGGGGAGTCAGATGTGAGATGTGAGCTCCCAGAACTGTTTGGGGAGTCAGATGTGAGATGTGAGCTCCCAGAACTGTCTAGGGAGTCAGATGTGAGATGTGAGCTCCCAGAACTGTCTAGGGAGTCAGATGTGAGATGTGAGCTCCCAGAACTGTCTAGGGAGTCAGATGTGAGATGTGAGCTCCCAGAACTGTCTGGGGAGTCAGATGTGAGATGTGAGCTCCCAGAACTGTCTAGGGAGTCAGGTGTGAGCTCCCAGAACTGTCTAGGGAGTCAGATGTGAGATGTGAGGGCCCAGAACTGTCTGGGGACTCAGATGTGAGATGTGAGGGCCCAGAACTGTCTAGGGAGTCAGATGTGATATGTGAGGGCCCAGAACTGTCTAGGGAGTCAGATGTGATATGTGAGGGCCCAGAACTGTCTAGGGAGTCAGATGTGATATGTGAGGGCACAGAACTGTCTGGGGAGTCAGATGTGAGATGTGAGCTCCCAGAACTGTCTAGGGAGTCAGATGTGAGATGTGAGGGCCCAGAACTGTCTGGGGAGTCAGATGTGAGATGTGAGCTCCCAGAACTGTCTAGGGAGTCAGATGTGAGATGTGAGGGCCCAGAACTATCTGGGGACTCAGATGTGAGATGTGAGGGCCCAGAACTGTCTAGGGAGTCATGTGAGATGTGAGCTCCCAGAACTGTCTGGGGAGTCAGGTGTGAGCTCCCAGAACTGTCTAGGGAGTCAGATGTGAGATGTGAAGGCCCAGACCTGTCTGGGAAGTCAGATGTGAGATGTGAGGGCCCAGAACTGTCTAGGGAGTCAGATGTGAGATGTTAGGGCCCAGAACTGTCTGGGGAGTCAGATGTGAGATGTGAGCTCCCAGAACTGTCTAGGGAGTCAGATGTGATATGTGAGGGCCCAGAACTGTCTAGGGATCAGATGTGAGATGTTAGGGCCCAGAACTGTCTGGGGAGTCAGATGTGAGATGTGAACTCGCAGAACTGTTTGGGGAGTCAGATGTGAGATGTGAGCTCCCAGAACTGTCTGGGGAGTCAGATGTGAGATGTGAGGGCCCAGAACTGTCTGGGGAGTCAGATGTGAGATGTGAGCTCCCAGAACTGTCTAGAGAGTCAGATGTGAGATGTGAGCTCCCAGAACTATCTGGGGAGTCAGATGTGAGATGTGAGGGCCCAGAACTATCTGGGGAGTCAGATGTGAGATGTGAGCTCCCAGAACTGTTTGGGGAGTCAGATGTGAGATGAGGGCCCAGAACTGTCTGGGGAGTCAGATGTGAGATGTGAGGGCCCAGAACTGTCTAGGGAGTCAGATGTGAGATGTTAGGGCCCAGAACTGTCTGGGGAGTCAGATGTGAGATGTGAGGGCACAGAACTGTCTGGGGAGTCAGATGTGAGATGTGAGCTCCCAGAACTGTCTGGGGAGTCAGATGTGAGATGTGAGCTCCCAGAACTGTCTAGGGAGTCTGTGAGATGTGAGGGCCCAGAACTGTCTAGGGAATCAATGTGAGATGTTAGGGCCCAGAACTATCTAGCGAGTCAGATGTGAGATGTGAGGGCCCAGAACTGTCGAGGGAGTCAGATGTGAGAAGTGAGGGCCCAGAACTGTCTAGGGAGTCAGGTGTGAGATGTCAGGGCCTAGAACTGTCTGGGGAGTCAGATGTGAGATGTGAGCTCCCAGAACTATCTGGGGAGTCAGATGTGAGATGTGAGCTCCCAGAACTGTTTGGGGAGTCAGATGTGAGATCCCAGAACTGTCTAGGGAGTCAGATGTGAGATGTGAGCTCCCAGAACTGTCTAGGGAGTCAGATGTGAGATGTGAGGGCACAGAACTGTCTGGGGAGTCAGATGTGAGATGTGAGCTCCCAGAACTGTCTAGGGAGTCAGATGTGAGATGTGAGGGCCCAGAACTGTCTAGGGAGTCAGATGTGAGATGTGAGCTCCCAGAACTGTCTGGGGAGTCAGGTTGAGCTCCCAGAACTGTCTAGGGAGTCAGATGTGAGATGTGAGGGCACAGAACTGTCTGGGGAGTCAGATGTGAGATGTGAGCTCCCAGAACTGTCTAGGGAGTCAGATGTGAGATGTGAGGGCCCAGAACTGTCTAGGGAGTCACATGTGAGATGTGAGCTCCCAGAACTGTCTGGGGAGTCAGGTTGAGCTCGCAGAACTGTCTAGGGAGTCAGATGTGAGATGTGAGGGCCCAGAACTGTCCGGGAAGTCAGATTTGAGATGTGAGGGCCCAGAACTGTCTGGGGACTCAGATGTGAGATGTGAGGGCCCAGAACTGTCTAGGGAGTCAGATGTGAGATGTGAGGGCCCAGAACTGTCCGGGAAGTCAGATTTGAGATGTGAGGGCCCAGAACTGTCTGGGGAGTCAGATGTGAGATGTGAGCTCCCAGCACTGTCTAGGGAGTCAGATGTGAGATGTGAGGGCCCAGAACTGTCCGGGAAGTCAGATGTGAGATGTGAGCTCCCAGAACTGTCTAGGGAGTCAGTTGTGAGATGTGAGAGCCCAGAACTGTCTAGGGAGTCAGATGTGAGATGTTAGGGCCCAGAACTGTCTGGGGAGTCAGATGTGAGATGTGAGCTCCCAGAACTGTCTGGGGAGTCAGATGTGAGATGTGAGGGCCCAGAACTGTCTAGGGAGTCAGATGTGAGATGTTAGGGCCCAGAACTGTCTGGGGAGTCAGATGTGAGATGTGAGGGCCCAGAACTATCTGGGGAGTCAGATGTGAGATGTGAGGGCCCAGAACTGTCTGGGGAGTCAGATGTGAGATGTGAGCTCGCAGAACTATCTGGGGAGTCAGATGTGAGATGTGAGCTCCCAGAACTGTTTGGGGAGTCAGATGTGAGATGTGAGCTCGCAGAACTATCTGGGGAGTCAGATGTGAGATGTGAGGGCCCAGAACTGTCTGGGGAGTCAGATGTGAGATGTGAGCTCCCAGAACTATCTGGGGAGTCAGATGTGAGATGTGAGCTCCCAGAACTGTTTGGGGAGTCAGATGTGAGATGTGAGCTCCCAGAACTGTCTAGGGAGTCAGATGTGAGATGAGGGCCCAGAACTGTCTGGGGAGTCAGATGTGAGATGTGAGGGCCCAGAACTATCTGGGGAGTCAGATGTGAGATGTGAGGGCCCAGAACTGTCTGGGGAGTCAGATGTGAGATGTGAGCTCCCAGAACTGTCTAGGGAGTCAGATGTGAGATGTGAGGGCCCAGAACTGTCTAGGGAGTCAGATGTGAATGTGAGGGCCCAGAACTGTCTAGGGAGTCAGATGTGAGATGTTAGGGCCCAGAACTGTCTAGGGAGTCACATGTGAGATGTGAGCTCCCAGAACTGTCTGGGGAGTCAGGTGTGAGCTCCCAGAACTGTCTAGGGAGTCAGATGTGAGATGTGAGGGCCCAGACCTGTCTGGGAAGTCAGATGTGAGATGCGAGGGCCCAGAACTGTCTAGGGAGTCAGATGTGAGATGTTAGGGCCCAGAACTGTCTGGGGAGTCAGATGTGAGATGTGAGCTCCCAGAACTGTCTACGGAGTCAGATGTGATATGTGAGGGCCCAGAACTGTCTAGGGAGTCAGATGTGAGATGTTAGGGCCCAGAACTGTCTAGAGAGTCAGATGTGAGATGTGAGCTCCCAGAACTATCTGGGGAGTCAGATGTGAGATGTTAGGGCCCAGAACTGTCTGGGGAGTCTGATGTGAGATGTGAGGGCCCAGAACTGTCTAGGGAGTCAGATGTGAGATGTGAGCTCCCAGAACTGTCTAGGGAGTCAGATGTGAGATGTGAGCTACCAGAACTGTCTGGGGAGTCAGATGTGAGATGTGAGCTCCCAGAACTGTCTGGGAAGTCAGATGTGAGGGCGCAGAGCTGTCTGGGGAGTCAGATGTGAATGTGAGGGCCCAGAACTGTCTAGGGAGTTAGATGTGAGATGAGGGCCCAGAACTGTCTAGGGAGTCAGATGTGAGATGAGGGCACAGAACTGTCTAGGGAGTCAGATGTGAGATGTGAGGGCCCAGAACTATCTGGGGAGTCAGATGTGAGATGTGAGGGCCCAGAACTGTCTGGGGAGTCAGATGTGAGATGTGAGCTCCCAGAACTGTCTAGGGAGTCAGATGTGAGATGTTAGGGCCCAGAACTGTCTAGGGAGTCACATGTGAGATGTGAGCTCCCAGAACTGTCTGGGGAGTCAGGTGTGAGCTCCCAGAACTGTCTAGGGAGTCAGATGTGAGATGTGAGGGCCCAGACCTGTCTGGGAAGTCAGATGTGAGATGCGAGGGCCCAGAACTGTCTAGGGAGTCAGATGTGAGATGTTAGGGCCCAGAACTGTCTGGGGAGTCAGATGTGAGATGTGAGCTCCCAGAACTGTCTAGGGAGTCAGATGTGATATGTGAGGGCCCAGAACTGTCTAGGGAGTCAGATGTGAGATGTTAGGGCCCAGAACTGTCTAGAGAGTCAGATGTGAGATGTGAGCTCCCAGAACTATCTGGGGAGTCAGATGTGAGATGTGAGGGCCCAGAACTATCTGGGGAGTCAGATGTGAGATCCCAGAACTGTTTGGGAAGTCAGATGTGAGATGTGAGCTCCCAGAACTGTCTAGGGAGTCAGATGTGAGATGAGGGCCCAGAACTGTCTGGGAAGTCAGATGTGAGATGTGAGGGCCCAGAACTGTCTAGGGAGTCAGATGTGAGATGTTAGAGCCCAGAACTGTCTGGGGAGTCAGATGTGAGATGTGAGCTCCCAGAACTGTCTGGGGAGTCAGATGTGAGATGTGAGGGCCCAGAACTGTCTGGGGAGTCAGATGTGAGATGTGAGCTCCCAGAACTGTCTAGAGAGTCAGATGTGAGATGTGAGCTCCCAGAACTATCTGGGGAGTCAGATGTGAGATGTGAGGGCCCAGAACTATCTGGGGAGTCAGATGTGAGATGTGAGCTCCCAGAACTGTTTGGGGAGTCAGATGTGAGATGAGGGCCCAGAACTGTCTGGGGAGTCAGATGTGAGATGTGAGGGCCCAGAACTGTCTAGGGAGTCAGATGTGAGATGTTAGGGCCCAGAACTGTCTGGGGAGTCAGATGTGAGATGTGAGGGCACAGAACTGTCTGGGGAGTCAGATGTGAGATGTGAGCTCCCAGAACTGTCTGGGGAGTCAGATGTGAGATGTGAGCTCCCAGAACTGTCTAGGGAGTCTGTGAGATGTGAGGGCCCAGAACTGTCTAGGGAATCAATGTGAGATGTTAGGGCCCAGAACTATCTAGCGAGTCAGATGTGAGATGTGAGGGCCCAGAACTGTCGAGGGAGTCAGATGTGAGAAGTGAGGGCCCAGAACTGTCTAGGGAGTCAGGTGTGAGATGTCAGGGCCTAGAACTGTCTGGGGAGTCAGATGTGAGATGTGAGCTCCCAGAACTATCTGGGGAGTCAGATGTGAGATGTGAGCTCCCAGAACTGTTTGGGGAGTCAGATGTGAGATCCCAGAACTGTCTAGGGAGTCAGATGTGAGATGTGAGCTCCCAGAACTGTCTAGGGAGTCAGATGTGAGATGTGAGGGCACAGAACTGTCTGGGGAGTCAGATGTGAGATGTGAGCTCCCAGAACTGTCTAGGGAGTCAGATGTGAGATGTGAGGGCCCAGAACTGTCTAGGGAGTCAGATGTGAGATGTGAGCTCCCAGAACTGTCTGGGGAGTCAGGTTGAGCTCCCAGAACTGTCTAGGGAGTCAGATGTGAGATGTGAGGGCACAGAACTGTCTGGGGAGTCAGATGTGAGATGTGAGCTCCCAGAACTGTCTAGGGAGTCAGATGTGAGATGTGAGGGCCCAGAACTGTCTAGGGAGTCACATGTGAGATGTGAGCTCCCAGAACTGTCTGGGGAGTCAGGTTGAGCTCGCAGAACTGTCTAGGGAGTCAGATGTGAGATGTGAGGGCCCAGAACTGTCCGGGAAGTCAGATTTGAGATGTGAGGGCCCAGAACTGTCTGGGGACTCAGATGTGAGATGTGAGGGCCCAGAACTGTCTAGGGAGTCAGATGTGAGATGTGAGGGCCCAGAACTGTCCGGGAAGTCAGATTTGAGATGTGAGGGCCCAGAACTGTCTGGGGAGTCAGATGTGAGATGTGAGCTCCCAGCACTGTCTAGGGAGTCAGATGTGAGATGTGAGGGCCCAGAACTGTCCGGGAAGTCAGATGTGAGATGTGAGCTCCCAGAACTGTCTAGGGAGTCAGTTGTGAGATGTGAGAGCCCAGAACTGTCTAGGGAGTCAGATGTGAGATGTTAGGGCCCAGAACTGTCTGGGGAGTCAGATGTGAGATGTGAGCTCCCAGAACTGTCTGGGGAGTCAGATGTGAGATGTGAGGGCCCAGAACTGTCTAGGGAGTCAGATGTGAGATGTTAGGGCCCAGAACTGTCTGGGGAGTCAGATGTGAGATGTGAGGGCCCAGAACTATCTGGGGAGTCAGATGTGAGATGTGAGGGCCCAGAACTGTCTGGGGAGTCAGATGTGAGATGTGAGCTCGCAGAACTATCTGGGGAGTCAGATGTGAGATGTGAGCTCCCAGAACTGTTTGGGGAGTCAGATGTGAGATGTGAGCTCGCAGAACTATCTGGGGAGTCAGATGTGAGATGTGAGGGCCCAGAACTGTCTGGGGAGTCAGATGTGAGATGTGAGCTCCCAGAACTATCTGGGGAGTCAGATGTGAGATGTGAGCTCCCAGAACTGTTTGGGGAGTCAGATGTGAGATGTGAGCTCCCAGAACTGTCTAGGGAGTCAGATGTGAGATGAGGGCCCAGAACTGTCTGGGGAGTCAGATGTGAGATGTGAGGGCCCAGAACTATCTGGGGAGTCAGATGTGAGATGTGAGGGCCCAGAACTGTCTGGGGAGTCAGATGTGAGATGTGAGCTCCCAGAACTGTCTAGGGAGTCAGATGTGAGATGTGAGGGCCCAGAACTGTCTAGGGAGTCAGATGTGAATGTGAGGGCCCAGAACTGTCTAGGGAGTCAGATGTGAGATGTTAGGGCCCAGAACTGTCTAGGGAGTCACATGTGAGATGTGAGCTCCCAGAACTGTCTGGGGAGTCAGGTGTGAGCTCCCAGAACTGTCTAGGGAGTCAGATGTGAGATGTGAGGGCCCAGACCTGTCTGGGAAGTCAGATGTGAGATGCGAGGGCCCAGAACTGTCTAGGGAGTCAGATGTGAGATGTTAGGGCCCAGAACTGTCTGGGGAGTCAGATGTGAGATGTGAGCTCCCAGAACTGTCTACGGAGTCAGATGTGATATGTGAGGGCCCAGAACTGTCTAGGGAGTCAGATGTGAGATGTTAGGGCCCAGAACTGTCTAGAGAGTCAGATGTGAGATGTGAGCTCCCAGAACTATCTGGGGAGTCAGATGTGAGATGTTAGGGCCCAGAACTGTCTGGGGAGTCTGATGTGAGATGTGAGGGCCCAGAACTGTCTAGGGAGTCAGATGTGAGATGTGAGCTCCCAGAACTGTCTAGGGAGTCAGATGTGAGATGTGAGCTACCAGAACTGTCTGGGGAGTCAGATGTGAGATGTGAGCTCCCAGAACTGTCTGGGAAGTCAGATGTGAGGGCGCAGAGCTGTCTGGGGAGTCAGATGTGAATGTGAGGGCCCAGAACTGTCTAGGGAGTTAGATGTGAGATGAGGGCCCAGAACTGTCTAGGGAGTCAGATGTGAGATGAGGGCACAGAACTGTCTAGGGAGTCAGATGTGAGATGTGAGGGCCCAGAACTATCTGGGGAGTCAGATGTGAGATGTGAGGGCCCAGAACTGTCTGGGGAGTCAGATGTGAGATGTGAGCTCCCAGAACTGTCTAGGGAGTCAGATGTGAGATGTTAGGGCCCAGAACTGTCTAGGGAGTCACATGTGAGATGTGAGCTCCCAGAACTGTCTGGGGAGTCAGGTGTGAGCTCCCAGAACTGTCTAGGGAGTCAGATGTGAGATGTGAGGGCCCAGACCTGTCTGGGAAGTCAGATGTGAGATGCGAGGGCCCAGAACTGTCTAGGGAGTCAGATGTGAGATGTTAGGGCCCAGAACTGTCTGGGGAGTCAGATGTGAGATGTGAGCTCCCAGAACTGTCTAGGGAGTCAGATGTGATATGTGAGGGCCCAGAACTGTCTAGGGAGTCAGATGTGAGATGTTAGGGCCCAGAACTGTCTAGAGAGTCAGATGTGAGATGTGAGCTCCCAGAACTATCTGGGGAGTCAGATGTGAGATGTGAGGGCCCAGAACTATCTGGGGAGTCAGATGTGAGATCCCAGAACTGTTTGGGAAGTCAGATGTGAGATGTGAGCTCCCAGAACTGTCTAGGGAGTCAGATGTGAGATGAGGGCCCAGAACTGTCTGGGAAGTCAGATGTGAGATGTGAGGGCCCAGAACTGTCTAGGGAGTCAGATGTGAGATGTTAGAGCCCAGAACTGTCTGGGGAGTCAGATGTGAGATGTGAGCTCCCAGAACTGTCTAGGGAGTCTGTGAGATGTGAGGGCCCAGAACTGTCTAGGGAATCAGATGTGAGATGTTAGGGCCCAGAACTGTCGAGGGAGTCAGATGTGAGATGTGAGGGCCCAGAACTGTCGAGGGAGTCAGATGTGAGATGTGAGGGTCCAGAACTGTCTAGGGAGTCAGGTGTGAGATGTCAGGGCCTAGAACTGTCTGGGGAGTCAGATGTGAGATGTGAGCTCCCAGAACTGTCTAGGGGGTTAGATGTGAGATGTGAGGGCCCAGAACTGTCTAGGGAGTCAGGTGTGAGATGTCAGGGCCTAGAACTGTCTGGGGAGTCAGATGTGAGATGTGAGCTCCCAGAACTGTCTGGGGAGTCAGATGTGAGATGTGAGCTCCCAGAACTGTTTGGGAAGTCAGATGTGAGATGTGAGCTCCCAGAACTGTCTAGGGAGTCAGATGTGAGATGTGAGCTCCCAGAACTGTCTGGGGAGTCAGATGTGAGATGAGGGCACAGAACTGTCTGGGGAGTCAGATGTGAGATGTGAGCTCCCAGAACTGTCTAGGGAGTCAGATGTGAGATGTGAGGGCCCAGAACTGTCCGGGAAGTCAGATTTGAGATGTGAGGGCCCAGAACTGTCTGGGAAGTCAGATGTGAGATGTGAGGGCCCAGAACTGTCTAGGGAGTCAGATGTGAGATGTGAGAGCCCAGAACTGTCTAGGGAGTCAGATGTGAGATGTTAGGGCCCAGAACTGTCTGGGGAGTCAGATGTGAGATGTGAGCTCCCAGAACTGTCTGGGGAGTCAGATGTGAGATGTGAGGGCCCAGAACTGTCTGGGGAGTCAGGTGTGAGATGTGAGGGCCCAGAACTGTCTGGGGAGTCAGATGTGAGATGTGAGGGCCCAGAACTATCTGGGGAGTCAGATGTGAGATGTGAGCTCCCAGAACTGTTTGGGGAGTCAGATGTGAGATGTGAGCTCCCAGAACTGTCTAGGGAGTCAGATGTGAGATGAGGGCCCAGAACTGTCTGGGGAGTCAGATGTGAGATGTGAGGGCCCAGAACTGTCTGGGAAGTCAGATGTGAGATGTGAGGGCCCAGAACTGTCTAGGGAGTCAGATGTGAGATGTTAGGGCCCAGAACTGTCTGGGGAGTCTGATGTGAGATGTGAGGGCCCAGAACTGTCTAGGGAGTCAGATGTGAGATGTGAGCTCCCAGAACTGTCTAGGGAGTCAGATGTGAGATGTGAGCTCCCAGAACTGTCTGGGGAGTCAGATGTGAGATGTGAGCTCCCAGAACTGTCTGGGAAGTCAGATGTGAGGGCGCAGAGCTGTCTGGGGAGTCAGATGTGAATGTGAGGGCCCAGAACTGTCTAGGGAGTTAGATGTGAGATGAGGGCCCAGAACTGTCTAGGGAGTCAGATGTGAGATGAGGGCACAGAACTGTCTAGGGAGTCAGATGTGAGATGTGAGAGCCCAGAACTGTCTAGGGAGTCAGATGTGAGATGTTAGGGCCCAGAACTGTCTGGGGAGTCAGATGTGAGATGTGAGCTCCCAGAACTGTCTGGGGAGTCAGATGTGAGATGTGAGGGCCCAGAACTGTCTAGGGAGTCAGATGTGAGATGTTAGGGCCCAGAACTGTCTGGGGAGTCAGATGTGAGATGTGTGGGCCCAGAACTATCTGGGGAGTCAGATGTGAGATGTGAGGGCCCAGAACTGTCTGGGGAGTCAGATGTGAGATGTGAGGGCCCAGAACTATCTGGGGAGTCAGATGTGAGATGTGAGGGCCCAGACCTGTCTGGGAAGTCAGATGTGAGATGCGAGGGCCCAGAACTGTCTAGGGAGTCAGATGTGAGATGTTAGGGCCCAGAACTGTCTGGGGAGTCAGATGTGAGATGTGAGCTCCCAGAACTGTCTAGGGAGTCAGATGTGAGATGAGGGCCCAGAACTGTCTAGGGAGTCAGATGTGAGATGTTAGGGCCCAGAACTGTCTAGGGAGTCAGATGTGAGATGTTAGGGCCCAGAACTGTCTAGAGAGTCAGATGTGAGCTCCCAGAACTATCTGGGGAGTCAGATGTGAGATGTTAGGGCCCAGAACTGTCTGGGGAGTCTGATGTGAGATGTGAGGGCCCAGAACTGTCTAGGGAGTCAGATGTGAGATGTGAGCTCCCAGAACTGTCTAGGGAGTCAGATGTGAGATGTGAGCTACCAGAACTGTCTGGGGAGTCAGATGTGAGATGTGAGCTCCCAGAACTGTCTGGGAAGTCAGATGTGAGGGCGCAGAGCTGTCTGGGGAGTCAGATGTGAATGTGAGGGCCCAGAACTGTCTAGGGAGTTAGATGTGAGATGAGGGCCCAGAACTGTCTAGGGAGTCAGATGTGAGATGAGGGCACAGAACTGTCTAGGGAGTCAGATGTGAGATGTGAGGGCCCAGAACTATCTGGGGAGTCAGATGTGAGATGTGAGGGCCCAGAACTGTCTGGGGAGTCAGATGCGAGATGTGAGCTCCCAGAACTGTCTAGGGAGTCAGATGTGAGATGTTAGGGCCCAGAAGTGTCTAGGGAGTCACATGTGAGATGTGAGCTCCCAGAACTGTCTGGGGAGTCAGGTGTGAGCTCCCAGAACTGTCTAGGGAGTCAGATGTGAGATGTGAGGGCCCAGACCTGTCTGGGAAGTCAGATGTGAGATGCGAGGGCCCAGAACTGTCTAGGGAGTCAGATGTGAGATGTTAGGGCCCAGAACTGTCTGGGGAGTCAGATGTGAGATGTGAGCTCCCAGAACTGTCTAGGGAGTCAGATGTGATATGTGAGGGCCCAGAACTGTCTAGGGAGTCAGATGTGAGATGTTAGGGCCCAGAACTGTCTAGAGAGTCAGATGTGAGATGTGAGCTCCCAGAACTATCTGGGGAGTCAGATGTGAGATGTGAGGGCCCAGAACTATCTGGGGAGTCAGATGTGAGATCCCAGAACTGTTTGGGAAGTCAGATGTGAGATGTGAGCTCCCAGAACTGTCTAGGGAGTCAGATGTGAGATGAGGGCCCAGAACTGTCTGGGAAGTCAGATGTGAGATGTGAGGGCCCAGAACTGTCTAGGGAGTCAGATGTGAGATGTTAGAGCCCAGAACTGTCTGGGGAGTCAGATGTGAGATGTGAGCTCCCAGAACTGTCTAGGGAGTCTGTGAGATGTGAGGGCCCAGAACTGTCTAGGGAATCAGATGTGAGATGTTAGGGCCCAGAACTGTCGAGGGAGTCAGATGTGAGATGTGAGGGCCCAGAACTGTCGAGGGAGTCAGATGTGAGATGTGAGGGTCCAGAACTGTCTAGGGAGTCAGGTGTGAGATGTGAGCTCCCAGAACTATCTGGGGAGTCAGATGTGAGATGTTAGGGCCCAGAACTGTCTGGGGAGTCTGATGTGAGATGTGAGGGCCCAGAACTGTCTAGGGAGTCAGATGTGAGATGTGAGCTCCCAGAACTGTCTAGGGAGTCAGATGTGAGATGTGAGCTCCCAGAACTGTCTAGGGAGTCAGGTGTGAGCTCCCAGAACTGTCTAGGGAGTCAGATGTGAGATGTGAGGGCCCAGAACTGTCTGGGGACTCAGATGTGAGATGTGAGGGCCCAGAACTGTCTAGGGAGTCAGATGTGATATGTGAGGGCCCAGAACTGTCTAGGGAGTCAGATGTGATATGTGAGGGCCCAGAACTGTCTAGGGAGTCAGATGTGATATGTGAGGGCACAGAACTGTCTGGGGAGTCAGATGTGAGATGTGAGCTCCCAGAACTGTCTAGGGAGTCAGATGTGAGATGTGAGGGCCCAGAACTGTCTGGGGAGTCAGATGTGAGATGTGAGCTCCCAGAACTGTCTAGGGAGTCAGATGTGAGATGTGAGGGCCCAGAACTATCTGGGGACTCAGATGTGAGATGTGAGGGCCCAGAACTGTCTAGGGAGTCATGTGAGATGTGAGCTCCCAGAACTGTCTGGGGAGTCAGGTGTGAGCTCCCAGAACTGTCTAGGGAGTCAGATGTGAGATGTGAAGGCCCAGACCTGTCTGGGAAGTCAGATGTGAGATGTGAGGGCCCAGAACTGTCTAGGGAGTCAGATGTGAGATGTTAGGGCCCAGAACTGTCTGGGGAGTCAGATGTGAGATGTGAGCTCCCAGAACTGTCTAGGGAGTCAGATGTGATATGTGAGGGCCCAGAACTGTCTAGGGAGTCAGATGTGAGATGTTAGGGCCCAGAACTGTCTGGGGAGTCAGATGTGAGATGTGAACTCGCAGAACTGTTTGGGGAGTCAGATGTGAGATGTGAGCTCCCAGAACTGTCTGGGGAGTCAGATGTGAGATGTGAGGGCCCAGAACTGTCTGGGGAGTCAGATGTGAGATGTGAGCTCCCAGAACTGTCTAGAGAGTCAGATGTGAGATGTGAGCTCCCAGAACTATCTGGGGAGTCAGATGTGAGATGTGAGGGCCCAGAACTATCTGGGGAGTCAGATGTGAGATGTGAGCTCCCAGAACTGTTTGGGGAGTCAGATGTGAGATGAGGGCCCAGAACTGTCTGGGGAGTCAGATGTGAGATGTGAGGGCCCAGAACTGTCTAGGGAGTCAGATGTGAGATGTTAGGGCCCAGAACTGTCTGGGGAGTCAGATGTGAGATGTGAGGGCACAGAACTGTCTGGGGAGTCAGATGTGAGATGTGAGCTCCCAGAACTGTCTGGGGAGTCAGATGTGAGATGTGAGCTCCCAGAACTGTCTAGGGAGTCTGTGAGATGTGAGGGCCCAGAACTGTCTAGGGAATCAATGTGAGATGTTAGGGCCCAGAACTATCTAGCGAGTCAGATGTGAGATGTGAGGGCCCAGAACTGTCGAGGGAGTCAGATGTGAGAAGTGAGGGCCCAGAACTGTCTAGGGAGTCAGGTGTGAGATGTCAGGGCCTAGAACTGTCTGGGGAGTCAGATGTGAGATGTGAGCTCCCAGAACTATCTGGGGAGTCAGATGTGAGATGTGAGCTCCCAGAACTGTTTGGGGAGTCAGATGTGAGATCCCAGAACTGTCTAGGGAGTCAGATGTGAGATGTGAGCTCCCAGAACTGTCTAGGGAGTCAGATGTGAGATGTGAGGGCACAGAACTGTCTGGGGAGTCAGATGTGAGATGTGAGCTCCCAGAACTGTCTAGGGAGTCAGATGTGAGATGTGAGGGCCCAGAACTGTCTAGGGAGTCAGATGTGAGATGTGAGCTCCCAGAACTGTCTGGGGAGTCAGGTTGAGCTCCCAGAACTGTCTAGGGAGTCAGATGTGAGATGTGAGGGCACAGAACTGTCTGGGGTGTCAGATGTGAGATGTGAGCTCCCAGAACTGTCTAGGGAGTCAGATGTGAGATGTGAGGGCCCAGAACTGTCTAGGGAGTCACATGTGAGATGTGAGCTCCCAGAACTGTCTGGGGAGTCAGGTTGAGCTCGCAGAACTGTCTAGGGAGTCAGATGTGAGATGTGAGGGCCCAGAACTGTCCGGGAAGTCAGATTTGAGATGTGAGGGCCCAGAACTGTCTGGGGACTCAGATGTGAGATGTGAGGGCCCAGAACTGTCTAGGGAGTCAGATGTGAGATGTGAGGGCCCAGAACTGTCCGGGAAGTCAGATTTGAGATGTGAGGGCCCAGAACTGTCTGGGGAGTCAGATGTGAGATGTGAGCTCCCAGCACTGTCTAGGGAGTCAGATGTGAGATGTGAGGGCCCAGAACTGTCCGGGAAGTCAGATGTGAGATGTGAGCTCCCAGAACTGTCTAGGGAGTCAGTTGTGAGATGTGAGAGCCCAGAACTGTCTAGGGAGTCAGATGTGAGATGTTAGGGCCCAGAACTGTCTGGGGAGTCAGATGTGAGATGTGAGCTCCCAGAACTGTCTGGGGAGTCAGATGTGAGATGTGAGGGCCCAGAACTGTCTAGGGAGTCAGATGTGAGATGTTAGGGCCCAGAACTGTCTGGGGAGTCAGATGTGAGATGTGAGGGCCCAGAACTATCTGGGGAGTCAGATGTGAGATGTGAGGGCCCAGAACTGTCTGGGGAGTCAGATGTGAGATGTGAGCTCGCAGAACTATCTGGGGAGTCAGATGTGAGATGTGAGCTCCCAGAACTGTTTGGGGAGTCAGATGTGAGATGTGAGCTCGCAGAACTATCTGGGGAGTCAGATGTGAGATGTGAGGGCCCAGAACTGTCTGGGGAGTCAGATGTGAGATGTGAGCTCCCAGAACTATCTGGGGAGTCAGATGTGAGATGTGAGCTCCCAGAACTGTTTGGGGAGTCAGATGTGAGATGTGAGCTCCCAGAACTGTCTAGGGAGTCAGATGTGAGATGAGGGCCCAGAACTGTCTGGGGAGTCAGATGTGAGATGTGAGGGCCCAGAACTATCTGGGGAGTCAGATGTGAGATGTGAGGGCCCAGAACTGTCTGGGGAGTCAGATGTGAGATGTGAGCTCCCAGAACTGTCTAGGGAGTCAGATGTGAGATGTGAGGGCCCAGAACTGTCTAGGGAGTCAGATGTGAATGTGAGGGCCCAGAACTGTCTAGGGAGTCAGATGTGAGATGTTAGGGCCCAGAACTGTCTAGGGAGTCACATGTGAGATGTGAGCTCCCAGAACTGTCTGGGGAGTCAGGTGTGAGCTCCCAGAACTGTCTAGGGAGTCAGATGTGAGATGTGAGGGCCCAGACCTGTCTGGGAAGTCAGATGTGAGATGCGAGGGCCCAGAACTGTCTAGGGAGTCAGATGTGAGATGTTAGGGCCCAGAACTGTCTGGGGAGTCAGATGTGAGATGTGAGCTCCCAGAACTGTCTACGGAGTCAGATGTGATATGTGAGGGCCCAGAACTGTCTAGGGAGTCAGATGTGAGATGTTAGGGCCCAGAACTGTCTAGAGAGTCAGATGTGAGATGTGAGCTCCCAGAACTATCTGGGGAGTCAGATGTGAGATGTTAGGGCCCAGAACTGTCTGGGGAGTCTGATGTGAGATGTGAGGGCCCAGAACTGTCTAGGGAGTCAGATGTGAGATGTGAGCTCCCAGAACTGTCTGGGGAGTCAGGTGTGAGCTCCCAGAACTGTCTAGGGAGTCAGATGTGAGATGTGAGGGCCCAGACCTGTCTGGGAAGTCAGATGTGAGATGCGAGGGCCCAGAACTGTCTAGGGAGTCAGATGTGAGATGTTAGGGCCCAGAACTGTCTGGGGAGTCAGATGTGAGATGTGAGCTCCCAGAACTGTCTAGGGAGTCAGATGTGATATGTGAGGGCCCAGAACTGTCTAGGGAGTCAGATGTGAGATGTTAGGGCCCAGAACTGTCTAGAGAGTCAGATGTGAGATGTGAGCTCCCAGAACTATCTGGGGAGTCAGATGTGAGATGTGAGGGCCCAGAACTATCTGGGGAGTCAGATGTGAGATCCCAGAACTGTTTGGGAAGTCAGATGTGAGATGTGAGCTCCCAGAACTGTCTAGGGAGTCAGATGTGAGATGAGGGCCCAGAACTGTCTGGGAAGTCAGATGTGAGATGTGAGGGCCCAGAACTGTCTAGGGAGTCAGATGTGAGATGTTAGAGCCCAGAACTGTCTGGGGAGTCAGATGTGAGATGTGAGCTCCCAGAACTGTCTAGGGAGTCTGTGAGATGTGAGGGCCCAGAACTGTCTAGGGAATCAGATGTGAGATGTTAGGGCCCAGAACTGTCGAGGGAGTCAGATGTGAGATGTGAGGGCCCAGAACTGTCGAGGGAGTCAGATGTGAGATGTGAGGGTCCAGAACTGTCTAGGGAGTCAGGTGTGAGATGTCAGGGCCTAGAACTGTCTGGGGAGTCAGATGTGAGATGTGAGCTCCCAGAACTGTCTAGGGGGTTAGATGTGAGATGTGAGGGCCCAGAACTGTCTAGGGAGTCAGGTGTGAGATGTCAGGGCCTAGAACTGTCTGGGGAGTCAGATGTGAGATGTGAGCTCCCAGAACTGTCTGGGGAGTCAGATGTGAGATGTGAGCTCCCAGAACTGTTTGGGAAGTCAGATGTGAGATGTGAGCTCCCAGAACTGTCTAGGGAGTCAGATGTGAGATGTGAGCTCCCAGAACTGTCTGGGGAGTCAGATGTGAGATGAGGGCACAGAACTGTCTGGGGAGTCAGATGTGAGATGTGAGCTCCCAGAACTGTCTAGGGAGTCAGATGTGAGATGTGAGGGCCCAGAACTGTCCGGGAAGTCAGATTTGAGATGTGAGGGCCCAGAACTGTCTGGGAAGTCAGATGTGAGATGTGAGGGCCCAGAACTGTCTAGGGAGTCAGATGTGAGATGTGAGAGCCCAGAACTGTCTAGGGAGTCAGATGTGAGATGTTAGGGCCCAGAACTGTCTGGGGAGTCAGATGTGAGATGTGAGCTCCCAGAACTGTCTGGGGAGTCAGATGTGAGATGTGAGGGCCCAGAACTGTCTGGGGAGTCAGGTGTGAGATGTGAGGGCCCAGAACTGTCTGGGGAGTCAGATGTGAGATGTGAGGGCCCAGAACTATCTGGGGAGTCAGATGTGAGATGTGAGCTCCCAGAACTGTTTGGGGAGTCAGATGTGAGATGTGAGCTCCCAGAACTGTCTAGGGAGTCAGATGTGAGATGAGGGCCCAGAACTGTCTGGGGAGTCAGATGTGAGATGTGAGGGCCCAGAACTGTCTGGGAAGTCAGATGTGAGATGTGAGGGCCCAGAACTGTCTAGGGAGTCAGATGTGAGATGTTAGGGCCCAGAACTGTCTGGGGAGTCTGATGTGAGATGTGAGGGCCCAGAACTGTCTAGGGAGTCAGATGTGAGATGTGAGCTCCCAGAACTGTCTAGGGAGTCAGATGTGAGATGTGAGCTCCCAGAACTGTCTGGGGAGTCAGATGTGAGATGTGAGCTCCCAGAACTGTCTGGGAAGTCAGATGTGAGGGCGCAGAGCTGTCTGGGGAGTCAGATGTGAATGTGAGGGCCCAGAACTGTCTAGGGAGTTAGATGTGAGATGAGGGCCCAGAACTGTCTAGGGAGTCAGATGTGAGATGAGGGCACAGAACTGTCTAGGGAGTCAGATGTGAGATGTGAGAGCCCAGAACTGTCTAGGGAGTCAGATGTGAGATGTTAGGGCCCAGAACTGTCTGGGGAGTCAGATGTGAGATGTGAGCTCCCAGAACTGTCTGGGGAGTCAGATGTGAGATGTGAGGGCCCAGAACTGTCTAGGGAGTCAGATGTGAGATGTTAGGGCCCAGAACTGTCTGGGGAGTCAGATGTGAGATGTGAGCTCCCAGAACTGTCTAGGGAGTCAGGTGTGAGCTCCCAGAACTGTCTAGGGAGTCAGATGTGAGATGTGAGGGCCCAGAACTGTCTGGGGACTCAGATGTGAGATGTGAGGGCCCAGAACTGTCTAGGGAGTCAGATGTGATATGTGAGGGCCCAGAACTGTCTAGGGAGTCAGATGTGATATGTGAGGGCCCAGAACTGTCTAGGGAGTCAGATGTGATATGTGAGGGCACAGAACTGTCTGGGGAGTCAGATGTGAGATGTGAGCTCCCAGAACTGTCTAGGGAGTCAGATGTGAGATGTGAGGGCCCAGAACTTTCTGGGGAGTCAGATGTGAGATGTGAGCTCCCAGAACTGTCTAGGGAGTCAGATGTGAGATGTGAGGGCCCAGAACTATCTGGGGACTCAGATGTGAGATGTGAGGGCCCAGAACTGTCTAGGGAGTCATGTGAGATGTGAGCTCCCAGAACTGTCTGGGGAGTCAGGTGTGAGCTCCCAGAACTGTCTAGGGAGTCAGATGTGAGATGTGAGGGCCCAGAACTGTCTAGGGAGTCAGATGTGATATGTGAGGGCCCAGGACTATCTGGGGACTCAGATGTGAGATGTGAGGGCCCAGAACTATCTGGGGAGTCAGATGTGAGATGTGAGGGCCCAGAACTATCTGGGGAGTCAGATGTGAGATGTGAGCTCCCAGAACTGTTTGGGGAGTCAGATGTGAGATGAGGGCCCAGAACTGTCTGGGGAGTCAGATGTGAGATGTGAGGGCCCAGAACTGTCTAGGGAGTCAGATGTGAGATGTTAGGGCCCAGAACTGTCTGGGGAGTCAGATGTGAGATGTGAGGGCACAGAACTGTCTGGGGAGTCAGATGTGAGATGTGAGCTCCCAGAACTGTCTGGGGAGTCAGATGTGAGATGTGAGCTCCCAGAACTGTCTAGGGAGTCTGTGAGATGTGAGGGCCCAGAACTGTCTAGGGAATCAATGTGAGATGTTAGGGCCCAGAACTATCTAGCGAGTCAGATGTGAGATGTGAGGGCCCAGAACTGTCGAGGGAGTCAGATGTGAGAAGTGAGGGCCCAGAACTGTCTAGGGAGTCAGGTGTGAGATGTCAGGGCCTAGAACTGTCTGGGGAGTCAGATGTGAGATGTGAGCTCCCAGAACTATCTGGGGAGTCAGATGTGAGATGTGAGCTCCCAGAACTGTTTGGGGAGTCAGATGTGAGATCCCAGAACTGTCTAGGGAGTCAGATGTGAGATGTGAGCTCCCAGAACTGTCTAGGGAGTCAGATGTGAGATGTGAGGGCACAGAACTGTCTGGGGAGTCAGATGTGAGATGTGAGCTCCCAGAACTGTCTAGGGAGTCAGATGTGAGATGTGAGGGCCCAGAACTGTCTAGGGAGTCAGATGTGAGATGTGAGCTCCCAGAACTGTCTGGGGAGTCAGGTTGAGCTCCCAGAACTGTCTAGGGAGTCAGATGTGAGATGTGAGGGCACAGAACTGTCTGGGGAGTCAGATGTGAGATGTGAGCTCCCAGAACTGTCTAGGGAGTCAGATGTGAGATGTGAGGGCCCAGAACTGTCTAGGGAGTCACATGTGAGATGTGAGCTCCCAGAACTGTCTGGGGAGTCAGGTTGAGCTCGCAGAACTGTCTAGGGAGTCAGATGTGAGATGTGAGGGCCCAGAACTGTCCGGGAAGTCAGATTTGAGATGTGAGGGCCCAGAACTGTCTGGGGACTCAGATGTGAGATGTGAGGGCCCAGAACTGTCTAGGGAGTCAGATGTGAGATGTGAGGGCCCAGAACTGTCCGGGAAGTCAGATTTGAGATGTGAGGGCCCAGAACTGTCTGGGGAGTCAGATGTGAGATGTGAGCTCCCAGCACTGTCTAGGGAGTCAGATGTGAGATGTGAGGGCCCAGAACTGTCCGGGAAGTCAGATGTGAGATGTGAGCTCCCAGAACTGTCTAGGGAGTCAGTTGTGAGATGTGAGAGCCCAGAACTGTCTAGGGAGTCAGATGTGAGATGTTAGGGCCCAGAACTGTCTGGGGAGTCAGATGTGAGATGTGAGCTCCCAGAACTGTCTGGGGAGTCAGATGTGAGATGTGAGGGCCCAGAACTGTCTAGGGAGTCAGATGTGAGATGTTAGGGCCCAGAACTGTCTGGGGAGTCAGATGTGAGATGTGAGGGCCCAGAACTATCTGGGGAGTCAGATGTGAGATGTGAGGGCCCAGAACTGTCTGGGGAGTCAGATGTGAGATGTGAGCTCGCAGAACTATCTGGGGAGTCAGATGTGAGATGTGAGCTCCCAGAACTGTTTGGGGAGTCAGATGTGAGATGTGAGCTCGCAGAACTATCTGGGGAGTCAGATGTGAGATGTGAGGGCCCAGAACTGTCTGGGGAGTCAGATGTGAGATGTGAGCTCCCAGAACTATCTGGGGAGTCAGATGTGAGATGTGAGCTCCCAGAACTGTTTGGGGAGTCAGATGTGAGATGTGAGCTCCCAGAACTGTCTAGGGAGTCAGATGTGAGATGAGGGCCCAGAACTGTCTGGGGAGTCAGATGTGAGATGTGAGGGCCCAGAACTATCTGGGGAGTCAGATGTGAGATGTGAGGGCCCAGAACTGTCTGGGGAGTCAGATGTGAGATGTGAGCTCCCAGAACTGTCTAGGGAGTCAGATGTGAGATGTGAGGGCCCAGAACTGTCTAGGGAGTCAGATGTGAATGTGAGGGCCCAGAACTGTCTAGGGAGTCAGATGTGAGATGTTAGGGCCCAGAACTGTCTAGGGAGTCACATGTGAGATGTGAGCTCCCAGAACTGTCTGGGGAGTCAGGTGTGAGCTCCCAGAACTGTCTAGGGAGTCAGATGTGAGATGTGAGGGCCCAGACCTGTCTGGGAAGTCAGATGTGAGATGCGAGGGCCCAGAACTGTCTAGGGAGTCAGATGTGAGATGTTAGGGCCCAGAACTGTCTGGGGAGTCAGATGTGAGATGTGAGCTCCCAGAACTGTCTACGGAGTCAGATGTGATATGTGAGGGCCCAGAACTGTCTAGGGAGTCAGATGTGAGATGTTAGGGCCCAGAACTGTCTAGAGAGTCAGATGTGAGATGTGAGCTCCCAGAACTATCTGGGGAGTCAGATGTGAGATGTTAGGGCCCAGAACTGTCTGGGGAGTCTGATGTGAGATGTGAGGGCCCAGAACTGTCTAGGGAGTCAGATGTGAGATGTGAGCTCCCAGAACTGTCTAGGGAGTCAGATGTGAGATGTGAGCTACCAGAACTGTCTGGGGAGTCAGATGTGAGATGTGAGCTCCCAGAACTGTCTGGGAAGTCAGATGTGAGGGCGCAGAGCTGTCTGGGGAGTCAGATGTGAATGTGAGGGCCCAGAACTGTCTAGGGAGTTAGATGTGAGATGAGGGCCCAGAACTGTCTAGGGAGTCAGATGTGAGATGAGGGCACAGAACTGTCTAGGGAGTCAGATGTGAGATGTGAGGGCCCAGAACTATCTGGGGAGTCAGATGTGAGATGTGAGGGCCCAGAACTGTCTGGGGAGTCAGATGCGAGATGTGAGCTCCCAGAACTGTCTAGGGAGTCAGATGTGAGATGTTAGGGCCCAGAACTGTCTAGGGAGTCACATGTGAGATGTGAGCTCCCAGAACTGTCTGGGGAGTCAGGTGTGAGCTCCCAGAACTGTCTAGGGAGTCAGATGTGAGATGTGAGGGCCCAGACCTGTCTGGGAAGTCAGATGTGAGATGCGAGGGCCCAGAACTGTCTAGGGAGTCAGATGTGAGATGTTAGGGCCCAGAACTGTCTGGGGAGTCAGATGTGAGATGTGAGCTCCCAGAACTGTCTAGGGAGTCAGATGTGATATGTGAGGGCCCAGAACTGTCTAGGGAGTCAGATGTGAGATGTTAGGGCCCAGAACTGTCTAGAGAGTCAGATGTGAGATGTGAGCTCCCAGAACTATCTGGGGAGTCAGATGTGAGATGTGAGGGCCCAGAACTATCTGGGGAGTCAGATGTGAGATCCCAGAACTGTTTGGGAAGTCAGATGTGAGATGTGAGCTCCCAGAACTGTCTAGGGAGTCAGATGTGAGATGAGGGCCCAGAACTGTCTGGGAAGTCAGATGTGAGATGTGAGGGCCCAGAACTGTCTAGGGAGTCAGATGTGAGATGTTAGAGCCCAGAACTGTCTGGGGAGTCAGATGTGAGATGTGAGCTCCCAGAACTGTCTAGGGAGTCTGTGAGATGTGAGGGCCCAGAACTGTCTAGGGAATCAGATGTGAGATGTTAGGGCCCAGAACTGTCGAGGGAGTCAGATGTGAGATGTGAGGGCCCAGAACTGTCGAGGGAGTCAGATGTGAGATGTGAGGGTCCAGAACTGTCTAGGGAGTCAGGTGTGAGATGTCAGGGCCTAGAACTGTCTGGGGAGTCAGATGTGAGATGTGAGCTCCCAGAACTGTCTAGGGGGTTAGATGTGAGATGTGAGGGCCCAGAACTGTCTAGGGAGTCAGGTGTGAGATGTCAGGGCCTAGAACTGTCTGGGGAGTCAGATGTGAGATGTGAGCTCCCAGAACTGTCTGGGGAGTCAGATGTGAGATGTGAGCTCCCAGAACTGTTTGGGAAGTCAGATGTGAGATGTGAGCTCCCAGAACTGTCTAGGGAGTCAGATGTGAGATGTGAGCTCCCAGAACTGTCTGGGGAGTCAGATGTGAGATGAGGGCACAGAACTGTCTGGGGAGTCAGATGTGAGATGTGAGCTCCCAGAACTGTCTAGGGAGTCAGATGTGAGATGTGAGGGCCCAGAACTGTCCGGGAAGTCAGATTTGAGATGTGAGGGCCCAGAACTGTCTGGGAAGTCAGATGTGAGATGTGAGGGCCCAGAACTGTCTAGGGAGTCAGATGTGAGATGTGAGAGCCCAGAACTGTCTAGGGAGTCAGATGTGAGATGTTAGGGCCCAGAACTGTCTGGGGAGTCAGATGTGAGATGTGAGCTCCCAGAACTGTCTGGGGAGTCAGATGTGAGATGTGAGGGCCCAGAACTGTCTGGGGAGTCAGGTGTGAGATGTGAGGGCCCAGAACTGTCTGGGGAGTCAGATGTGAGATGTGAGGGCCCAGAACTATCTGGGGAGTCAGATGTGAGATGTGAGCTCCCAGAACTGTTTGGGGAGTCAGATGTGAGATGTGAGCTCCCAGAACTGTCTAGGGAGTCAGATGTGAGATGAGGGCCCAGAACTGTCTGGGGAGTCAGATGTGAGATGTGAGGGCCCAGAACTGTCTGGGAAGTCAGATGTGAGATGTGAGGGCCCAGAACTGTCTAGGGAGTCAGATGTGAGATGTTAGGGCCCAGAACTGTCTGGGGAGTCTGATGTGAGATGTGAGGGCCCAGAACTGTCTAGGGAGTCAGATGTGAGATGTGAGCTCCCAGAACTGTCTAGGGAGTCAGATGTGAGATGTGAGCTCCCAGAACTGTCTGGGGAGTCAGATGTGAGATGTGAGCTCCCAGAACTGTCTGGGAAGTCAGATGTGAGGGCGCAGAGCTGTCTGGGGAGTCAGATGTGAATGTGAGGGCCCAGAACTGTCTAGGGAGTTAGATGTGAGATGAGGGCCCAGAACTGTCTAGGGAGTCAGATGTGAGATGAGGGCACAGAACTGTCTAGGGAGTCAGATGTGAGATGTGAGAGCCCAGAACTGTCTAGGGAGTCAGATGTGAGATGTTAGGGCCCAGAACTGTCTGGGGAGTCAGATGTGAGATGTGAGCTCCCAGAACTGTCTGGGGAGTCAGATGTGAGATGTGAGGGCCCAGAACTGTCTAGGGAGTCAGATGTGAGATGTTAGGGCCCAGAACTGTCTGGGGAGTCAGATGTGAGATGTGAGCTCCCAGAACTGTCTAGGGAGTCAGGTGTGAGCTCCCAGAACTGTCTAGGGAGTCAGATGTGAGATGTGAGGGCCCAGAACTGTCTGGGGACTCAGATGTGAGATGTGAGGGCCCAGAACTGTCTAGGGAGTCAGATGTGATATGTGAGGGCCCAGAACTGTCTAGGGAGTCAGATGTGATATGTGAGGGCCCAGAACTGTCTAGGGAGTCAGATGTGATATGTGAGGGCACAGAACTGTCTGGGGAGTCAGATGTGAGATGTGAGCTCCCAGAACTGTCTAGGGAGTCAGATGTGAGATGTGAGGGCCCAGAACTTTCTGGGGAGTCAGATGTGAGATGTGAGCTCCCAGAACTGTCTAGGGAGTCAGATGTGAGATGTGAGGGCCCAGAACTATCTGGGGACTCAGATGTGAGATGTGAGGGCCCAGAACTGTCTAGGGAGTCATGTGAGATGTGAGCTCCCAGAACTGTCTGGGGAGTCAGGTGTGAGCTCCCAGAACTGTCTAGGGAGTCAGATGTGAGATGTGAGGGCCCAGAACTGTCTAGGGAGTCAGATGTGATATGTGAGGGCCCAGGACTATCTGGGGACTCAGATGTGAGATGTGAGGGCCCAGAACTGTCTAGGGAGTCATGTGAGATGTGAGCTCCCAGAACTGTCTGGGGAGTCAGGTGTGAGCTCCCAGAACTGTCTAGGGAGTCAGATGTGAGATGTGAGGGCCCAGACCTGTCTGGGAAGTCAGATGTGAGATGCGAGGGCCCAGAACTGTCTAGGGAGTCAGATGTGAGATGTTAGGGCCCAGAACTGTCTGGGGAGTCAGATGTGAGATGTGAGCTCCCAGAACTGTCTAGGGAGTCAGATGTGATATGTGAGGGCCCAGAACTGTCTAGGGAGTCAGATGTGAGATGTTAGGGCCCAGAACTGTCTAGAGAGTCAGATGTGAGATGTGAGCTCCCAGAACTATCTGGGGAGTCAGATGTGAGATGTGAGGGCCCAGAACTATCTGGGGAGTCAGATGTGAGATGTGAGATCCCAGAACTGTTTGGGAAGTCAGATGTGAGATGTGAGCTCCCAGAACTGTCTAGGGAGTCAGATGTGAGATGAGGGCCCAGAACTGTCTGGGAAGTCAGATGTGAGATGTGAGGGCCCAGAACTGTCTAGGGAGTCAGATGTGAGATGTTAGAGCCCAGAACTGTCTGGGGAGTCAGATGTGAGATGTGAGCTCCCAGAACTGTCTAGGGAGTCTGTGAGATGTGAGGGCCCAGAACTGTCTAGGGAATCAGATGTGAGATGTTAGGGCCCAGAACTGTCGAGGGAGTCAGGTGTGAGATGTGAGGGCCCAGAACTGTCGAGGGAGTCAGATGTGAGATGTGAGGGTCCAGAACTGTCTAGGGAGTCAGGTGTGAGATGTCAGGGCCTAGAACTGTCTGGGGAGTCAGATGTGAGATGTGAGCTCCCAGAACTGTCTAGGGAGTTAGATGTGAGATGTGAGGGCCCAGAACTGTCTAGGGAGTCAGGTGTGAGATGTCAGGGCCTAGAACTGTCTGGGGAGTCAGATGTGAGATGTGAGCTCCGAGAACTGTCTGGGGAGTCAGATGTGAGATGTGAGCTCCCAGAACTGTTTGGGAAGTCAGATGTGAGATGTGAGCTCCCAGAACTGTCTAGGGAGTCAGATGTGAGATGTGAGCTCCCAGAACTGTCTGGGGAGTCAGATGTGAGATGAGGGCACAGAACTGTCTGGGGAGTCAGATGTGAGATGAGAGCTCCCAGAACTGTCTAGGGAGTCAGATGTGAGATGTGAGGGCCCAGAACTGTCCGGGAAGTTAGATTTGAGATGTGAGGGCCCAGAACTGTCTGGGAAGTCAGATGTGAGATGTGAGGGCCCAGAACTGTCTAGGGAGTCAGATGTGAGATGTGAGAGCCCAGAACTGTCTAGGGAGTCAGATGTGAGATGTTAGGGCCCAGAACTGTCTGGGGAGTCAGATGTGAGATGTGAGCTCCCAGAACTGTCTGGGGAGTCAGATGTGAGATGTGAGGGCCCAGAACTGTCTGGGGAGTCAGGTGTGAGATGTGAGGGCCCAGAACTGTCTGGGGAGTCAGATGTGAGATGTGAGGGCCCAGAACTATCTGGGGAGTCAGATGTGAGATGTGAGCTCCCAGAACTGTTTGGGGAGTCAGATGTGAGATGTGAGCTCCCAGAACTGTCTAGGGAGTCAGATGTGAGATGAGGGCCCAGAACTGTCTGGGGAGTCAGATGTGAGATGTGAGGGCCCAGAACTGTCTGGGAAGTCAGATGTGAGATGTGAGGGCCCAGAACTCTCTAGGGAGTCAGATGTGAGATGTTAGGGCCCAGAACTGTCTGGGGAGTCTGATGTGAGATGTGAGGGCCCAGAACTGTCTAGGGAGTCAGATGTGAGATGTGAGCTCCCAGAACTGTCTAGGGAGTCAGATGTGAGATGTGAGCTCCCAGAACTGTCTGGGGAGTCAGATGTGAGATGTGAGCTCCCAGAACTGTCTGGGAAGTCAGATGTGAGGGCGCAGAGCTGTCTGGGGAGTCAGATGTGAATGTGAGGGCCCAGAACTGTCTAGGGAGTTAGATGTGAGATGAGGGCCCAGAACTGTCTAGGGAGTCAGATGTGAGATGAGGGCACAGAACTGTCTAGGGAGTCAGATGTGAGATGTGAGGGCCCAGAACTATCTGGGGAGTCAGATGTGAGATGTGAGCTCCCAGAACTGTTTGGGGAGTCAGATGTGAGATGTGAGCTCCCAGAACTGTCTAGGGAGTCAGATGTGAGATGTGAGCTCCCAGAACTGTCTAGGGAGTCAGATGTGAGATGTGAGCTCCCAGAACTGTCTAGGGAGTCAGATGTGAGATGTGAGCTCCCAGAACTGTCTGGGGAGTCAGATGTGAGCTCCCAGAACTGTCTAGGGAGTCAGATGTGAGATGTGAGGGCCCAGAACTGTCTGGGGACTCAGATGTGAGATGTGAGGGCCCAGAACTGTCTAGGGAGTCAGATGTGATATGTGAGGGCCCAGAACTGTGTAGGGAGTCAGATGTGATATGTGAGGGCACAGAACTGTCTGGGGAGTCAGATGTGAGATGTGAGCTCCCAGAACTGTCTAGGGAGTCAGATGTGAGATGTGAGGGCCCAGAACTTTCTGGGGAGTCAGATGTGAGATGTGAGCTCCCAGAACTGTCTAGGGAGTCAGATGTGAGATGTGAGGGCCCAGAACTATCTGGGGACTCAGATGTGAGATGTGAGGGCCCAGAACTGTCTAGGGAGTCATGTGAGATGTGAGCTCCCAGAACTGTCTGGGGAGTCAGGTGTGAGCTCCCAGAACTGTCTAGGGAGTCAGATGTGAGATGTGAGGGCCCAGAACTGTCTAGGGAGTCAGATGTGATATGTGAGGGCCCAGGACTGTCTAGGGAGTCAGATGTGATATGTGAGGGCACAGAACTGTCTGGGGAGTCAGATGTGAGATGTGAGCTCCCAGAACTGTCTAGGGAGTCAGATGTGAGATGTGAAGGCCCAGACCTGTCTGGGAAGTCAGATGTGAGATGTGAGGGCCCAGAACTGTCTAGGGAGTCAGATGTGAGATGTTAGGGCCCAGAACTGTCTGGGGAGTCAGATGTGAGATGTGAGCTCCCAGAACTGTCTAGGGAGTCAGATGTGATATGTGAGGGCCCAGAACTGTCTAGGGAGTCAGATGTGAGATGTTAGGGCCCAGAACTGTCTGGGGAGTCAGATGTGAGATGTGAGCTCCCAGAACTATCTGGGGAGTCAGATGTGAGATGTGAGGGCCCAGAACTGTCTGGGGAGTCAGATGTGAGATGTGAGCTCCCAGAACTAACTGGGGAGTCAGATGTGAGATGTGAGGGCCCAGAACTGTCTGGGGAGTCAGATGTGAGATGTGAGGGCCCAGAACTATCTGGGGAGTCAGATGTGAGATGTGAGCTCTCAGAACTGTTTGGGGAGTCAGATGTGAGATGAGGGCCCAGAACTGTCTGGGGAGTCAGATGTGAGATGTGAGGGCCCAGAACTGTCTAGGGAGTCAGATGTGAGATGTTAGGGCCCAGAACTGTCTGGGGAGTCAGATGTGAGATGTGAGGGCACAGAACTGTCTGGGGAGTCAGATGTGAGGTGTGAGCTCCCAGAACTGTCTGGGGAGTCAGATGTGAGATGTGAGCTCCCAGAACTGTCTAGGGAGTCTGTGAGATGTGAGGGCCCAGAACTGTCTCGGGAATCAATGTGAGATGTTAGGGCCCAGAACTATCTAGCGAGTCAGATGTGAGATGTGAGGGCCCAGAACTGTCGAGGGAGTCAGATGTGAGAAGTGAGGGCCCAGAACTGTCTAGGGAGTCAGGTGTGAGATGTCAGGGCCTAGAACTGTCTGGGGAGTCAGATGTGAGATGTGAGCTCCCAGAACTGTCTAGGGGGTTAGATGTGAGATGTGAGGGCCCAGAACTGTCTGGGGAGTCAGATGTGAGATGTGAGCTCCCAGAACTATCTGGGGAGTCAGATGTGAGATGTGAGCTCCCAGAACTGTTTGGGGAGTCAGATGTGAGATCCCAGAACTGTCTAGGGAGTCAGATGTGAGATGTGAGCTCCTAGAACTGTCTAGGGAGTCAGATGTGAGATGTGAGGGCACAGAACTATCTGGGGAGTCAGATGTGAGATGTGAGCTCCCAGAACTGTCTAGGGAGTCAGATGTGAGATGTGAGGGCCCAGAACTGTCTAGGGAGTCACATGTGAGATGTGAGCTCCCAGAACTGTCTGGGGAGTCAGGTTGAGCTCCCAGAACTGTCTAGGGAGTCAGATGTGAGATGTGAGGGCACAGAACTGTCTGGGGAGTCAGATGTGAGATGTGAGCTCCCAGAACTGTCTAGGGAGTCAGATGTGAGATGTGAGGGCCCAGAACTGTCTAGGGAGTCACATGTGAGATGTGAGCTCCCAGAACTGTCTGGGGAGTCAGGTTGAGCTCCCAGAACTGTCTAGGGAGTCAGATGTGAGATGTGAGGGCCCAGAACTGTCCGGGAAGTCAGATTTGAGATGTGAGGGCCCAGAACTGTCTGGGGAGTCAGGTTGAGCTCCCAGAACTGTCTAGGGAGTCAGATGTGAGATGTGAGGGCCCAGAACTGTCCGGGAAGTCAGATTTGAGATGTGAGGGCCCAGAACTGTCTGGGGAGTCAGATGTGAGATGTGAGCTCCCAGCACTGTCTAGGGAGTCAGATGTGAGATGTGAGGGCCCAGAACTGTCCGGGAAGTCAGATGTGAGATGTGAGCTCCCAGAACTGTCTAGGGAGTCAGTTGTGAGATGTGAGAGCCCAGAACTGTCTAGGGAGTCAGATGTGAGATGTTAGGGCCCAGAACTGTCTGGGGAGTCAGATGTGAGATGTGAGCTCCCAGAACTGTCTGGGGAGTCAGGTGTGAGCTCCCAGAACTGTCTAGGGAGTCAGATGTGAGATGTGAGGGCCCAGACCTGTCTGGGAAGTCAGATGTGAGATGCGAGGGCCCAGAACTGTCTAGGGAGTCAGATGTGAGATGTTAGGGCCCAGAACTGTCTGGGGAGTCAGATGTGAGATGTGAGCTCCCAGAACTGTCTAGGGAGTCAGATGTGATATGTGAGGGCCCAGAACTGTCTAGGGAGTCAGATGTGAGATGTTAGGGCCCAGAACTGTCTAGAGAGTCAGATGTGAGATGTGAGCTCCCAGAACTATCTGGGGAGTCAGATGTGAGATGTGAGGGCCCAGAACTATCTGGGGAGTCAGATGTGAGCTCCCAGAACTGTTTGGGAAGTCAGATGTGAGATGTGAGCTCCCAGAACTGTCTAGGGAGTCAGATGTGAGATGAGGGCCCAGAACTGTCTGGGAAGTCAGATGTGAGATGTGAGGGCCCAGAACTGTCTAGGGAGTCAGATGTGAGATGTTAGAGCCCAGAACTGTCTGGGGAGTCAGATGTGAGATGTGAGCTCCCAGAACTGTCTAGGGAGTCTGTGAGATGTGAGGGCCCAGAACTGTCTAGGGAATCAGATGTGAGATTTTAGGGCCCAGAACTGTCGAGGGAGTCAGATGTGAGATGTGAGGGCCCAGAACTGTCGAGGGAGTCAGATGTGAGATGTGAGGGTCCAGAACTGTCTAGGGAGTCAGGTGTGAGATGTCAGGGCCTAGAACTGTCTGGGGAGTCAGATGTGAGATGTGAGCTCCCAGAACTGTCTGGGGAGTCAGATGTGAGATGTGAGCTCCCAGAACTGTTTGGGAAGTCAGATGTGAGATGTGAGCTCCCAGAACTGTCTAGGGGGTCAGATGTGAGATGTGAGCTCCCAGAACTGTCTGGGGAGTCAGATGTGAGATGAGGGCACAGAACTGTCTGGGGAGTCAGATGTGAGATGTGAGCTCCCAGAACTGTCTAGGGAGTCAGATGTGAGATGTGAGGGCCCAGAACTGTCCGGGAAGTCAGATTTGAGATGTGAGGGCCCAGAACTGTCTGGGAAGTCAGATGTGAGATGTGAGGGCCCAGAACTGTCTAGGGAGTCAGATGTGAGATGTGAGAGCCCAGAACTGTCTAGGGAGTCAGATGTGAGATGTTAGGGCCCAGAACTGTCTGGGGAGTCAGATGTGAGATGTGAGCTCCCAGAACTGTCTGGGGAGTCAGATGTGAGATGTGAGGGCCCAGAACTGTCTGGGGAGTCAGGTGTGAGATGTGAGGGCCCAGAACTGTCTGGGGAGTCAGATGTGAGATGTGAGGGCCCAGAACTATCTGGGGAGTCAGATGTGAGATGTGAGCTCCCAGAACTGTTTGGGGAGTCAGATGTGAGATGTGAGCTCCCAGAACTGTCTAGGGAGTCAGATGTGAGATGAGGGCCCAGAACTGTCTGGGGAGTCAGATGTGAGATGTGAGGGCCCAGAACTGTCTGGGAAGTCAGATGTGAGATGTGAGGGCCCAGAACTGTCTAGGGAGTCAGATGTGAGATGTTAGGGCCCAGAACTGTCTGGGGAGTCTGATGTGAGATGTGAGGGCCCAGAACTGTCTAGGGAGTCAGATGTGAGATGTGAGCTCCCAGAACTGTCTAGGGAGTCAGATGTGAGATGTGAGATCCCAGAACTGTCTGGGGAGTCAGATGTGAGATGTGAGCTCCCAGAACTGTCTGGGAAGTCAGATGTGAGGGCGCAGAGCTGTCTGGGGAGTCAGATGTGAATGTGAGGGCCCAGAACTGTCTAGGGAGTTAGATGTGAGATGAGGGCCCAGAACTGTCTAGGGAGTCAGATGTGAGATGAGGGCACAGAACTGTCTAGGGAGTCAGATGTGAGATGTGAGAGCCCAGAACTGTCTAGGGAGTCAGATGTGAGATGTTAGGGCCCAGAACTGTCTGGGGAGTCAGATGTGAGATGTGAGCTCCCAGAACTGTCTGGGGAGTCAGATGTGAGATGTGAGGGCCCAGAACTGTCTAGGGAGTCAGATGTGAGATGTTAGGGCCCAGAACTGTCTGGGGAGTCAGATGTGAGATGTGTGGGCCCAGAACTATCTGGGGAGTCAGATGTGAGATGTGAGGGCCCAGAACTGTCTGGGGAGTCAGATGTGAGATGTGAGGGCCCAGAACTATCTGGGGAGTCAGATGTGAGATGTGAGGGCCCAGAACTGTCTGGGGAGTCTGATGTGAGATGTGAGGGCCCAGAACTGTCTAGGGAGTCAGATGTGAGATGTGAGCTCCCAGAACTGTCTAGGGAGTCAGATGTGAGATGTGAGCTCCCAGAACTGTCTGGGGAGTCAGATGTGAGATGTGAGCTCCCAGAACTGTCTGGGAAGTCAGATGTGAGGGCGCAGAGCTGTCTGGGGAGTCAGATGTGAATGTGAGGGCCCAGAACTGTCTAGGGAGTTAGATGTGAGATGAGGGCCCAGAACTGTCTAGGGAGTCAGATGTGAGATGAGGGCACAGAACTGTCTAGGGAGTCAGATGTGAGATGTGAGGGCCCAGAACTATCTGGGGAGTCAGATGTGAGATGTGAGCTCCCAGAACTGTTTGGGGAGTCAGATGTGAGATGTGAGCTCCCAGAACTGTCTAGGGAGTCAGATGTGAGATGTGAGCTCCCAGAACTGTCTAGGGAGTCAGATGTGAGATGTGAGCTCCCAGAACTGTCTAGGGAGTCAGATGTGAGATGTGAGCTCCCAGAACTGTCTGGGGAGTCAGATGTGAGATGTGAGCTCCCAGAACTGTCTAGGGAGTCAGGTGTGAGCTCCCAGAACTGTCTGGGGACTCAGATGTGAGATGTGAGCTCCCAGAATTGTCTAGGGGGTTAGATGTGAGATGTGAGGGCCCAGAACTGTCTCGGGAGTCAGGTGTGAGATGTCAGGGCCTAGAACTGTCTGGGGAGTCAGATGTGAGATGTGAGCTCCCAGAACTGTCTGGGGAGTCAGATGTGAGATGTGAGCTCCCAGAACTGTTTGGGAAGTCAGATGTGAGATGTGAGCTCCCAGAACTGTCTAGGGGGTCAGATGTGAGATGTGAGCTCCCAGAACTGTCTGGGGAGTCAGATGTGAGATGAGGGCACAGAACTGTCTGGGGAGTCAGATGTGAGATGTGAGCTCCCAGAACTGTCTAGGGAGTCAGATGTGAGATGTGAGGGCCCAGAACTGTCCGGGAAGTCAGATTTGAGATGTGAGGGCCCAGAACTGTCTGGGAAGTCAGATGTGAGATGTGAGGGCCCAGAACTGTCTAGGGAGTCAGATGTGAGATGTGAGAGCCCAGAACTGTCTAGGGAGTCAGATGTGAGATGTTAGGGCCCAGAACTGTCTGGGGAGTCAGATGTGAGATGTGAGCTCCCAGAACTGTCTGGGGAGTCAGATGTGAGATGTGAGGGCCCAGAACTGTCTGGGGAGTCAGGTGTGAGATGTGAGGGCCCAGAACTGTCTGGGGAGTCAGATGTGAGATGTGAGGGCCCAGAACTATCTGGGGAGTCAGATGTGAGATGTGAGCTCCCAGAACTGTTTGGGGAGTCAGATGTGAGATGTGAGCTCCCAGAACTGTCTAGGGAGTCAGATGTGAGATGAGGGCCCAGAACTGTCTGGGGAGTCAGATGTGAGATGTGAGGGCCCAGAACTGTCTGGGAAGTCAGATGTGAGATGTGAGGGCCCAGAACTGTCTAGGGAGTCAGATGTGAGATGTTAGGGCCCAGAACTGTCTGGGGAGTCTGATGTGAGATGTGAGGGCCCAGAACTGTCTAGGGAGTCAGATGTGAGATGTGAGCTCCCAGAACTGTCTAGGGAGTCAGATGTGAGATGTGAGCTCCCAGAACTGTCTGGGGAGTCAGATGTGAGATGTGAGCTCCCAGAACTGTCTGGGAAGTCAGATGTGAGGGCGCAGAGCTGTCTGGGGAGTCAGATGTGAATGTGAGGGCCCAGAACTGTCTAGGGAGTTAGATGTGAGATGAGGGCCCAGAACTGTCTAGGGAGTCAGATGTGAGATGAGGGCACAGAACTGTCTAGGGAGTCAGATGTGAGATGTGAGAGCCCAGAACTGTCTAGGGAGTCAGATGTGAGATGTTAGGGCCCAGAACTGTCTGGGGAGTCAGATGTGAGATGTGAGCTCCCAGAACTGTCTGGGGAGTCAGATGTGAGATGTGAGGGCCCAGAACTGTCTAGGGAGTCAGATGTGAGATGTTAGGGCCCAGAACTGTCTGGGGAGTCAGATGTGAGATGTGTGGGCCCAGAACTATCTGGGGAGTCAGATGTGAGATGTGAGGGCCCAGAACTGTCTGGGGAGTCAGATGTGAGATGTGAGGGCCCAGAACTATCTGGGGAGTCAGATGTGAGATGTGAGGGCCCAGAACTGTCTGGGGAGTCTGATGTGAGATGTGAGGGCCCAGAACTGTCTAGGGAGTCAGATGTGAGATGTGAGCTCCCAGAACTGTCTAGGGAGTCAGATGTGAGATGTGAGCTCCCAGAACTGTCTGGGGAGTCAGATGTGAGATGTGAGCTCCCAGAACTGTCTGGGAAGTCAGATGTGAGGGCGCAGAGCTGTCTGGGGAGTCAGATGTGAATGTGAGGGCCCAGAACTGTCTAGGGAGTTAGATGTGAGATGAGGGCCCAGAACTGTCTAGGGAGTCAGATGTGAGATGAGGGCACAGAACTGTCTAGGGAGTCAGATGTGAGATGTGAGGGCCCAGAACTATCTGGGGAGTCAGATGTGAGATGTGAGCTCCCAGAACTGTTTGGGGAGTCAGATGTGAGATGTGAGCTCCCAGAACTGTCTAGGGAGTCAGATGTGAGATGTGAGCTCCCAGAACTGTCTAGGGAGTCAGATGTGAGATGTGAGCTCCCAGAACTGTCTAGGGAGTCAGATGTGAGATGTGAGCTCCCAGAACTGTCTGGGGAGTCAGATGTGAGATGTGAGCTCCCAGAACTGTCTAGGGAGTCAGGTGTGAGCTCCCAGAACTGTCTGGGGACTCAGATGTGAGATGTGAGGGCCCAGAACTGTCTAGGGAGTCAGATGTGATATGTGAGGGCCCAGAACTGTCTAGGGAGTCAGATGTGATATGTGAGGGCCCAGAACTGTCTAGGGAGTCAGATGTGATATGTGAGGGCACAGAACTGTCTGGGGAGTCAGATGTGAGATGTGAGCTCCCAGAACTGTCTAGGGAGTCAGATGTGAGATGTGAGGGCCCAGAACTTTCTGGGGAGTCAGATGTGAGATGTGAGCTCCCAGAACTGTCTAGGGAGTCAGATGTGAGATGTGAGGGCCCAGAACTATCTGGGGACTCAGATGTGAGATGTGAGGGCCCAGAACTGTCTAGGGAGTCATGTGAGATGTGAGCTCCCAGAACTGTCTGGGGAGTCAGATGTGAGATGTGAGCTCCCAGAACTGTCTAGGGAGTCTGTGAGATGTGAGGGCCCAGAACTGTCTAGGGAATCAGATGTGAGATGTTAGGGCCCAGAACTGTCGAGGGAGTCAGATGTGAGATGTGAGGGCCCAGAACTGTCGAGGGAGTCAGATGTGAGATGTGAGGGTCCAGAACTGTCTAGGGAGTCAGGTGTGAGATGTCAGGGCCTAGAACTGTCTGGGGAGTCAGATGTGAGATGTGAGCTCCCAGAACTGTCTAGGGAGTTAGATGTGAGATGTGAGGGCCCAGAACTGTCTAGGGAGTCAGGTGTGAGATGTCAGGGCCTAGAACTGTCTGGGGAGTCAGATGTGAGATGTGAGCTCCGAGAACTGTCTGGGGAGTCAGATGTGAGATGTGAGCTCCCAGAACTGTTTGGGAAGTCAGATGTGAGATGTGAGCTCCCAGAACTGTCTAGGGAGTCAGATGTGAGATGTGAGCTCCCAGAACTGTCTGGGGAGTCAGATGTGAGATGAGGGCACAGAACTGTCTGGGGAGTCAGATGTGAGATGAGAGCTCCCAGAACTGTCTAGGGAGTCAGATGTGAGATGTGAGGGCCCAGAACTGTCCGGGAAGTCAGATTTGAGATGTGAGGGCCCAGAACTGTCTGGGAAGTCAGATGTGAGATGTGAGGGCCCAGAACTGTCTAGGGAGTCAGATGTGAGATGTGAGAGCCCAGAACTGTCTAGGGAGTCAGATGTGAGATGTTAGGGCCCAGAACTGTCTGGGGAGTCAGATGTGAGATGTGAGCTCCCAGAACTGTCTGGGGAGTCAGATGTGAGATGTGAGGGCCCAGAACTGTCTGGGGAGTCAGGTGTGAGATGTGAGGGCCCAGAACTGTCTGGGGAGTCAGATGTGAGATGTGAGGGCCCAGAACTATCTGGGGAGTCAGATGTGAGATGTGAGCTCCCAGAACTGTTTGGGGAGTCAGATGTGAGATGTGAGCTCCCAGAACTGTCTAGGGAGTCAGATGTGAGATGAGGGCCCAGAACTGTCTGGGGAGTCAGATGTGAGATGTGAGGGCCCAGAACTGTCTGGGAAGTCAGATGTGAGATGTGAGGGCCCAGAACTCTCTAGGGAGTCAGATGTGAGATGTTAGGGCCCAGAACTGTCTGGGGAGTCAGATGTGAGATGTGAGCTCCCAGAACTGTCTAGGGAGTCAGATGTGAGATGTGAGCTCCCAGAACTGTCTGGGGAGTCAGATGTGAGATGTGAGCTCCCAGAACTGTCTGGGAAGTCAGATGTGAGGGCGCAGAGCTGTCTGGGGAGTCAGATGTGAATGTGAGGGCCCAGAACTGTCTAGGGAGTTAGATGTGAGATGAGGGCCCAGAACTGTCTAGGGAGTCAGATGTGAGATGAGGGCACAGAACTGTCTAGGGAGTCAGATGTGAGATGTGAGGGCCCAGAACTATCTGGGGAGTCAGATGTGAGATGTGAGCTCCCAGAACTGTTTGGGGAGTCAGATGTGAGATGTGAGCTCCCAGAACTGTCTAGGGAGTCAGATGTGAGATGTGAGCTCCCAGAACTGTCTAGGGAGTCAGATGTGAGATGTGAGCTCCCAGAACTGTCTAGGGAGTCAGATGTGAGATGTGAGCTCCCAGAACTGTCTGGGGAGTCAGATGTGAGCTCCCAGAACTGTCTAGGGAGTCAGATGTGAGATGTGAGGGCCCAGAACTGTCTGGGGACTCAGATGTGAGATGTGAGGGCCCAGAACTGTCTAGGGAGTCAGATGTGATATGTGAGGGCCCAGAACTGTGTAGGGAGTCAGATGTGATATGTGAGGGCACAGAACTGTCTGGGGAGTCAGATGTGAGATGTGAGCTCCCAGAACTGTCTAGGGAGTCAGATGTGAGATGTGAGGGCCCAGAACTTTCTGGGGAGTCAGATGTGAGATGTGAGCTCCCAGAACTGTCTAGGGAGTCAGATGTGAGATGTGAGGGCCCAGAACTATCTGGGGACTCAGATGTGAGATGTGAGGGCCCAGAACTGTCTAGGGAGTCATGTGAGATGTGAGCTCCCAGAACTGTCTGGGGAGTCAGGTGTGAGCTCCCAGAACTGTCTAGGGAGTCAGATGTGAGATGTGAGGGCCCAGAACTGTCTAGGGAGTCAGATGTGATATGTGAGGGCCCAGGACTGTCTAGGGAGTCAGATGTGATATGTGAGGGCACAGAACTGTCTGGGGAGTCAGATGTGAGATGTGAGCTCCCAGAACTGTCTAGGGAGTCAGATGTGAGATGTGAAGGCCCAGACCTGTCTGGGAAGTCAGATGTGAGATGTGAGGGCCCAGAACTGTCTAGGGAGTCAGATGTGAGATGTTAGGGCCCAGAACTGTCTGGGGAGTCAGATGTGAGATGTGAGCTCCCAGAACTGTCTAGGGAGTCAGATGTGATATGTGAGGGCCCAGAACTGTCTAGGGAGTCAGATGTGAGATGTTAGGGCCCAGAACTGTCTGGGGAGTCAGATGTGAGATGTGAGCTCCCAGAACTATCTGGGGAGTCAGATGTGAGATGTGAGGGCCCAGAACTGTCTGGGGAGTCAGATGTGAGATGTGAGCTCCCAGAACTAACTGGGGAGTCAGATGTGAGATGTGAGGGCCCAGAACTGTCTGGGGAGTCAGATGTGAGATGTGAGGGCCCAGAACTATCTGGGGAGTCAGATGTGAGATGTGAGCTCCCAGAACTGTTTGGGGAGTCAGATGTGAGATGAGGGCCCAGAACTGTCTGGGGAGTCAGATGTGAGATGTGAGGGCCCAGAACTGTCTAGGGAGTCAGATGTGAGATGTTAGGGCCCAGAACTGTCTGGGGAGTCAGATGTGAGATGTGAGGGCACAGAACTGTCTGGGGAGTCAGATGTGAGGTGTGAGCTCCCAGAACTGTCTGGGGAGTCAGATGTGAGATGTGAGCTCCCAGAACTGTCTAGGGAGTCTGTGAGATGTGAGGGCCCAGAACTGTCTCGGGAATCAATGTGAGATGTTAGGGCCCAGAACTATCTAGCGAGTCAGATGTGAGATGTGAGGGCCCAGAACTGTCGAGGGAGTCAGATGTGAGAAGTGAGGGCCCAGAACTGTCTAGGGAGTCAGGTGTGAGATGTCAGGGCCTAGAACTGTCTGGGGAGTCAGATGTGAGATGTGAGCTCCCAGAACTGTCTAGGGGGTTAGATGTGAGATGTGAGGGCCCAGAACTGTCTGGGGAGTCAGATGTGAGATGTGAGCTCCCAGAACTATCTGGGGAGTCAGATGTGAGATGTGAGCTCCCAGAACTGTTTGGGGAGTCAGATGTGAGATCCCAGAACTGTCTAGGGAGTCAGATGTGAGATGTGAGCTCCCAGAACTGTCTAGGGAGTCAGATGTGAGATGTGAGGGCACAGAACTATCTGGGGAGTCAGATGTGAGATGTGAGCTCCCAGAACTGTCTAGGGAGTCAGATGTGAGATGTGAGGGCCCAGAACTGTCTAGGGAGTCACATGTGAGATGTGAGCTCCCAGAACTGTCTGGGGAGTCAGGTTGAGCTCCCAGAACTGTCTAGGGAGTCAGATGTGAGATGTGAGGGCACAGAACTGTCTGGGGAGTCAGATGTGAGATGTGAGCTCCCAGAACTGTCTAGGGAGTCAGATGTGAGATGTGAGGGCCCAGAACTGTCTAGGGAGTCACATGTGAGATGTGAGCTCCCAGAACTGTCTGGGGAGTCAGGTTGAGCTCCCAGAACTGTCTAGGGAGTCAGATGTGAGATGTGAGGGCCCAGAACTGTCCGGGAAGTCAGATTTGAGATGTGAGGGCCCAGAACTGTCTGGGGAGTCAGGTTGAGCTCCCAGAACTGTCTAGGGAGTCAGATGTGAGATGTGAGGGCCCAGAACTGTCCGGGAAGTCAGATTTGAGATGTGAGGGCCCAGAACTGTCTGGGGAGTCAGATGTGAGATGTGAGCTCCCAGCACTGTCTAGGGAGTCAGATGTGAGATGTGAGGGCCCAGAACTGTCCGGGAAGTCAGATGTGAGATGTGAGCTCCCAGAACTGTCTAGGGAGTCAGTTGTGAGATGTGAGAGCCCAGAACTGTCTAGGGAGTCAGATGTGAGATGTTAGGGCCCAGAACTGTCTGGGGAGTCAGATGTGAGATGTGAGCTCCCAGAACTGTCTGGGGAGTCAGGTGTGAGCTCCCAGAACTGTCTAGGGAGTCAGATGTGAGATGTGAGGGCCCAGACCTGTCTGGGAAGTCAGATGTGAGATGCGAGGGCCCAGAACTGTCTAGGGAGTCAGATGTGAGATGTTAGGGCCCAGAACTGTCTGGGGAGTCAGATGTGAGATGTGAGCTCCCAGAACTGTCTAGGGAGTCAGATGTGATATGTGAGGGCCCAGAACTGTCTAGGGAGTCAGATGTGAGATGTTAGGGCCCAGAACTGTCTAGAGAGTCAGATGTGAGATGTGAGCTCCCAGAACTATCTGGGGAGTCAGATGTGAGATGTGAGGGCCCAGAACTATCTGGGGAGTCAGATGTGAGATCCCAGAACTGTTTGGGAAGTCAGATGTGAGATGTGAGCTCCCAGAACTGTCTAGGGAGTCAGATGTGAGATGAGGGCCCAGAACTGTCTGGGAAGTCAGATGTGAGATGTGAGGGCCCAGAACTGTCTAGGGAGTCAGATGTGAGATGTTAGAGCCCAGAACTGTCTGGGGAGTCAGATGTGAGATGTGAGCTCCCAGAACTGTCTAGGGAGTCTGTGAGATGTGAGGGCCCAGAACTGTCTAGGGAATCAGATGTGAGATTTTAGGGCCCAGAACTGTCGAGGGAGTCAGATGTGAGATGTGAGGGCCCAGAACTGTCGAGGGAGTCAGATGTGAGATGTGAGGGTCCAGAACTGTCTAGGGAGTCAGGTGTGAGATGTCAGGGCCTAGAACTGTCTGGGGAGTCAGATGTGAGATGTGAGCTCCCAGAATTGTCTAGGGGGTTAGATGTGAGATGTGAGGGCCCAGAACTGTCTCGGGAGTCAGGTGTGAGATGTCAGGGCCTAGAACTGTCTGGGGAGTCAGATGTGAGATGTGAGCTCCCAGAACTGTGTGGGGAGTCAGATGTGAGATGTGAGCTCCCAGAACTGTTTGGGAAGTCAGATGTGAGATGTGAGCTCCCAGAACTGTCTAGGGGGTCAGATGTGAGATGTGAGCTCCCAGAACTGTCTGGGGAGTCAGATGTGAGATGAGGGCACAGAACTGTCTGGGGAGTCAGATGTGAGATGTGAGCTCCCAGAACTGTCTAGGGAGTCAGATGTGAGATGTGAGGGCCCAGAACTGTCCGGGAAGTCAGATTTGAGATGTGAGGGCCCAGAACTGTCTGGGAAGTCAGATGTGAGATGTGAGGGCCCAGAACTGTCTAGGGAGTCAGATGTGAGATGTGAGAGCCCAGAACTGTCTAGGGAGTCAGATGTGAGATGTTAGGGCCCAGAACTGTCTGGGGAGTCAGATGTGAGATGTGAGCTCCCAGAACTGTCTGGGGAGTCAGATGTGAGATGTGAGGGCCCAGAACTGTCTGGGGAGTCAGGTGTGAGATGTGAGGGCCCAGAACTGTCTGGTGAGTCAGATGTGAGATGTGAGGGCCCAGAACTATCTGGGGAGTCAGATGTGAGATGTGAGCTCCCAGAACTGTTTGGGGAGTCAGATGTGAGATGTGAGCTCCCAGAACTGTCTAGGGAGTCAGATGTGAGATGAGGGCCCAGAACTGTCTGGGGAGTCAGATGTGAGATGTGAGGGCCCAGAACTGTCTGGGAAGTCAGATGTGAGATGTGAGGGCCCAGAACTGTCTAGGGAGTCAGATGTGAGATGTTAGGGCCCAGAACTGTCTGGGGAGTCTGATGTGAGATGTGAGGGCCCAGAACTGTCTAGGGAGTCAGATGTGAGATGTGAGCTCCCAGAACTGTCTAGGGAGTCAGATGTGAGATGTGAGCTCCCAGAACTGTCTGGGGAGTCAGATGTGAGATGTGAGCTCCCAGAACTGTCTGGGAAGTCAGATGTGAGGGCGCAGAGCTGTCTGGGGAGTCAGATGTGAATGTGAGGGCCCAGAACTGTCTAGGGAGTTAGATGTGAGATGAGGGCCCAGAACTGTCTAGGGAGTCAGATGTGAGATGAGGGCACAGAACTGTCTAGGGAGTCAGATGTGAGATGTGAGGGCCCAGAACTATCTGGGGAGTCAGATGTGAGATGTGAGCTCCCAGAACTGTTTGGGGAGTCAGATGTGAGATGTGAGCTCCCAGAACTGTCTAGGGAGTCAGATGTGAGATGTGAGCTCCCAGAACTGTCTAGGGAGTCAGATGTGAGATGTGAGCTCCCAGAACTGTCTAGGGAGTCAGATGTGAGATGTGAGCTCCCAGAACTGTCTGGGGAGTCAGATGTGAGATGTGAGCTCCCAGAACTGTCTAGGGAGTCAGGTGTGAGCTCCCAGAACTGTCTGGGGACTCAGATGTGAGATGTGAGGGCCCAGAACTGTCTAGGGAGTCAGATGTGATATGTGAGGGCCCAGAACTGTCTAGGGAGTCAGATGTGATATGTGAGGGCCCAGAACTGTCTAGGGAGTCAGATGTGATATGTGAGGGCACAGAACTGTCTGGGGAGTCAGATGTGAGATGTGAGCTCCCAGAACTGTCTAGGGAGTCAGATGTGAGATGTGAGGGCCCAGAACTTTCTGGGGAGTCAGATGTGAGATGTGAGCTCCCAGAACTGTCTAGGGAGTCAGATGTGAGATGTGAGGGCCCAGAACTATCTGGGGACTCAGATGTGAGATGTGAGGGCCCAGAACTGTCTAGGGAGTCATGTGAGATGTGAGCTCCCAGAACTGTCTGGGGAGTCAGGTGTGAGCTCCCAGAACTGTCTAGGGAGTCAGATGTGAGATGTGAGGGCCCAGAACTGTCTAGGGAGTCAGATGTGATATGTGAGGGCCCAGGACTGTCTGGGGAGTCAGATGTGATATGTGAGGGCACAGAACTGTCTGGGGAGTCAGATGTGATATGTGAGGGCCCAGAACTGTCTGGGGAGTCAGATGTGATATGTGAGGGCACAGAACTGTCTGGGGAGTCAGATGTGAGATGTGAGCTCCCAGAACTGTCTAGGGAGTCAGATGTGAGATGTGAAGGCCCAGACCTGTCTGGGAAGTCAGATGTGAGATGTGAGGGCCCAGAACTGTCTAGGGAGTCAGATGTGAGATGTTAGGGCCCAGAACTGTCTGGGGAGTCAGATGTGATATGTGAGGGCCCAGAACTGTCTAGGGAGTCAGATGTGAGATGTTAGGGCCCAGAACTGTCTGGGGAGTCAGATGTGCGATGTGAACTCGCAGAACTGTTTGGGGAGTCAGATGTGAGATGTGAGCTCCCAGAACTGTCTGGGGAGTCAGATGTGAGATGTGAGGGCCCAGAACTGTCTGGGGAGTCAGATGTGAGATGTGAGCTCCCAGAACTGTCTAGAGAGTCAGATGTGAGATGTGAGCTCCCAGAACTATCTGGGGAGTCAGATGTGAGATGTGAGGGCCCAGAACTATCTGGGGAGTCAGATGTGAGATGTGAGCTCCCAGAACTGTTTGGGGAGTCAGATGTGAGATGAGGGCCCAGAACTGTCTGGGGAGTCAGATGTGAGATGTGAGGGCCCAGAACTGTCTAGGGAGTCAGATGTGAGATGTTAGGGCCCAGAACTGTCTGGGGAGTCAGATGTGAGATGTGAGGGCACAGAACTGTCTGGGGAGTCAGATGTGAGGTGTGAGCTCCCAGAACTGTCTGGGGAGTCAGATGTGAGATGTGAGCTCCCAGAACTGTCTAGGGAGTCTGTGAGATGTGAGGGCCCAGAACTGTCTCGGGAATCAATGTGAGATGTTAGGGCCCAGAACTATCTAGCGAGTCAGATGTGAGATGTGAGGGCCCAGAACTGTCGAGGGAGTCAGATGTGAGAAGTGAGGGCCCAGAACTGTCTAGGGAGTCAGGTGTGAGATGTCAGGGCCTAGAACTGTCTGGGGAGTCAGATGTGAGATGTGAGCTCCCAGAACTGTCTAGGGGGTTAGATGTGAGGGCCCAGAACTGTCTGGGGAGTCAGATGTGAGATGTGAGCTCCCAGAACTATCTGGGGAGTCAGATGTGAGATGTGAGCTCCCAGAACTGTTTGGGGAGTCAGATGTGAGATCCCAGAACTGTCTAGGGAGTCAGATGTGAGATGTGAGCTCCCAGAACTGTCTAGGGAGTCAGATGTGAGATGTGAGGGCACAGAACTATCTGGGGAGTCAGATGTGAGATGTGAGCTCCCAGAACTGTCTAGGGAGTCAGATGTGAGATGTGAGGGCCCAGAACTGTCTAGGGAGTCACATGTGAGATGTGAGCTCCCAGAACTGTCTGGGGAGTCAGGTTGAGCTCCCAGAACTGTCTAGGGAGTCAGATGTGAGATGTGAGGGCACAGAACTGTCTGGGGAGTCAGATGTGAGATGTGAGCTCCCAGAACTGTCTAGGGAGTCAGATGTGAGATGTGAGGGCCCAGAACTGTCTAGGGAGTCACATGTGAGATGTGAGCTCCCAGAACTGTCTGGGGAGTCAGGTTGAGCTCCCAGAACTGTCTAGGGAGTCAGATGTGAGATGTGAGGGCCCAGAACTGTCCGGGAAGTCAGATTTGAGATGTGAGGGCCCAGAACTGTCTGGGGAGTCAGGTTGAGCTCCCAGAACTGTCTAGGGAGTCAGATGTGAGATGTGAGGGCCCAGAACTGTCCGGGAAGTCAGATTTGAGATGTGAGGGCCCAGAACTGTCTGGGGAGTCAGATGTGAGATGTGAGCTCCCAGCACTGTCTAGGGAGTCAGATGTGAGATGTGAGGGCCCAGAACTGTCCGGGAAGTCAGATGTGAGATGTGAGCTCCCAGAACTGTCTAGGGAGTCAGTTGTGAGATGTGAGAGCCCAGAACTGTCTAGGGAGTCAGATGTGAGATGTTAGGGCCCAGAACTGTCTGGGGAGTCAGATGTGAGATGTGAGCTCCCAGAACTGTCTGGGGAGTCAGATGTGAGATGTGAGGGCCCAGAACTGTCTAGGGAGTCAGATGTGAGATGTTAGGGCCCAGAACTGTCTGGGGAGTCAGATGTGAGATGTGTGGGCCCAGAACTATCTGGGGAGTCAGATGTGAGATGTGAGGGCCCAGAACTGTCTGGGGAGTCAGATGTGAGATGTGAGCTCGCAGAACTATCTGGGGAGTCAGATGTGAGATGTGAGCTCCCAGAACTGTTTGGGGAGTCAGATGTGAGATGTGAGCTCGCAGAACTATCTGGGGAGTCAGATGTGAGATGTGAGGGCCCAGAACTGTCTGGGGAGTCAGATGTGAGATGTGAGCTCCCAGAACTATCTGGGGAGTCAGATGTGAGATGTGAGCTCCCAGAACTGTTTGGGGAGTCAGATGTGAGATGTGAGCTCCCAGAACTGTCTAGGGAGTCAGATGTGAGATGAGGGCCCAGAACTGTCTGGGGAGTCAGATGTGAGATGTGAGGGCCCAGAACTATCTGTGGAGTCAGATGTGAGATGTGAGGGCCCAGAACTGTCTGGGGAGTCAGATGTGAGATGTGAGCTCCCAGAACTGTCTAGGGAGTCAGATGTGAGATGTGAGGGCCCAGAACTGTCTAGGGAGTCAGATGTGAATGTGAGGGCCCAGAACTGTCTAGGGAGTCAGATGTGAGATGTTAGGGCCCAGAACTGTCTAGGGAGTCACATGTGAGATGTGAGCTCCCAGAACTGTCTGGGGAGTCAGGTGTGAGCTCCCAGAACTGTCTAGGGAGTCAGATGTGAGATGTGAGGGCCCAGACCTGTCTGGGAAGTCAGATGTGAGATGCGAGGGCCCAGAACTGTCTAGGGAGTCAGATGTGAGATGTTAGGGCCCAGAACTGTCTGGGGAGTCAGATGTGAGATGTGAGCTCCCAGAACTATCTGGGGAGTCAGATGTGAGATGTGAGGGCCCAGAACTATCTGGGGAGTCAGATGTGAGATGTGAGATCCCAGAACTGTTTGGGAAGTCAGATGTGAGATGTGAGCTCCCAGAACTGTCTAGGGAGTCAGATGTGAGATGAGGGCCCAGAACTGTCTGGGAAGTCAGATGTGAGATGTGAGGGCCCAGAACTGTCTAGGGAGTCAGATGTGAGATGTTAGGGCCCAGAACTGTCTGGGGAGTCAGATGTGAGATGTGAGCTCCCAGAACTGTCTAGGGAGTCTGTGAGATGTGAGGGCCCAGAACTGTCTAGGGAATCAGATGTGAGATGTTAGGGCCCAGAACTGTCTGGGGAGTCAGATGTGAGCTCCCAGAACTGTCTAGGGAGTCAGATGTGAGATGTGAGCTCCCAGTACTATCTAGGGAGTCAGATGTGAGATGTGAGGGCCCAGAACTGTCTGGGGAGTCAGATGTCAGATGAGGGCCCAGAACTGTCTGGGGAGTCAGATGTGAGATGTGAGGGCCCAGAACTGTCTAGGGAATCAGATGTGAGATGTTAGGGCCCAGAACTGTCTGGGGAGTCAGATGTGAGATGTGAGGGCCCAGAACTATCTGGGGAGTCTGATGTGAGATGTGAGGGCCCAGAGCTGTCTGGGGAGTCAGATGTGAGGGCCCAGAACTGTCTAGGGAGTCAGATGTGAGATGTGAGCTCCCAGAACTGTCTAGGGAGTCAGATGTGAGATGTGAGCTCCCAGCACCGTCTAGGGAGTCAGATGTGAGATGTGAGGGCCCAGAACTGTCTGGGGAATCAGATGTGAGATGTGAGCTCCCAGAACTGTCTGGGGAGTCAGATGTGAGATGTGAGGGACCAGAACTGTCTGGGGAGTTAGTAAACCTACATCAGTATTATCTTATAAACAGGAAAAGCAGACATAATTCTTTAGTATTTACATTACTTTATATTTACTATTGTATTTTTACGGTAAAGTCTTTATCTCACATAATATCAAATCTACAAAGATTTTGATATTATTTATTTTGAGAACAATACCTTAACATAAGTATGAGCAGCCAGTTATGGGCTGTTTGAACAGAAAGATGTTAGAGAATTCTGACTGGATACAGCTGGTTTAAAAGACAAAATTAACCTTGTCAGGATTTGAACAGCGACAACACAGAAGGAATGTCTAATGTTGTAATGATGTTGCCAATTCCTTAACTTATTTTTAAAACTCTTGTCTTGAATAATTCTACCGCTCCCTCCCCCCAACTTATTCAATTTTTCAGATTTTTTTCCAGCTTGCTCATCTCCAGCAAAATGTTTCTTTAGACATAACGAAGCTTGCATGCTCCGTTGGATGTGTAATAGTAATATATGTGAATGGCAAAGCATAAATGAATTAAGGGAGAAATTAGGAATAAGAGGGATCAGATGTTGTTTACTCGAGAGAAGACTACGTTGGTATGGTCACGTGATGCGCATGAAAGACGACAGCTGTATAAAAAAGTGCAGAGCGATAAAAATAGACGGTAGCAGACCCAGAAAAACCTGTAGTGTATGTATGACGTGTGTGTGTGTATATATATGTGTAGGTATATATATATATATATAGCCGTGTAACACGGTAAAAACCTCCCAGTCCACACTGTAAATGTGGTTGGTGTTAGGAAGGGCATCCAGCCATAGAAAACCTGCCAGACAGTCCTATACGAGCGAGACATGGTCTCCCGACTAATCTTGCCTCAAGAGAGACAATTCCCGTCTAACCCATGCTAGCATGGAAGATGGACGTTAAACGATGATGATGATTATAAAACATTATACATAACGAAAAAAAAGTACATTACTAGAAATCCCATATGTTATCAAATAAATAGGATGGGTTGGGGGTCCCTATATGTAAACTAAACGATTAATTCTCGTTTTTTAAAAAACATCAACAGAGACAACCCCCAATTATTATTTGGGATCCGAGAGTAGTTGGTGTCATTAAAAGAATGAGAAGAACTTCTTACTTATTAGGTGTACGTGATGACCTTTGTAGGACCAATTCTGTTAGTGATACAACGTTCTCACCATCTCCAATATGGTTGTTATTGACTGAAAACAGAGAAAATATATATAATACTTGGTGTTACCCTATATGTCATATATATAGAGAGGCAGAGTGGGTGGTGTTACCCCATATGTCATATATATAGAGAGAGAGAGTGTGTGTGTGTATCAGTGTGTACATGATACAGATACATACTGTATTATATGTGAGTGAAACAGTGAATTATTGTATGGGACACAGGCAGTGTATTATATGACACACAGACACACAGCCACAACAATGCTATGCAGGCATTTTCACTGAAGACCAGAGTGTACCGTCTCCACCACCTATGACACCGGATTCTATTACAACTATGGAATTTACACCTGCAATGCTGCGACGTTACCTTAAAAATAAACGCAACCATGCCTCTCCTGGTCTTGATGGTGTTACGTACCTGCTTCTTAAACGTGGTGGCTACTTCCTTCTGCACCAGCTATCACGCTTCTTCCAATTCTGTCTGAACAACGGTGCTACTCCAGAACAGTGGAAAACTGCCAGCGTCATTCCTCTGTTCAAAAAGGGTGACTGCACGTCGCCTGTCAACTATCGTCCAGTCAGTCTTACTAGCTGCATTGCCAAACTGATGGAATCTTGTGTCAGAGAAACACTTTGGAACTTCTGGAACTCTGACAGTCTTATCCGGCCCTTGCAATTTGGATTGATCCCTAACTCCAGCTGCTGTGATCAGTTTATCGAATTCCTTGAAGACATCGCCCGGATCACTGATGGCGGCTCATGGGTGGATGTTGTTTACCTTGACTTTGCTAAAGCTTTCAATTCTGTGCCACACAAAAGACTTAAAGCAAAACTCTCTGCAATGGGTGTGAAGGATGATCTTTTTAACTGGTTGAAATCCTTCATTCTCAGCCGAAAAGAGGTAATCATGGTTCTGGGACAGCATCCTTCACCCTATGAGATGTCATCTGGTGTACCACAGGGATATGTTCTTGGCCCCCTTTTGTTTGTGGCATATATTAATGACATAGATGCCAACTTAAAGAATGCCACAGTACTAAAGTATGCAGATGACATCAAGCTGTACCTTGAGATAAAAAGGACAGATCCTGAACACTATAGATCTTGCCTGCTATCTCACCTGGACACAATGCAACAATGGATCACAGACTGGCAACACAAGCTAGCTGTGGACAAGAGCACCACCATGCATTTTGGGAGTAAAAACCCAGCATCCATATACTCCCACTACAGCACTACTATCAAGAAGTCTTCTTGTGAATGTGACCTGGGTATTACGGTCAGCAGTGATTTGCATTGGACGAAGCAGCATCAGTTGTTAGCTGTCGAGACACTGCATCCTTTAAAACCCCCATGGAACAAACTACCTGCCTCAGTTGTTAACTGTCGAGACATTGCATCCTTTAAAACCTCCATGGAACAAACTACCTGCATCAGTTGTTAGCTGCTGAGACACTGCATCCTTTAAAACCTCCATGGAACAAACTACCTGCATCAGTTGTTAGCTGTCGAGACACTACATCCTTTAAAACCTCCATGGAACAAACTGCCTACATCAGTTGTTAACTGTCGAGACATTGCATCCTTTAAAACCTCCATGGAACAAACTACCTTCATCAGTTGTTAGCTGTCGAGACACTGCATCCTTTAAAACCTCCATGGAACAAACTACCTTCATCAGTTGTTAGCTGTCGAGACACTGCATCCTTTAAAACCTCCATGGAACAAACTGCCTACATCAGTTGTTAACTGTCGAGACATTGCATCCTTTAAAACCTCCATGGAACAAACTACCTGCATCAGTTGTTAGCTGCTGAGACACTGCATCCTTTAAAACCTCCATGGAACAAACTACCTGCATCAGTTGTTAGCTGTCGAGACACTGCATCCTTTAAAACCCCCATGGAACAAACTACCTGCATCAGTTGTTAGCTGTCGAGACACTACATCCTTTAAAACCTCCATGGAACAAACTGCCTACATCAGTTGTTAACTGTCGAGACATTGCATCCTTTAAAACCTCCATGGAACAAACTACCTGCATCAGTTGTTAGCTGCTGAGACACTGCATCCTTTAAAACCTCCATGGAACAAACTGCCTACATCAGTTGTTAGCTGTCGAGACATTGCATCCTTTAAAACCTCCATGGAACAAACTACCAGCATCAGTTGTTAGCTGTCGAGACACTGCATCCTTTAAACCCTCCATGGAACAAACTCCCTGCATCAGTTGTTAGCTGTCGAGACACTGCATCCTTTAAAACCTCCATGGAACAAACTACCTGCATCAGTTGTTAGCTGTCGAGACACTGCATCCTTTAAAACCTCCATGGAACAAACTACCTGCATCAGTTGTTAGCTGTCGAGACACTGCATCCTTTAAAACCTCCATGGAACAAACTACCTGCATCAGTTGTTAGCTGTCGAGACACTGCATCCTTTAAAACCTCCATGGAACAAACTCCCTGCATCAGTTGTTAGCTGTCGAGACACTGCATCCTTTAAAACCTCCATGCTTCCTGAGATCCGCCAACACTACACCTAATATTCCTCCTCCATACACACACACACATGTATATCATGATTCGTACACTGTTCACTTCCCTGACATTTGTATATTATTCTATGTACTATACATGCACCTTTGACGAGTTGTAGTGCACCTGAGCACTTACATTATTATATTATTTAACAGACACATCAGCAGCCACAGACACACAGCCTCACACACCATCAGATACACACACACACACTACATCCTCAGACACACCCACACAACCACATCCTTAGACACACAGCCACACACTACCACATCCTCAGACACACAGCCACACACCATCAGACACAGCCACACACACCATCAAACACACAACCACATCCTCAGACACACAGCCACACACCATCAGACACAGCCACACACACCATCAGACACACAACCACATCCTCAGACACACAGCCACACACACCATCAGACACACAGCCTCACACACCATTAGACACAGCCACACACAGCCTCATCATCAAACACTAACCAACATCAACAGTGTCGCCATCTAAGTCATTGTTATCATCTCCAGAGTAATCATCATTTTCGTCGTCAAGTCCATCGTTTGGAATAGTTTCCAGCTCAGCATCAACATCAAAGGCGTAATCAGGATCGGGGTTGTTCCTCATCTTTAAAAGTGCAAAAATATCAATAACAGGTAGCTACATGTAGAGTTTACAGACAGATATATATATACTAGACAGGTATATAATATACAGGTATATATAATATACAGGTATATATAATATACAGGTATATATAATATACAGGTATATATAATATACAGGTATATATAATATACAGGTATATATAATATACAGGTATATAATATACAGGTATATATAATATACAGGTATATATAATATACAGGTATATATAATATACAGGGATATAATATACAGGTATATATAATATACAGGTATATAATTGTTTCTACTTTATACACAAGGCCAGCAATTATCACAGTGTATTACTGGTACTTTATTTTATTGACCCTGTAAGGATGAAAGGCAAGTTTAACCTCGGCTGGATTTGAATTCAGATCATAAAGGGTTGCAACTCTGTGCTGCAAAGCATGGCGTCCGACCCTCTACCGATACTGCCAATCCATGTATATAATACACTGTTGTGATGTAGAACCCATTTTTCATCACCTGTAACAATGTGCTGCAGAAATGATAGGTTATTATTCCTGGTTAGAAGACTGCTGTAGATGTTGGAACGTGTTCGGTTCTCAAGCGTAAGCTCATGTCGAACCCAGATTCCCTGTTTGTATGTTTTCCCAATTTGCTTGAGATGTTTGTGGATAGTTGAACATGACACATTAAATCATGCACCAAATCTCTGGTGCTTTGACGTGGACCCGATACAATAGTCTTATTCAAAAGGTCGTCATACAGAGTGAGGCTTGTTAGATATGTCACAATCTCCATCTTTAGATCTTTTAAACCACAGCTGACAAGAACTGGAGTGGTTTTGTTCTTTTCAAACTCATAGTCAGCAACAGTGAATATGTTGTTTCATTAAGTTCTTATCCTCCATGGGGTTAATTACCGGAATAACTATGACATTGCTGAATAGAAGAAATGATATACTGAACTATTTCAAACAGATCCTGCCCATTTGACCTTGACCATTGACGTGATTGGATGATTCATATTCCACTGTTGTGAAAAAACACAATTACTTTCCGAACACCCAAATATATCAATTATAAGGTGATGATGGGTCGAGGAGGTCAGCATCTCGCTTATGTATGGTCTTACATTCTATTTAGCACATATATTCATATCTTGTTAGTCATTGTATAGGGACCTCAGCTTTTCACAAACAACAAAAACCTCTCTAAACTAGATTTGAACTCAGAAGAAATGGAAGTCGAGCTTAAAACTCTTTCTCTCCAGATCCCGACTATAATCGTGACATTTCGCAGTGGAATCCAGCCTGTTGTTGTTGTGGTTTTGCTACGTCAGATCCCTCCTGTACTCCTCATGTTAAATATTCTGTGATTGGTTGAATCATTATAAACATTTCACTAGTCAGCTGACAGGGAACTAGTGTGAAAATATCTTAGTGTTGTTGGGAGAGGGGACCAGTGGTAGAGGACTTTGACAGCGGATTAGTGTTGTTGAGGGAGGGGATCAGTGGTGGTAGAGGACCCTGACAGGAAACTATTGTTGTCGAGGGAGGGGACCAGTGATGGTAGAGGACCCTGACAGGGAGGAAAGGGTTATGTTGAGGACTTATCTAGTCAGACATCTTCAGAACTAAATGGAGACAAAAATCAGAAATACAACTCTACCTCGTCTTGCACGTTCCAGTCATTGAATTTGTAATCGGAGAGAGATGGACAAATCTGACTATTTAGAAAGATACTTTGTTGAAGATGAGCTGCAAAAGAAGAGGAGAGAGTTTCACTTTAGTTCAGACAGAAACAAATAGAAAAAGTGGAATGGGAATTTAGCAATAAAAAAAAAAGGGAGAGGAACAGGGACAGACACTATACCTCCAGTCAGGGCAGGGATTTAGCTGTGACCTGCAGACAGAATAGTGATAGCATTACCACAGAGAATGGCCAGCAACACCCAGCCCTTCCTCAGGGGTCACCTTTCTCAAGCAGTGAGGACCTAGGACATTAGAAGTGTCGACAGTGAGGACCTAGGACATTAGAGGTCTCAACAGAGGACCTAGGACATTAGAAGTGTCGACAGTGAGGACCTAGGACATTAGAGGTCTCGACAGAGGACCTAGGACATTAGAAGTGTCGACAGAGGACCTAGGACATTAGAGGTCTCAACAGAGGACCTAGGACATTAGAAGTGTCGACAGTGAGGACCTAGGACATTAGAGGTCTCAACAGAGGACCTAGGACATTAGAAGTGTCGACAGAGGACCTAGGACATTAGAGGTCTCAACAGAGGACCTAGGACATTAGAAGTGTCGACAGTGAGGACCTAGGACATTAGAGGTCTCGACAGAGGACCTAGGACATTAGAAGTGTCGACAGAGGACCTAGGACATTAGAGGTCTCAACAGAGGACCTAGGACATTAGAAGTGTCGACAGTGAGGACCTAGGACATTAGAGGTCTCGACAGAGGACCTAGGACATTAGAAGTGTCGACAGAGGACCTAGGACATTAGAGGTCTCAACAGAGGACCTAGGACATTAGAAGTGTCGACAGTGAGGACCTAGGACATTAGAGGTCTCAACAGAGGACCTAGGACATTAGAAGTGTCGACAGTGAGGACCTAGGACATTAGAGGTCTCAACAGAGGACCTAGGACATTAGAAGTGTCGACAGTGAGGACCTAGGACATTAGAGGTCTCAACAGAGGACCTAGGACATTAGAAGTGTCGACAGTGAGGACCTAGGACATTAGAGGTCTCAACAGAGGACCTAGGACATTAGAAGTGTCGACAGTGAGGACCTAGGACATTAGAGGTCTCAACAGAGGACCTAGGACATTAGAAGTGTCGACAGTGAGGACCTAGGACATTAGAGGTCTCAACAGAGGACCTAGGACATTAGAAGTGTCGACAGTGAGGACCTAGGACATTAGAGGTCTCAACAGAGGACCTAGGACATTAGAGGTCTCGACAGAGGACCTAGGACATTAGAAGTGTCGACAGTGAGGACCTAGGACATTAGAGGTCTCGACAGAGGACCTAGGACATTAGAAGTGTCGACAGTGAGGACCTAGGACATTAGAGGTCTCAACAGAGGACCTAGGACATTAGAAGTGTCGACAGTGAGGACCTAGGACATTAGAGGTCTCAACAGAGGACCTAGGACATTAGAAGTGTCGACAGTGAGGACCTAGGACATTAGAGGTCTCAACAGAGGACCTAGGACATTAGAAGTGTCGACAGTGAGGACCTAGGACATTAGAGGTCTCAACAGAGGACCTAGGACATTAGAAGTGTCGACAGTGAGGACCTAGGACATTAGAGGTCTCAACAGAGGACCTAGGACATTAGAAGTGTCGACAGTGAGGACCTAGGACATTAGAGGTCTCAACAGAGGACCTAGGACATTAGAAGTGTCGACAGTGAGGACCTAGGACATTAGAGGTCTCAACAGAGGACCTAGGACATTAGAAGTGTCGACAGTGAGGACCTAGGACATTAGAGGTCTCGACAGAGGACCTAGGACATTAGAAGTGTCGACAGTGAGGACCTAGGACATTAGAGGTCTCAACAGAGGACCTAGGACATTAGAGGTCTCGACAGAGGACCTAGGACATTAGAAGTGTCGACAGTGAGGACCTAGGACATTAGAGGTCTCAACAGAGGACCTAGGACATTAGAGGTCTCGACAGAGGACCTAGGACATTAGAAGTGTCGACAGTGAGGACCTAGGACATTAGAGGTCTCAACAGCGACCAGTATGAAAAGGAAGCTGTCTCTCCTCCACATCGTGGCTGACGGTGACGGAGTTAAAATAAACAATAACCAAGAATTATAAGGAAAAATATACACAGCAACCACAAATATTCCTCAACGTTTACACATACCCCACACCACACCCACATACACCACCACTCCACCCACATACCCCACACCACACCCACATACACCACCACTCCACCCACATACACCACCACTCCACCCACATACCCCACACCACACCCACATACACCACCACTCCACCCACATACCCCACACCACCACCACACTCACATACACCACCACTCCACCCACATACACCACCACCACACTCACATACACCACCACTCCACCCACATACACCACCACCACACTCACATACCCCACCACCACTCCACTCACATACACCACCACTCCACCCACATACACCACCACTCCACTCACATACACCACCACCACATACACCACCAATCCACCCACATACACCACCACCACACTCACATACACCACCACTCCACTCACATACACCACCACTCCACCCACATACACCACCATCACACTCACATACACCACCACTCCCTCACATACACCACCACTCCACCCACATACACCACCACCATACCCACATACACCACCACTCCACCCACATACACCACCACTACACCCACATACAACACCACTACACCCACATACACCACCACTCCACCCACATACACCACCACCACACTCACATACACCACCACTCCACTCACATACACCACCACTCCACCCACATACACCACCACTCCACCCACATACACCACCACTACACCCACATACAACACCACTACACCCACATACACCACCACTCCACCCACATACACCACCATCACACTCACATACACCACCACTCCACCCACATACACCACCACCACACCCACATACACCACCACTCCACCCACATACACCACCACCACACTCACATACACCACCACCACACCCACATACACCAACACTCCACTCGCATACACCACTCCACCCACATACACCACCACTCCACCCACATACCCCACACCACCACACCACATACACCACCACTCCACCCACATACACCACCACCACTCCACCCACATACCCCACACCACCACTACACCCACACCACCACCACCACACTCACATACACCACCACTACACTCACACACACCACCACCACATACCCCACACTCACATACACCACCACTCCACCCACATACACCACCACCACCACACTCACATACACCACCACTCCACCCACATACACCACCACCACACCCACATACACCACCACTCCACCCACATACACCACCACTCCACCCACATACACCACCACTACACTCACACCACCACCACACTCACATACACCACCACTCCACCCACATACACCACCACCACCACCACCCCACCACTCCACATACATACCCCACACCACACCCACATACACCACCACCATATACCCCACACCACCACTACACCCACATACACCCATCGTTTTTTTTGTAACCTATTTCTCTGCTGATATAGGAGTATACAAGTGTAATTATTTCCCCTGCTGCCATCTGGTGGAAAGGTATTACTACAGCCTTCTACACAGTTTGAAGGCTGGTGAAAACCTCATTCCACCCATGCTGGAATAAATAAAACATACAACAAATTTATAGAGAAATATACAAAGAAATTACTTCTTCTTTGACCACTTATTCCTGAGAGGGTCGTGGGAGCAGAGCCCTCAAACACTCCTTCCAGAGAGTCCTGTTACAAGTAACTGTCTCCAACTGATCTGGATGGATCCCCAAGCGAAACCAGCCAAGCTCATGGATGTTATCCAACCATCTTACTCGGGGTCTACCCCTGGGTCTTCTGCCTGTTGGTTTTGCTTGTAAAATCTCCCCAGAGATTCTTTCCCGAGATATTCTAACCACATGTCCACAGTATCAGAGCTGTGATCTCTCAATCCGGAGAAGTAGCGACCCTAACTGGAGTGACTCGCTGATCTCTGAGCTACACACACTATCAAGTCATGTTACTCCAAAGACCCTTCAGAGGACCTCCATTTCAGCCACTTATATTCTCGATCGTATTCTTTCAGTTCTTACCCAGAACTAATTAAATAAATCACAGTAAACAAAAGACTTACCTTTAAAATCTCCAACATCAACAGAATCCCTGAAGGATCCACTACACTTTTTATTCTCAATCTCGTTGATAAGAGAGGTTGAACTGAGCACAAGTTCACAATTGTCTGTGTAACAACTGAGACCACTCAGTAAAAGACCATTAGAATGACCATCAGTAAATGGGGCGGTCAGTGACTTGAAGAGCAGGTCAGTCTTTGAAAGGAACAACACAGAAAGTTCACACATATAAGACAATATATATATATATATATATAATGGAGAATAGGGTGGCTATGTAGTTGCTAGTTAAGTTAGGCTTAAAAATAGAATGAGAGAAAGAAGAAAGCAAGAATGGGGGGAGGGGGGAGTGTCCTCGTCAGTTGTATCCTGGGAGGGGGTCTCGAAAATTTCAACACTTTGAAATATCCAGGAGACAACTCCTATATATATATATATATATATATAGTCTATATATCATCATCATCGTTTAACGTCTATCTTCCACGCTAGCATGGGTTTAGACGGGAATTGTCCCACTTGAGGCAAGAGTGGTTGTCTTGCTCGCATAGGACTGTCTGGCGGGTTTTCTACAGCTGGATGCCCTTCCTAACACCAACCACATTTACAGTGTGGACTGGGAGGTTTTTACCGTGTTACCTACACGGCCACATTACAGCGTGGACTGTATAATTGTGTAGCGCCAAAGATCTCGATACAATGACATTGTCTTAGAGAGGTGTAGGTGTGTGAGGTCGAAATTTATCAGATCGTCCCAGGTTTTTCTACCTACTCCTTAACTACCATCTATTTTTATCGCCCTGCACTTCTTTATACAGCTGTCGTCTTTCATGCGCATCACGTGACCATACCAACGTAGTCTTCTCTCAAGTAAACAGCATCTGATCCCTCATATACATAATTTCTCAATTAGTTCATTTATGCTTTGCCGTTCCCATATATTACTATTACACATCCAGCGGAGCATGCAAGCTTCGTTCCTCTCTAGTCTGCGTATATCCTCTGCACACAATGCCCAGGTCTCACTGCCATGCAACATTGCTGTTCGTATGCAGGCATCATACAGTCTGCCTTTCATTTTTAGAGAGAAACCTTTAGCAGCCAATAGTGGTATAAGCTCTCTGAACTTTTTCCATTCCGTTCTGACTCTGGCTAATGTACTTTCGGAGCACCCTCCACCACTGCTGATTTTGTCACCCAGGTAACGGAAGGTGTCCACTATTTCTATAGAGCCATCTGGGCAATAAAAGGAGCTAGTATCCTGTGGGCACTTGCTACTTATTGCACCTGAGCACCGGCCACATATAAAGTCTACGTTCTTAGATAGCTTACCTGTGATCCCACTACATCTTTTATGCACCGTTACTTTGCATTTGGGACATAAAATGGAATTTCTGCCTACTCCTTTCCTACACTGAGCATAGCCATTTCCCAGAGGGGACCTGTGCCCTATTTTCCTTCCTACATACTACAACTTTAGTCTTAGAAAAGTTAACTTTAAGGCCTTTTGATTCTAGGCCATGCTTCCATGTTTGGAATTTCTTTTCTAGTTCAGCCATCGATTCAGCTATGAGCGTTAGATCATCTGCATAGAGAAGTTCCCATGGGCAGCCGGTCGTGAACTCCTCTGTTATAGCCTGAAGGGCAATAATAAATAGGAGGGGGCTAAGGACAGAGCCCTGATGAACACCAAATTTTAAACTAAATTCTTCACAATATTCGTTGTTAATTCTAACCTTGCTGACTGTTTCTTTATACCATGGCTTGTATAGCTCTCACAAGCCATTCATCTACGCCTAGTTTTCTAAGGGCCCACCAGATTATGGCACGGGGGACTCTGTCAAATGCTTTCTCCAAGTCAACACAAGCTATGTGTAGGGGTTTACTTTTAGCTAGGTACTTCTCCTGTAGTTGTCGTACAAGGAAAAGGGCGTATCTGGTACTTTTAACTGACACAAACCCAAACTGCATTTCATCTAGATCAATTCGCTCTCTGATTAGTTGCACTATAACTTTTTCTGTGACCTTCATGACCTGATCAATTAATTTAATGCCTCTATAGTTTCCTCTATCTAGTGCATCTCCTTTATCCTTGTAGCAGTTAATGATGATGTTACGCCAGTCATTTGGTATGACCCCGTTCTGTATGACTTGGTTTACTATCCGGGTGACCATAGTGTGTCCCACTGTTCCAGATGCTTTCAGCATTTCAGCAACTATCTCCGAAGGCCCAACCGCCTTGCCTGTCTTCATATCTTTCATTGCCTTACTTATTATACTACCTTCAACTTGCACTGCTGGTCCCTCTATTAGATCGATTTGGGGCAGACTATTTTTTTCCCATTTATTCTCCTCATTTAGTGACACTTCCAAGCTACCTTCTTATCAATATCAGTGATGGTAAGTACACCGTTATCATTACGGACACACTTCTCCCCGACAATATCACGGTTTTCCTTGACACATTGTCTAGCAATCCTGAACACCTCACGTTTTTGGTACTCGTGTTGTAGAACATGCTTGAACTTTCTTTCCTCTGCTTCCCTTTTTGCAAAGTACACTTGTCTCCTAGCTTCCCTCCTGGCCACTTGTTAGTATTCTCTACTTCCCCCATCCCGCCATACTTTCCAAGCCTGCTTTTTGGCCTTAATTGACTCCTCCACCTTACTGTTCCACCACCACGTTAGTCTCCTCCTGCCTATAGGTCTGCTCCAGCCACAGATTTCATCTGCCGCCTTCAGCAGGTTAACTTTCAGGAATTCCCACTGTTCCTCTATATTGTACGTCTCTAATTGCTCTTCCTTACTGTCAAAATTTATTACTGGCTGTGGGGTCCTTTAGCTTCCATATTTTTCTCCTGAGGGTTGTCCTCCTCTGTTGTCGAATACGTCTCATCCTGACTATGAGGTCGCTAACTATGAGGCTATGTTGGGAGGTGCATTCTTCATGGGGGAGGGATTTAGTGTTTACGACAGGCACTCTGTCACGTCTTCTGGTAAGGATATAATCTATCTGACTGGAGTGTTCCCCTGATCTATAGGTGATCAAGTGATTGTCTCGTATTTTGAAGTTTGTGTTACAGATAGTTAGGTTATTTGCATCACAGAATTCCAGGATTCTGGAGCCTTCCTCATTTCTAGTAACAAACCCATAGCCTCCATGGATTTTACCCACAATGAATCTAGCAGACCCACCTCTCCACCTGGTCTCTTGAATACAGCAAACATCAACCTCCTTACGTTCAAGCATCTCTACAACCTCGTTTGAGCGACCTTTTAAGGTACCTACATTCATGGTACCAACTCTGAAGTTTTGGATTGTATTTGGTGGGTGGGGCGGACATGGCGCAGGGATATATATCAAGTTTAATATAGAAACGCCTTTTACAGGATGATTTCTTTTGAATAAAACAGTTCTAGTCCTGTAGAAGCTATTTCTATATTAAACTTGATGTTTACACTCTACTAATGTATTGAGTACCTTACTTACTGTAGTTACCCCCAATTGAACCAAGGACTCACAGATTAATACAGATTAATAGATTAATAGTTTAAGCAAAGAATGTCTGCTTTCACCCTAAACGGGATCATCTGAAACTTTCAAATGATCCCGTTTAGGGTGAAAGCAGAAATTCTTTGCTTAAACTTTTAATCTGTACTAACAATAAATATATATATATATATATATATATATATATATATATATATATATATATACACACATAATATATATATATATGTGGCCGACCGGGGTAGAAGCTGCTAAATGTTCGGTCGTCCTCATATCTCTTATTTTCAGTCCCATGAATTTTGTCTATTATATTCCTTTGTTATATTTTGAATACCTGATGATGTCACTGGATTCATACTGAACGCGGTCATTGAAATGATCATAGTATAATAAACCTTTTAAGGAAATACACCACTCCAGCCTCCTGTTATAATATATATATATACATATGAAGGTTTACATATACATAAAGTTATAAATATATATATATGTTGCAACCGGTCACTTTGTGGCTCTATGAAGAATTCTAAGGACATGATTTATGATATATATATATATATATACACACATAATATGATATATAGACCAATAATATATACACACACATAATATGATATATAGACCAATAATATATACACACACATAATATGATATATAGACCAATAATATATACACACACACATATGATATATAGGTCAATAATATATATACACACGTAATATGATATATAGGCCAATAATATATACACACACATAATATGATATATAGGTCAATAATATATATACACACGTAATATGATATATAGGCCAATAATATATACACACACATAATATGATATATAGACCAATAATATATACACACACATAATATGATATATAGACCAATAATATATACACACACATAATATGATATATAGGTCAATAATATATATACACACGTAATATGATATATAGGCCAATAATATATACACACACATAATATGATATATAGGCCAATAATATATATACACATGTAATATGATATATAGGCCAATAATATATATACACATGTAATATGATATATAGGCCAATAATATATATACACACGTAATATGATATATTCAATAGACTATATTGTATTTTATACATAAAATATAATATAGTGTGCAAAGTTTGAACCTTTGAAGTTATGAGGTTTATAGAAAACAGACAGAAAAGATAACTGTAAACACAGTTAATTGTTAACTGTAAACAGTTAATTGTTTATAAATGACAGCCTAGATGGAAAAAAGGTGGTTAGCAGCCACTTTTTTTGTCTATAGAGATATTTTACCCAATTTTTTAGGTTGTTATTTATGACACCCAACTGTGTTTACAGTTATTCTGTCGAGTTTTGTAATTTTCTAAAAACATAATATACTATATTAAATATATACTATTACTATGTTCGTCACCACCAATTCTTAATTAACACACATGAAAAATACATAAATAATCACTCACCCCAAAATCCACCTCAAATTTATCCAAACTAATATTCTTCATGTTGGTTTCAATGAATTTGTTCCGTCTCTGAAATTAGATAAAAAGTTGGTGAGTGCAAGCTTCCTTATCAGAACCAAAAGATGCTAGCAGAAGAAATAATTGTTTCTACTTTTGGCACAAGGCCAGCAATTACCCAGTGTATTACTGGTACTTTATTTTATCGACCCCGTAAGGATGAAAGGCAAAGTTAACCGTGACAGGATTTGAACTCAGATCATAAAGGGACGTAACTGTTTGCTGGAAAGCATGGCGTCCGACCCTCTACCGATACTGCCAATCCACCACAGAAGAAATAATGTGGTTCTGAAAGATGTGAGAAGTTTTGAAATATTCTTCCAATCCTGTAAATATAGTCTAACCCATGCTAGCGTGGAAGATGGACGTTAAATGATGATGATAGGCAGTGAATTGACAGAGTTAGAACATTGAATGTTTTGTAGTATTTCTTCTGACTCTTTCATCTGTGAGTTCAAATCCCACCAAGGTCAACTTTGCCTTTCATTTTTTCGAAGCGCATAAAAAAAAGTACCCGTCATTCTTACTCTCTCACTTCCTCTCTATATCTCTCACTTCCTTTCTCTCACTCTCTCTACATCTCTCACTTCCTCTCTCTCTCTCTCTCTCTCTCTCTCTCTCATTCTCTCTATATCTCTCACTTCCTTTTTCTCATTCTGTGGAAGAAATCTGCTTTGTTCAGACTTAGAGAGTAGATGGGTTCTGCCAGGTTTAAAAAGCCCAAGATACAATGTACATCACTACAGTACCCCTTCCAAGTTTATATGAGGTATATCTACCCTCCAGGTTTATACAAAGTATATCTACCCTTCAGTTAACATCACTATATGATCTACTGCCTACTCTCTATACCCTATATTAAGGATGGGTGAAGCGAAATAAATATAAAACATTATGTACACCTTGTATTGTTGAGGACAGAGTTTTCAGTGTTTGCTAGTGTTGGCAATAAGGAATGGCAATGTTCTCCAAACTTCCACTAACATTAGTCAGATGTTTCTCACATAATAATAATGAAATTATTGTGTACAGTGCTCAGGTGCACTACAACTCATCAAGGGCGCATGTATAGTACATAGAATAATATACAAATGTCAAGTGAATAGTGTACGAGTCATGATATAGAAATGGTAGATCTTCCTACATCATACCATACATATTTAGTACCTTGTGACAGCGTGTTACCGAGAACCTTGGCTGTAAACGCACACACACACACACACACAGCATAGAGACAAGACAAACACCAACAGGATATGAAATTATGTTAGGGTCCTTCAATCTTCTCCTTACATATTTATCAACTTTCGAGAGACACAAAAACCAAACACAAAATAACAAAAATAAACAAAACATAAAAACTACAAATAAATACTTTTTTCTTCTTTATTTTGGCATTCTCTAAATTTTCGTCAGCACAATTGTCATCAGTTTCATCGTTATCATCACCATTGTCCTTGCCTGCATTTTTGTCAGTGAAGAGAAAAAACATCCAGAAACAATACGTCAACATTGTATAATGAACAACCACTAGCAACTAATGAGAGAAAGTACACAAACATCTATAAATAGCAACTAAAATTTACCACAAATCTTACTCCACTGCCTTAACCCTTTAGTATTTAAACCAGCCATATCCAGCCAGAATTCTCTCACTTCTTTCTGTTCAAACTGGCCACTCATACTGATGTTAAGGTATTGTTCTCAAAATAAATAACATCAAAATTTCATAGATTCCATATTAAATAAGATATTATGTGAGGTAAAGACTTTACCAATGAAAATACAATAGTATATATAGAGTAATTAAAATGTTATGTGAGATATTATGTGAGGTAAAGCCTTTACTGTGAAAATACAATAGTATATATAGAGTAATGTAAATGTTACATGAGGTAAAGACTTTACTGTGAAAACACAATAGTATATATAGAGTAATGTAAATGTTATGTGAGATATGTGAGGTAAAGTCTTTTCTGTGAAAATACAATAGTATATATAGAGTAATGTAAATGTTATGTGAGATATTATGTGAGGTAAAGTCTTTACTGTGAAAATACAATAGTATATATAGAGTAATGTAAATGTTATGTGAGATATTATGTGAGGTAAAGCCTTTACTGTGAAAATACAATAGTATATATAGAGTAATGTAAATGTTATGTGAAATATTATGTGAGGTAAAGCCATTACTATGAAAATACAATAGTATATATTGAGTAATGTAAATGTTATGTGAGAAATTGTGTGAGGTAAAGCCTTTACTGTGAAAATACAATAGTATATATAGAGTAATGTAAATGTTATGTGAGATATTATGTGAGGTAAAGCCTTTACTGTGAAAATACAATAGTATATATAGAGTAATGTAAATGTTATGTGAAATATTATGTGAGGTAAAGCCATTACTATGAAAATACAATAGTATATATTGAGTAATGTAAATGTTATGTGAGAAATTGTGTGAGGTAAAGCCTTTACTGTGAAAATACAATAGTATATATAGAGTAATGTAAATGTTATGTGAGATATTATGTGAGGTAAAGTCTTTACTGTGAAAATACAATAGTATATATAGAGTAATGTAAATGTTATGTGAGATATTATGTGAGGTAAAGCCTTTACTGTGAAAATACAATAGTATATATAGAGTAATGTAAATGTTATGTGAAATATTATGTGAGGTAAAGCCATTACTGTGAAAATACAATAGTATATATAGAGTAATGTAAATGTTATGTGAGATAATATGTGAGGTAAAACCTTACTGTGAAAATAACAATAGTTTATATAGAGTAATGTAAATGTTATGTGAGGTATTATGTGAGGTAAAGCCTTTACTGTGAAAATACAATAGTATATATAGAGTAATGTAAATGTTATGTGAGATATGTGAGGTAAAGCCTTACTGTGAAAATACAATAGTATATATAGAGTAATGTAAATGTTATGTGAGATATTATGTGAGGTAAAGCCTTTACTGTGAAAATACAATAGTATATATAGAGTAATGTAAATGTTATGTGAGATATTATATGAGGTAAAGCCTTTACTGTGAAAATACAATAGTATATATAGAGTAATGTAAATGTTATGCGAGATAATATGTGGCGTAAACCCTTTACTGTGAAAATACAACAGTATATATAGAGAAATGTAAATGTTATGTGAGATATGTGAGGTAAAGCCTTTTCTGTGAAAATACAATAGTATATATATAGAGTAATGTGAATGTTATGTGAGATATTGTGAGGTAAAGCCTTTACTGTAAAAATACAATAGTATATGAAGGTCACGGAAAAAGTAATAGTGCAACTAATCAGAGAGAGAATCGATCTAGATGAAATGCAGTTCGGGTTTGTGTCAGGCAAAAGTACCACAGACGCTCTTTTCATTGTACGACAACTACAGGAGAAGTACCTAGCTAAAAGTAAACCCCTCTACTTAGCCTTTGTCGACTTGGAGAAAGCCTTCGACAGAGTCCCCCGTTCCATTATCTGGTGGGCTCTTAGAAAACTAGGTGTTGACGAATGGCTTGTGAGAGCTATACAAGCCATGTATAAAGAAACAGTCAGCAAGGTTAGAATTAACAACGAATATAGTGAAGAGTTTAGAGAAAAAGTTGGTGTCCATCAGGGCTCTGTTCTTAGCCCCCTACTATTTATTATTGCCCTTCAGGCTATAACGGAGGAGTTCAAGACCGGCTGCCCATGGGAACTCCTATACGCAGATGATCTAACACTCATAGCTGAATCAATGGCCGAACTTGAGAAGAAATTCCAAACATGGAAGCACAGCCTAGAATCAAAAGGCCTTAAAATTAACCTGGCTAAGACTAAAGTTCTAGTTTATAGGAAAGAAAATAAGGCGCCGGTCCCTTCCGGGAAATGGCCATGCTCAGTGTGTAGGAAAGGCGTAGGTAGAAACTCCATTTTATGTCCCAAATGCAAAGTATGGGTGCATAAAAGATGTAGTGGGATCACAGGTAAGCTAACTAAGAACACAGATTTTACATGTGGCCGGTGCTCTGGTGCAATAAGTAGCAGCAAGTGCCCACAAAATACTAGCTCTTTCAATTGCGCAGAGGGTTCTATAGAAATAGTGGACAGCTTCCGTTACCTGGGTGACAAAATCAGCAGTGGGGGAGGGTGCTCTGAAAGTACAGTAGCTAGAGTCAGAACTGGATGGAAAAAGTTCAGAGAGCTTATACCACTATTAGCCGCTAAAGGGTTCTCCCTAAAAATGAAAGGCAGGTTGTATGATGCCTGCATACGAACAGCAATGTTGCATGGCAGTGAGACCTGGGCATTGTGTGCAGAGGATATACGCAGACTAGAGAGGAACGAAGCTTGCATGCTCCACTGGATGTGTAATAGTAATATACGTGAACGGCAAAGCATAAACGAACTAAGGAAAAAATTAGAAATAAGAGGGATCAGATGTTGTTTACTCGAGAGAAGGCTACGTTGGTATGGTCACAGGATGCGCATGAAAGACGACAGCTGTATAGCAAAGTGCAGGGCAATAAAGATAGATGGTAGCCACGGAGTAGGCAGACCCAGAAAAACCTGGGACGAGCTGATAAATTCCGACCTCACACACTTACACCTCTCCAAGACAATGTCACTGGACCGAGACCTTTGGCGGTACTCAGTAATAGAGAAGACCCGCCTTACCTGAAATACAAAGTAAAACCTACTACAGTCAGTAGGCATCTCTAACAAAACACACCCCCGTCCCACCACCCCCCACCCCATCCACACCGCCCCTTTCAATGTAAAGTTATGTTGGTGCCACAACATCCAGGCCGAAACAAATGAGATTGTGTAGGTGTCACGACAAAAAACACACAGTCCACGCTGTAATGTGGCCGTGTAGGCAACACGGTAAAAACCTCCCAGCCCCACACTGTAAATGTGGTTGGTGTTAGGAAGGGTATCCAGCTGTAGAAAACACGCCAGACAGTCCACGCTGTAATGTGGCCGTGTAGGCAACACGGTAAAAACCTCCCAGACCCACACTGTAAATGTGGTTGGTGTTAGGAAGGGTATCCAGCTGTAGAAAACCCACCAGACAGTCCTATGCGAGCAAGACAACCACTCTTGCCTCAAGTGGGAAAACTCCCGTCCAAACCCATGCAAGCGTGGAACATGGACGTTAAACGATGATGATGATGATGATATATAGAGTAATGTAAATGTTGTGTGAGATTATGTGAGGTAAAGCCTTTACTGTGAAAACAATAGTATCATCATCAACGTTTAACGTCCGTGTTCCATGCTTGCATGGGTTTGGACGGGGGTTTTCCCACTTGAGGCAAGAGTGGTTGTCTTGCTCGCATAGGACTGTCTGGCATGTTTTCTACAGTTGGATGCCCTTCCTAACACCAACCACATTTACAGTGTGGGACTGGGAGGTTTTTACCGTGTTGCCTACACGGCCACATTACAGCATGGACTGTGTGTTTTTTTTGTCGTGACACCTACACGATCTCATTTGTTTCGGCCTGGATGGTGTGGCACCAACATAACTTTACATAGAAGGGGGCGGTGGGGATGGGGTGGGGGTGGTGGGACGGGGGTGTATTTTGTTAGAGATGCCTACTGGCTATAGTAGGTTTTACTATGTATTTAGGTAAGGCGGGTCTTCTCTATTACTGAGTACCGCCAAAGGTCTCGGTCCAGTGACATTGTTTTGGAGAGGTGTAAGTGTGTGAGGTCGGAGTTTATCAGCTCGTCCCAGGTTTTTCTAGGTCTGCCTATTCCGTGGCTACCGTCTATCTTTATTGCCCTGCACTTTCTTATACAGCTGTCGTCTTTCATGCGCATCACGTGTCCATACCAACGTAGCCTTCTCTCGAGTAAACAACATCTGATCCCTCTTATTTCTAATTTTTTCCTTAGTTCGTTTATGCTTTGGCGTTCACGTATATTACTATTACATATCCAGCGGAGCATGCAAGCTTCGTTCTTCTCTAGTTTGCGTATATCCTCTGCACACAATGCCCAGGTCTCACTGCCATGCAACATTGCTGTTCGTATGCAGGCATCATACAACCTGCCTTTCATTTTTAGGGAGAACCCTTTAGCGGCTAATAGTGGTATAAGCTCTCTGAACTTTTTCCATCCAGTTCTGACTCTAGCTACTGTACTTTCAGAGCACCCTCCCACACTGCTGATTTTGTCACCCAGGTAACGGAAGCTGTCCACTATTTCTATAGAACCGTCCGCGCAATTGAAAGAGCTAGTATTTTGTGAGCACTTGCTGCTACTTATTGCACCAGAGCACCGGCCACATGTAAAATCTGTGTTCTTAGTTAGTTTACCTGTGATCCCACTACATCTTTTATGCACCCATACTTTGCATTTCTGACACAAAATGGAATTTCTACCTACGCCTTTCCTACACACTGAGCATGGCCACTTCCCGGAAGGGACCGCCGCCTTATTTTCTTTCCTATAAACTAGAACTTTAGTCTTAGCCAGGTTAATTTTAAGGCCTTTTGATTCTAGGCCGTGCTTCCATGTTTGGAATTTCTTCTCAAGTTCGGCCATTGATTCAGCTATGAGTGTTAGATCATCTGCGTATAGGAGTTCCCATGGGTAACCGGTCTTGAACTCCTCCGTTATAGCCTGAAGGGCAATAATAAATAGTAGAGGGCTAAGAACAGAGCCCTGATGGACACCAACTTTTACTCTAAACTCTTCACTATATTCGTTGTTAATTCTAACCTTGCTGACTGTTTCTTTATACATGGCTTGTATAGCTCTCACAAGCCATTCGTCAACACCTAGTTTTCTAAGAGCCCACCAGATAATGGAACGGAGGACTCTGTCGAAGGCTTTCTCCAAGTCGACAAAGGCTAAGTATAGGGATTTACTTTTAGCTAGGTACTTCTCCTGTAGTTGTCGTACAATGAAAAGAGCGTCTGTGGTACTTTTGCCTGACACAAACCCGAACTGCATTTCATCTAGGTCAATTCTCTCTCTGATTAGTTGCGCTATTACTTTTTCCGTGACCTTCATGACCTGGTGAATTAATTTAATGCCTCTATAGTTACTCCTATCTTGGGCATCTCCTTTACCCTTATAACAGTTAACGATGATGCTGCTACGCCAGTCCTTCGGAACAACCCCATTCTGTACGACTTGGTTAACTATCCGAGTGACCATGGTGTGTCCCACCGTGCCAGATGCCTTCAGCATCTCAGCAACTATTTCCGAAGGCCCAGCTGCCTTACCCGTCTTCATATCCTTGATTGCCTTACTTATTATACTACCCTCGACTAACACTGCTGGTCCCTCTATTGGGTCGATGTGGGGGAGACTGTCTTTCTCCCATTTATTCTCCTCATTTAGTAGCTTTTCATAGTGACACTTCCAAGCTACCTTCTTATCAGCGTCGGTGATGGCAAGTACGCCGTCATCATTAAGTACACACTTCTCCCCGACAATATCACGGTTTTCCTTGACACATTGCCTAGCAATCCTGAACACCTCACGTTTTTGGTCTTCGCGTTGTAGAACATGCTTGAACTTTCTTTCCTCTGCTTCCCTTCTTGCGAAGTACACTTGATAGTCTTCTCTACTTCCCCCATCCCGCCATACTTTCCAAGCCTGCTTTTTGGCCTTAATTGACCCCTCCACCTTACTGTTCCACCACCATGTTACTCTCCTCCTGCCTACAGGCCTGCTCCAGCCACAGACTTCGTCTGCCGCCATCAGCAGGTTTGCTTTCAGGAATTCCCACTGCTCCTCTATATTGTACGACTCTAATTGCTCTTCCTTACTGTCGAAAGCATCAAGTAGTATGCTTTTAAATTTATTTCTGGCTGTGGGGTCCTTTAGCTTCCATATTTTTCTCCTGAGGATAGTCCTCTTCAGTTGTCTAGTACGTCTCGTCCTGACTATTAGGTCGCTAATTATCAGTCTATGTTGGGAGGTGCATTCTTCATGGGGGAGGGATTTAGTGTTTACAACAGACACTCTGTCACGTCTTCTGGTAAGGATATAATCTACCTGGCTTGTGTGTTCCCCGGATCTATAGGTGATCAGGTGATTGTCACGTTTTTTGAAGTTAGTGTTACAGATAGTTAGGTTATTTGCGTCACAGAATTCCAGGATTCTGGAGCCTTCCTCATTTCTAGTACCAAACCCATAGCCTCCATGGATTTCGTCGTAGCCATCACAATGTTGTCCAACGTGACCATTTAGGTCGCCTGCAATAATTATATAGTCACTGTCGGTTATTTGGGAGGTAGTGAGCATCAGTTTCTCATAGAATCTGTCTTTTATAGTGCCGGGCAGTTCGGATTGGGGTGCGTACGCAGATATTACTGTCACCGTAGTTCTATTGAGGACAAGTCTTATTTTAATTATTCTGTCGTTCACTCTATTTACGTCTATTATCTTATCTGCCCACTTTTCTGCTACCATTAATCCTACTCCACCCAGCCCATCGTCATTTCCCACCCAGAAAAGCTTATAGCATCGTTTTTTACCCTCAATGAATCTAGCAAACCCACCCTTCCACCTGGTCTCTTGAATACAACAAACATCGACCTCCTTACGTTCGAGCATTTCTACAACCTCGTTAGAGCGACCCTTTAAGGTGCCTACATTCATGGTACCAACTCTGAAGTTTTGGATTGCGTTTGGAGGGTGGGAGCGGTGGGGAGCGGGGGGAGATGGGGTTATGTTAGCCATCCACGGCCGAAACAAAGAGGAGTGCTCGCATTCTCGTCCACGAGGTGAATTTGTCTTTATCTTTGGCATTGTCGCTGCGTCCAGATTTTTCTCTCTTCCACTCCAGAATTCCGTAGTCCATCCATCCATCATATATCGAAAGGCAACCAGGCAAGCGATAGTATAGGCCTCTGGCTTATGATTGGTCCACGTAATAATAATGGTGGTGCGTGGGGGCGGGAGGGAGGGGTGTTGGGTAGATAGCGAGAAGTTAAGGATTGAATGAGGTCCTCATATTTAACAAGCGATAACAAAAATACAAGATTTGTTTTGTTTAATACGACAAAAACCCTCGTATTTAACAAGCAATAACAAAAAATACAGATTTGTTTTGGGAAATACGACAAACTACATTAGGATTTGGCAAGACTGGAGGGTTGGACTGGATACGAATGGAGTGTGGAAATGGTAGAAAAATGTGTACATTACGTTACATGATATACCGTGAAGAAAGCAACGATGAATTTGGCGAATGTGATTTACTTGAAGGGTTTATCTTATATATATATAGAGAGGGAGAGAGAGAGAGAGAGAGATGGGGGGGGGGGATAGGTTTGGCCGCATGATGTAGATATTGGGGTGGCTGACCGCGAACCCTCATGAAGTAGAGGGAGGGGGCGAAGATAGTAGGAGCGGGAGTTTAGAGTTTTCGAAGTAACATATAGAGTAATGTAAATGTTATGCGAGATATTATGTGAAGTAAAGCCTTTACTGTGAAAATAGCATAGTATATATAGAGTAATGTAAATGTTATGTGAGATATTATGTGAGGTAAAGCCTTTACTGTGAAAATACAATAGTATATATAGAGTAATGTAAATGTTATGTGAGATATTATGTGAGGTAAAGCCTTTACTGTGAAAATACAATAGTATATATAGAGTAATGTAAATGTTATGTGAGATATTATATGTGATAAAGCCTTTTCTGTGAAAATACAATCGTATATATAGAGTAATGTAAATGTTATGTGAGGTAAAGCCTTTACTGTGAAAATACAATAGTATATATAGAGTAATGTAAATGTTATGTGAGGTAAAGCCTTTACTGTGAAAATACAATAGTATATATAGAGTAATGTAAATGTTATGTGAGGTAAAGCCTTTACTGTGAAAATACAATAGTATATATAGAGTAATGTAAATGTTATATGTGATAAAGCCTTTACTGTGAAAATACAATAGTATATATAGAGTAATGTAAATATTATATGTGATAAAGCCTTTACTGTGAAAATACAATAGTATATATAGAGTAATGTAAATATTATATGTGATAAAGCCTTTACTGTGAAAATACAATAGTATATATAGAGTAATGTAAATGTTATGTGAGATATTATGTGAGTTAAAGCCTTTACTGTGAAAATACAATAGTGTATATAGAGTAATGTAAATATTATATGTGATAAAGCCTTTACTGTGAAAATACAATAGTATATATAAAGTAATGTAAATATTATATGTGATAAAGCCTTTACTGTGAAAATACAATAGTATATATAGAGTAATGTAAATGTTATGTGAGGTAAAGCCTTTACTGTGAAAATACAATAGTATATATAGAGTAATGTAAATGTTATGTGAGGTAAAGCCTTTACTGTGAAAATACAATAGTATATATAGAGTAATGTAAATGTTATGTGAGGTAAAGCCTTTACTGTGAAAATACAATAGTATATATAGAGTAATGTAAATGTTATGTGAAATATTATGTGAGGTAAAGCCTTTACTGTGAAAATACAATAGTATATATATAGTAATGTAAATGTTATGTGAAATATTATGTGAGGTAAAGCCTTTACTATGAAAATACAATAGTATATATAGAGTAACGTAAATGTTATGTGAGGTAAAGCCTTTACTGTGAAAATACAATAGTATATATAGAGTAATGTAAATGTTATGTGAGGTAAAGCCTTTACTGTGAAAATACTATAGTATATATAGAGTAATGTAAATACAATAGTATCATCATCATCATCGTTTAACGTCCATCTTCCACGCTTGCATGGGTTTGGACAGGAGTTTTCCCACCTGAGGCAAGATTGGTTGTCCTGCTCCTATAGGACTGTCTGGCGGGTTTTCTACGGCTGGATGCCCTTCCTAACACCAACCACATTTACAGTGTGGGGCTGGGAGGTTTTTACCGTGTTGCCTACACGGCCACATTACAGCGTGGACTGTCTGGCGTTTTTTCTACAGCTGGATGCCCTTCCTAACACCAACCACGTATATATATAGTAATGTAAATACAATAGTATATATATAGTAATGTAAATACAATAGTACATATATAGTAATGTACATACAATAGTATATATATAGTAATGTAAATACAATAGTATATATATAGTAATGTAAATACAATAGTATATATATAGTAATGTAAATATAATAGTATATTATGGGAACTCAAATAGTTGATGGCGGCACATGGCACAGTGGTTAGAGCATTGGCCTTGCATTCGAAAGGTTGTGAGTTCAATTCTCAGACCGGGTGATGTGTTGTTTCCTTGAGCAAGACACTTTATTTCACATTGCTCCAGTTTACTCAGCTGTAGAAATGAGATGATAGGGACTGGGGTCCCTATCATTCCACTGCAAAGTGGTTGTGGAGGTGCCACGGCAAAAAAGCACCCAGCACTCACTGTAAATAAGGTTGGTGTTAGGAAGGGCATCCAGCTGTAGAAATCAAGCCAGAATCAGTTCCCGTCCCACCCTTGCAAGCTGGGAAAAAGCGGACGTAAAATGATGATGATGATAGTAATGTAAATGTTAAAGGGTTCAAAGGCAGGCCACTTCAAGACAATGTTGTAAATAATATAAAAACTGACTACATACATTTTTCCTTTTACAGGCCACCATGAAAGTATGGCAGTGTTTACTATAAACCTTCCTGGTGGCCTCATTAACATCATTAGCTCCTTCTCAATAATAAATAATAATAATGAAATTATTGTGTACAGTGCTCAGGTGCACTGCAACTCATTAAAGGTGCATGTATAGTACATAGAATAATATCCAAATGTCAGGGAGGTGAACAGTGTATGAGTCATGATATACATGTGTGTGTATGGAGGGGGAATATTAGGTGTAGTGTTGGCGAATCTCAGGAAGCATGGAGGTTTTAAAGGATGCAGTGTCTCGACAGCTAACAACTGATGCAGGTAGTTTGTTCCATGGGGGTTTTAAAGGATGCAGTGTCTCAACAGCTAATAACTGCTGCAGGTGGTTTGTTCCATGGAGGTTTTAAAGGATGCAGTGTCTTGACAGCTAACAACTGATGCAGGTAGTTTGTTCCATGGGGGTTTTAAAGGATGCAGTGTCTGGACAGCTAACAACTGATGCAGGTAGTTTGTTCCATGGAGGTTTTAAAGGATGCAGTGTCTTGACAGCTAACAACTGATGGAGGTAATTTGTTTCATGGGGGTTTTAAAGGCTGCAGTGTCTTGACAAGCTAACAACTGATGCAGGTAGTTTGTTCCATGGAGGTTTTAAAGGATGCAGTGTCTCAACAGCTAACAACTGATGCAGGTAATTTGTTCCATGGGGGTTTTAAAGGCTGCAGTGTCTCGACAGCTGACAACTGATGCACGTAGTTTGTTCCATGGAGGTTTTAAAGGATGCAGTGTCTCGACAGCTGACAACTGATGCACGTAGTTTGTTCCATGGAGGTTTTAAAGGATGCAGTGTCTCAACAGCTAACAACTGATGCAGGGAGTTTGTTCCATGGAGGTTTTAAAGGATGCAGTGTCTCAACAGCTAACAACTGATGCAGGTAATTTGTTCCATGGGGGTTTTAAAGGCTGCAGTGTCTTGACAGCTAACAACTGATGCAGGTAGTTTGTTCCATGGAGGTTTTAAAGGATGCAGTGTCTCGACAGCTGACAACTGATGCACGTAGTTTGTTCCATGGAGGTTTTAAAGGATGCAGTGTCTCAACAGCTAACAACTGATGCAGGGAGTTTGTTCCATGGAGGTTTTAAAGGATTCAGTGTCTCGGCAGCTAACAACTGATGCAGGGAGTTTGTTCCATGGAGGTTTTAAAGGATGCAGTGTCTCAACAGCTAACAACTGATGCAGGTAATTTGTTCCATGGGGGTTTTAAAGGCTGCAGTGTCTTGACAGCTAACAACTGATGCAGGTAGTTTGTTCCATGGAGGTTTTAAAGGATGCAGTGTCTCGACAGCTGACAACTGATGCAGGGAGTTTGTTCCATGGAGGTTTTAAAGCATGCAGTGTCTCGACAGCTAAAACTGATGCAGGGAGTCTGTTCCATGGAGGTTTTAAAGGATGCAGTGTCTCGACAGCTAACAACTGATGCAGGGAGTTTGTTCCATGGAGGTTTTAAAGGATGCAGTGTCTGGACAGCTAACAACTGATGCAGGGAGTTTGTTCCATTGAGGTTTTAAAGGATACAGTGTCTCGACAGCTAAAACTGATGCAGGGAGTTTGTTCCATGGAGGTTTTAAAGGATGCAGTGTCTCGACAGCTAACAACTGATGCAGGGAGTTTGTTCCATTGAGGTTTTAAAGGATGCAGTGTCTGGACAGCTAACAACTGATGCAGGTAGTTTGTTCCATGGAGATTTTAAAGACACTGCATCCTTTAAAACCTCCATGCTTCATGAGATTCGCCAACACTACACCTAATATTCCCCCTCCATACACATACACACATGTATATCATGACTCATACACTATTCACTTCCCTGACATTTGTATATTATTCTATGTACTATACATGCACCTTTGATGAGTTGTAGTGCACCTGAGCACTGTACACAATAATTTCATTATATATACAAACATTTACCTTTTTTATTACCACGACTGAGAGTACCAAGGACTCTGTATGTCTCGGAGTGTATAGCGTCCACTCTACTGGCATAGATTCTGGCACTAGCATCCAGTGTTGTACCTGCTACCTGTAATGATTCAAACATCACATTCTAATAGACATATATGTATTTACTCTTTTACCTGCTCCAGCCATCTGGCTGAGGCCATGCTGGGGCACTGCCCTTGTGTAGAATTTAAACAAACAATCTAATAGAAATATCAGAGCCAAATCTCCCTCAAACATTAGACAATATAGTCCTAGATTCACTGCACATATAAAAAAGACAGGATGGTCACAACTGGAATTCTTTTGACCCTACAAAGATGACTACACAATAACTCGACATGTTAAAAATAAAAGCTTTAGAAAAGAAAGACACACTGAATAATGTAGTCCAAGGTGAACTGTGCCTGAGGGAGAAAAAAACAAGATAGTCACGGCTGGATTGCCCGACCTTTTTCTATTCATCACACATAAAACAGTATTCACCTCACACACACACACATATTCACCTCACACACACATATTCACCACACACACACACACACACACAAAACAGTATTCACCTCACACACACACACACAAAAAACAGTATCCACCACACACACACATGCAGACTAACCAAGATGTTTTGCTGTCAAGAGCCCCTATTTGGTCCACACTATTTCCAATGACTCATTAGGAGCCACTGAAATATAGAGGCTGACCAGCTTCCTCAAAAATACAAATAATGCGAGACTCACCTGAAAATTTCCCAGTTTCTTCCCTTAGAGTAAATCAGTGACACAGTTGATGAGGTGAAGGGTAAATTAGGGACCACTGAGATATAGAGACTAACCAGCTCCCTCACAAATAGAAAGAACAAGAGTCTTACCTGAAAATCTCCCAGTTTCTTCCCTTTCAGCAAATCAGTCATACAGTCAATGAGATGAAGGGTAAAAGCATTCTTTGTGGTGATTTTCTAAAGTCAGGAAATAAAACAATAGTTCTAACTCGTTTGGTACTCTATTTCTAATGAAATATATTGTCTATTTATAGCAATTAATTTAGGAAAACTTCAATTTAAAGAGATAACTAAATTTTATATTAGTAAGCTGATATTTGAAACATTATTTAAACAAAAATTTCTAATATTAAAACCTTCCATCATAGTTTTATTTCAGTATAAACAATTTCACTGAAAGTGGGTTGTTTAGTGGTTAGAGAATTGGATTCACAGTTGCGAGTTTGACTTCAGGACCAAGCAACATCATCATTATCATCACTGAATTAGTGACATCATCATCATGACATCCACTCTTCCATGCTGGCATGGGATCGTTTGAAACTGCTACTCATTTTCAAGTGAGTATATTGGAGTAACATGAAATGAAGTGTTTTGCTCAAGAACACAACACCATGTCTAGGAATCAAACCCACAACATTATGATCATAAACCCAACACCCCTAACCGCTAGGCTACATGCCTTCACTATAAACAAATGCAAGTAAGAGCTGTGATAGCAATATAATGTAGAGGGTGGCTGGAAATAAACTCCCAATTGAAAATTACTTATAACTTTTGGCCTACTGTGACCACTTGGGACATCAATAAGCTCAGATTCATGTAAGGTGGATCACCTCCGTGAGTGACTTGACGTCCAATTTCCAGGACATTGGCTGGGTTGTCAAGGTCCACATTAATGGCCAGCAACAAGCTCTGACTTAACACCATATGATATATTTCATGTTGGAGTGAAGGAAGAAGTTTATAGCTGACCAACATACCAGTTGAGTTACTGATGAGGTCAGTTGAAGATATAGCCAGACTATTACAAACAGTGGTAGACAACACTGGTACCTATGTAGATTTTTAACATTTTACTGTACTTCTATATCATACTGTACAAAATAAAACATGTTTTATGAAAATTGACCAATAATTAATGAAGTTCTTCTTCTCCCACATATTCCTGAAAGGGTCGTGGGGTCAGAGTCTTCACACACTCCTTCCAGCGGGTCCTGTCAGAAGCAACTGTTTCCAGCTAATCCGGCTGGATCCCCAAAATGAGACCAGACAAGCTCATGGATGTTATCTAACCATCTTACTCGGCGTCTACCCCTGGGTCTCTTGCCTGTTGGTTTTGCCCATAAAATATGTCCATCGATTCTTTCCTGAGACATTCTAACCATATAGTTATTAACAGTTTTAAATAGGGAGTTTCTTTCCAGCCAGTCTGTAGTTCATACTCACATTTTCAGCATTCATTTCCACACAGTTAGCGTAATGTTCGGTTAGCTGTGACGAACTGAGGCCTTTTAACGGGTTGATGACACTGTCATTGCTGGTACTGTCAAACAATAGATATATTGATATAATTAGATAGATGGGTGAGGGTTGTAAGGGAACAACAGATAGATAGTTGGGGTGGTGTGTAGACTGTTGGGGTGGTGTGTAGACTGTTCGGGTGGTGTGTAGACTGTTGGGGAGGTGTGTAGACTGTTGGGGAGGTGTGTAGACTGTTGGGGTGGTGTGTAGACTGTTGGGGTGGTGTGTAGACTGTTGGGGTGGTGTGTAGACTGTTGGGGTGGTGTGTAGACTGTTGGGGTGGTGTGTAGACTGTTGGGGTGGTGTGTAGACTGTTGGGGTGGTGTGTAGACTGTTGGGGAGGTGTGTAGACTGTTGGGGAGGTGTGTAGACTGTTGGGGAGGTGTGTAGACTGTTGGGGTGGTGTGTAGACTGTTGGGGAGGTGTGTAGACTGTTCGGGTGGTGTGTAGACTGTTCGGGTGGTGTGTAGACTGTTGGGGTGGTGTGTAGACTGTTGGGGTGTTGTGTAGAGTGTTGGGGTGGTGTGTAGACTGTTGGGGTGGTGTGTAGACTGTTGGGGTGGTGTGTAGACTGTTGGGGAGGTGTGTAGACTGTTGGGGAGGTGTGTAGACTGTTGGGGAGGTGTGTAGACTGTTGGGGTGGTGTGTAGACTGTTGGGGTGGTGTGTAGACTGTTGGGGAGGTGTGTAGACTGTTGGGGAGGTGTGTAGACTGTTCGGGTGGTGTGTAGACTGTTGGGGTGGTGTGTAGACTGTTGGGGTGGTGTGTAGACTGTTGGGGTGGTGTGTAGACTGTTGGGGTGGTGTGTAGACTGTTGGGGTGGTGTGTAGACTGTTGGGTAGTGTGTAGACTGTTGGGGTAGTGTGTAGACTGTTGGGGTGGTGTGTAGACTGTTGGGGAGGTGTGTAGACAGGTGGACAGGATGACATGTAGATAGACATTGCTGTTACTTTTCTTGTCTGGCTGCTGTGCTGCCCACTAACCATCTACAGCAGACATGTCAAACATACGACCCACATGTGGCCCTTTACAAGCACAGCCATGGCCCACACAAAAGATTTTACAGCATGAGTGCAATATGAAATAAAAAATATTAGTTGTAATGTGTGGCCCTCAGACAACACGACACATGTGGCCCCCAGACAACACATGACACATGTGGCTGTCGGGGGAGCCTCAGTTTCACATGCCTCGTCTATAGGGTTGTACATCTTCTCAGCACCTATCAAAGCTGGGTTTGTTGTTTTTGTTATAAATTAAACTACAACAAAGTGAGAAAGAGAGATGTCTTCCATACTTTTATCTCATCTCTCTCCACCCCTCTCCCCTCTCTCTCCACCCCTCTCATCTCCCTCTCCACCTCTCTCATCTCTCTCTCCACCTCTCTCATCTCTCTCTCTCCACCCCTCTCATCTCTCTCTCCACCCCTCTCATCTCTCTCTCCACCCCACTCTCTCTCTCTCTCTGGGGACAACATCATAAAAAAACAAGAAAGAGTCATACTTTGGACTGGCTGTACGGATTGATGACTGGTTGGTGAAGTGTCTATTCTGTATTTCCATCACCATTGATTTACGTCTCTCTCGCAGTTCTGCAGCATCATTCCTCTTAGTTGGTAAGGCAGGGGTACCAACACTGAGTCTTCTTGACCCAGGAGAACCCCTCACAGGAGTCACAAATAACTCTCCCATCTTTTAAGTCAACACTATAAAAAATAGAAAGAAAATACAACGATAATAACACACCACGTTTGTATATTTATATATCTGTCTGTAACTCTTTTCAATTTACACATAATGTATTGCCTACCTGTTATGTTGCTACATCGGCATCTGATTGTTGGGAGGGTCATGTCACATGACTCCCATGTGTGAGATATGCTAATTAGGTCCTGTATTGGTACCCCACCTCCATGGAAAAAGATAAAGATGTCCCAAGATGGACTGGGGGCAGACAATCGACAGAAACCTGAAATCTGTCAACAAAAGTTAGAACAATGTATTGTTAGATGGAACTGACCGTGGTCATTGGAACACTTTGGCTGCCTCATGTGTCTCAAGATGTAGGATATATTGTTAGATGGAACTGACCGTGGTCATTGGAACACTTTGGCTGCCTCATGTGTCTCAAGATGTAGGATATATTGTTAGATGGAACTGACCGTGGTCATTGGAACACTTTGGCTGCCTCATGTGTCTCAAGATGTAGGATATATTGTTAGATGGAACTGACCGTGGTCATTGGAACACTTTGGCTGCCTCATGTGTCTCAAGATGTAGGATATATTGTTAGATGGAACTGACCGTGGTCATTGGAACACTTTGGCTGCCTCATGTGTCTCAAGATGTAGGATATATTGTTAGATGGAACTGACCGTGGTCATTGGAACACTTTGGCTGCCTCATGTGTCTCAAGATGTAGGATATATTGTTAGATGGAACTGACCGTGGTCATTGGAACACTTTGGCTGCCTCATGTGTCTCAAGATGTAGGATATATTGTTAGATGGAACTGACCGTGGTCATTGGAACACTTTGGCTGCCTCATGTGTCTCAAGATGTAGGATATATTCATAGATTGAACTGACCGTGGTCATTGGAACACTTTCGCTGCCTCATGTGTCTCAAGATGTAGGATATATTCATAGATTGAACTGACCGTGGTCATTGGAACACTTTCGCTGCCTCATGTGTCTCAAGATGTAGGATATATTGTTAGATGGAACTGACCGTGCTCATTAGAACACTTTGGCTGCCTCATGTGTCTCAAGATGTAGGATATATTGATAGATGGAACTGACCGTGCTCATTAGAACACTTTGGCTGCCTCATGTGTCTCAAGATGTAGGATATATTCATAGATGGAACTGACCGTGGTCATTGGAACACTTTGGCTGCCTCATGTGTCTCAAGATGTAGGATATATTGTTAGATGGAACTGACCGTGGTCATTGGAACACTTTGGCTGCCTCATGTGTCTCAAGATGTAGGATATATTGTTAGATGGAACTGACCGTGGTCATTGGAACACTTTGGCTGCCTGTGTCTCAAGATGTAGGATATATCGTTAGATGGAACTGACTGTGGTCATTGGAACACTTTAGCTGCCTCATGTGTCTCAAGATGTAGGATATATTGTTAGATGGAACTGACCGTGGTCATTGGAACACTTTGGCTGCCTCATGTGTCTCAAGATGTAGGATATATTGTTAGATGGAACTGACCGTGCTCATTGGAACACTTTGGCTGCCTCATGTGTCTCAAGATGTAGGATATATTCATAGATGGAACTGACCGTGGTCATTGGAACACTTTGGCTGCCTCATGTGTCTCAAGATGTAGGATATATTGTTAGATGGAACTGACCGTGGTCATTGGAACACTTTGGCTGCCTCATGTGTCTCAAGACACAAGAGCTTCTAAATCAAGGTAAGTCATGTTGGTACACTAAAAAGCCCACCTCCCAATCAGAAGGTCCTAAGTTCTAACCCTACATTTATCTCCCTATAAATAATTATTTCTCCAAAGTAACTCGCACGTTTTAATCCCGTATAAAGAAAGTTTATGTAATTATATCTCAGAAATATATTTTTTAAATATCATTTTCATTTTTAATCACTTCCATATGCCAGTAATCAACATAGACTATAAGGTTTCTCTTATGAAAATCATTAATTTATCTTCTTCACCCACTTATTCCTGAGAGGGTTGTGGGGTCAGAGTCTTGAAACACTCCTTCCAGTGGGTCCTGTCAGACATTGCTGTCACCAGTTGATCAGGCTGGATCCCCAAGCAAGACCAGCCAACCTCATGGATGTTATCCAACCATCAATTTATCAAAACACAAATTTCCAAGTTTGCGTGATTGTTCATATACCCAGTAATCCTGGTATATATGACATAATTGCTGGCCTTGTGCCTAAGAAACCATTATTGATGGTACTGGTCCACTAATCCTGGACTCCTAAAACTAACTATGTCCAATGCTATAGCTGTCATTATTGACAGCACTGGTCCACTAACCCTGGTATATATGGTATACCAATCCTGGACTCCTAAAACAATTTACCGTAGGATATCCATTATGTCTGTTGTAGACAAGGTCTAATATAGGATCATACTGGACAGGCACCTTGACAATATCGCTGATGAAATCCTTCCTGAATCTCAGTGTGGCTTTAGAAATGTTAGGGAGACAACAGACATGATCTTTATGGTGAAACAGCTGCAGGAAAAATGTATTGAGCAGAGGCTGGACCTATATCAGATGTTTATTGATCTGACAAAGGCCTTTGATACAGTCAATAGAATTGCCCTGTGGAAGATTATGAAGAAACTTGGGACACAAATTTGTCTCTGAGTTGAGAGGTTTCAATGATGGAATGAAGGCAAGTGTTAATGTGGCTGGTAAGCTCTCTGATCCCATTGTGGTTCAAAATAGTGTTAAGCAAGAGGACATTCCAGCACCAACTCTGTTTGCGTTGTATTTTGCTATGGTTTTCTTGAAGCCTTTTGAAGGTTGCTCTGCACTGCATCTTTAAAACCTCCATGGAACAAACTACGTGCATCAGTTGTTAGCTGTCGAGACACTGCATCCTTTAAAACCTCCATGGAACAAACTACCTGCATCAGTTGTTAGCTGTCGAGACACTGCATCCTTTAAAACCTCCATGGAACAAACTACCTGCATCAGTTGTTAGCTGTCGAGACACTGCATCCTTTAAAACCTCCATGGAACAAACTACCTGCATCAGTTGTTAGCTGTCGAGACACTGCATCCTTTAAAACCTCCATGGAACAAACTACCTGCATCAGTTGTTAGCTGTCGAGACACTGCATCTTTAAAACCTCCATGGAACAAACTACCTGCATCAGTTGTTAGCTGTCGAGACACTGCATCCTTTAAAACCTCCATGGAACAAACTACGTGCATCAGTTGTTAGCTGTCGAGACACTGCATCCTTTAAAACCTCCATGGAACAAACTCCCTGCATCAGTTGTTAGTTGTCGAGACACTGCATCCTTTAAAACCTCCATGGAACAAACTACGTGCATCAGTTGTTAGCTGTCGAGACACTGCATCCTTTAAAACCTCCATGGAACAAACTACCTGCATCAGTTGTTAGTTGTCCAGACACTGCATCCTTTAAAACCACCATGGAACAAACTACCTTCATCAGTTGTTAGTTGTCCAGAGACTGCATCCTTTAAAACCTCCATGGAACAAACTACCTGCATCAGTTGTTAGCTGTCGAGACACTGCATCTTTTAAAACCTCCATGGAACAAACTACCTGCATCAGTTGTTAGCTGTCGAGACACTGCATCCTTTAAAACCTCTATGGAACAAACTACCTGCATCAGTTGTTAGCTGTCCAGACACTGCATCCTTTAAAACCTCCATGGAACACACTCCCTGCATCAGTTGTTAGCTGTCGAGACACTGCATCCTTTAAAACCTCTATGGAACAAACTACCTGCATCAGTTGTTAGCTGTCGAGACACTGCATCCTTTAAAACCTCCATGGAACAAACTACGTGCATCAGTTGTTAGCTGTCGAGACACTGCATCTTTAAAACCTCCATGGAACAAACTACCTGCATCAGTTGTTAGCTGTCGAGACACTGCATCCTTTAAAACCTCCATGGAACAAACTACGTGCATCAGTTGTTAGCTGTCGAGACACTGCATCCTTTAAAACCTCCATGGAACAAACTCCCTGCATCAGTTGTTAGTTGTCGAGACACTGCATCCTTTAAAACCTCCATGGAACAAACTACGTGCATCAGTTGTTAGCTGTCGAGACACTGCATCCTTTAAAACCTCCATGGAACAAACTACCTGCATCAGTTGTTAGTTGTCCAGACACTGCATCCTTTAAAACCACCATGGAACAAACTACCTTCATCAGTTGTTAGTTGTCCAGAGACTGCATCCTTTAAAACCTCCATGGAACAAACTACCTGCATCAGTTGTTAGCTGTCGAGACACTGCATCTTTTAAAACCTCCATGGAACAAACTACCTGCATCAGTTGTTAGCTGTCGAGACACTGCAACCTTTAAAACCTCTATGGAACAAACTACCTGCATCAGTTGTTAGCTGTCCAGACACTGCATCCTTTAAAACCTCCATGGAACACACTCCCTGCATCAGTTGTTAGCTGTCGAGACACTGCATCCTTTAAAACCTCCATGGAACAAACTACCTGCATCAGTTGTTAGCTGTCGAGACACTGCATCCTTTAAAACCTCCATGGAACAAACTACCTGCATCAGTTGTTAGCTGTTGAGACACTGCATCCTTTAAAACCTCCATGGAACAAACTACGTGCATCAGTTGTTAGCTGTCGAGACACTGCATCTTTTAAAACCTCCATGGAACAAACTCCCTGCATCAGTTGTTAGCTGTCGAGACACTGCATCCTTTAAAACCTCCATGGAACAAACTACCTGCATCAGTTGTTAGCTGTCGAGACACTGCATACTTTAAAACCTCGATGGAACAAACTCCCTGCATCAGTTGTTAGCTGTCGAGACACTGCATCCTTTAAAATCTCCATGGAACAAACTCCCTGCATCAGTTGTTAGCTGTCGAGACACTGCATCCTTTAAAATCTCCATGGAACAAACTACCTTCATCAGTTGTTAGCTGTCGAGACACTGCATCCTTTAAAACCTCCATGGAACAAACTACCTGCATCAGTTGTTAGCTGTCGAGACACTGCATCCTTTAAAACCTCCATGGAACACACTCCCTGCATCAGTTGTTAGCTGTCGAGACACTGCATCCTTTAAAACCTCCATGGAACAAACTACCTGCATCAGTTGTTAGCTGTCGAGACACTGCATCCTTTAAAACCTCCATGGAACAAACTACCTGCATCAGTTGTTAGCTGTCGAGACACTGCATCCTTTAAAACCTCCATGGAACACACTCCCTGCATCAGTTGTTAGCTGTCGAGACACTGCACCCTTTAAAACCTCCATGGAACAAACTACCTGCATCAGTTGTTAGTTGTCGGGACACTGCATCCTTTAAAACCTCCATGGAACAAACTACTTGCATCAGTTGTTAGCTGTCCAGACACGGCATCCTTTAAAACCTCCATGGAACAAACCACCTGCAGCAGTTATTAGCTGTTGAGACACTGCATCCTTTAAAACCTCCATGGAACAAACTACCAGCATCAGTTGTTAGCTGTCCAGACACTGCATCCTTTAAAACCTCCATGGAACAAACTACCTGCATCAGTTGTTAGCTGTCGAGACACTGCATCCTTTAAAACCTCCATGCTTCCTGAGATTTGCCAACACTGCACCTAATATTCCCCCTCCATACACACACATGTATATCATGACTCATACACTACTCACTTCCCTGACATTTGGATATTATTCTATGTACTATACATGCACCTTTAATGAGTTGTAGTGCACCTGAGCACTGTACACAATAATTTCATTATTATTATAACTTCGTCACTTTCTGTACAGTAAGTCGTTAATTTTGGGTTTTCTTTTACAGTCGTTATATATACAGATCACATGTGTGTGTATATATATATAGACAGAGAGATTGATAGATAGATGTGTGCAGATTGAACCCAAAATAATCAACCTTGACAATATTTTCGAGGTTTGACATTTTAGATAGAAACATAAGAGATGTTTCATATAACAAATATATATTAAATAGAAATACAGTGACATATATAATTAATTATTTCTAGGGAATCTATAAATATTATACACAACAAATATATAGTAAGAGAAAATATACGATGAAATAAGTGACACATAACGGAGTGTATACATACATATATATACATACATATACATATAATGGGAGAGGAGGGGATTTAATTAAAATACTTATAATCTACACAAAATAACATTACAAATGCTTAAATAACATAAATTGCTCGCGATTCTTTCAGAAGGATATACAAATAATTGACACATAACAGAGTGTATACACTCTATTTAAGCATTTGTAATATTATTTTGTGTAGATTATAAGTATTTTAATTAAATCCCCTCCTCTCCCGTTATATATATATATATATATATAACGGGAGAGGAGGGGATTTAATTAAAATACTTATAATCTACACCATAGAAAATATATCGTTAAAATGTAAAATATATATCATTAAGAAAATTATGAGAAAACAAAGTAGTGAGGCACTAAACTATATTTATAGCTAGTCTAATAACTAAATAGTTTAATTATAATGAGAGATTTAATTTAATTAAAATATAAACTGGGTAAAATAATAAAAGTTTACTTACGTTGTTTATAAATTATTTAGAAATATGTCAACAAAGTCGTGAGAAATAAACCATGAAAGTTTAAAACTTTGCGCCAGTTTATGAAGTCTCGGTAGTTCTCGTCTTGCACGAGAACTGGACGAGATGTTGGTAATTGTTAATTTCGTTGACTGGGAGGTGCATTGATAGAGAGGGTGGCGGATTGGCAGTAATTGGTCGAGCGTCGGACACCATGCTTTGTGGCATAGAGTTACGTCACTTTAGGTTCTGAGTTCAAATCCCGCCGAGGTGAGCTTCGCCTGTCATCCTTCGGAGCCGATAAAATAAAGTACCAGTAATACACTAGGGTGAATTTCATCTACTTTACGTAAATCAGAAACTATATTTATATACTATCACAGTTATATAAATAACATTATAAATTGCTGATAATTCTTTCAGAATGAAAATATAAACACATATAATATAATTATTTCTACTTTGGGCACAAGGCCAGCAATTAACCAGTACATTACTGGTACTTTATTTTATCGACCCCGTAAGGATGAAAGGCAAAGTTAACCTCGGCGGGATTTGAACTCAGAATGGCAAGGGCCGTAACTCTATGCGTCAAAGCATGGCGTCCGACCCTCTACAGATACTGCCAATCCACCAACTATTACTAGAAACCTCACAAATATAAACACATATAATACAATACTACTTTCTCCAGCCGCAACCTGGTGCAGTCTGCGACTAACCCAGGTTCTGCTGCACGTCGGGGGGCTGAGGGGGCCAAACTCTTCAAATACCGGTCACTCTCTGACATGTTTGCAGTTGTACCCTTGGCATTGGAGACTTCTGGTGTCCTAGACCCTAGGGCTACCTCCCTACTCACCACTATAGGTGCTGAGCTGGCCAGACGCAGGTGTAAGCCTCGCGAGCTGGAGTGGTTTTTCCAGCGCGTCTCCCTTGTTGTCCTCCGGGGGAACCCTCTTCTCCATTCTGTCCACCGCCGGGGGGGCTGTGGGGAGGCCACCAATAGGATTGACTCACTTGTCATGTTATCAGTCAGGTGTTCTAATGATTCTATATAAATGTATATGTTCATATATATATATATATATATTTATATATATAAATTTTAGACCAGCATTAACGAAGCTTTAGTTCGCGGCCAAGCTAGCGAATGCAATATATATATATATATATATATATATATATATGAACGTATACATATATATAGAATTATTAGAACATATATATATATATATATATATATCATAAAATCACAAGATAAAATATATACCATTTCCTCTCCCAATTAGCATAATTAACTATATAAAAAATCGAATAGACGAGGCTATAAGAATGAGGCTTCTATGAAGAAATCTCCGACAAATAATCGAAGCTAGCCCTTCGCGTCAGCCGCAACAGAATATTTATCGAATATTTCGACAGCGTAATCGCCCAGATACAGTCAACTAAACAGAATTAGGTGTAAAATAAACTAGGAGAAAATAGAATACATTTAAATACCTCTACCATGGTTTCATCCGTATTTTGAGTTTTCCAATAATTATGTAATAATTATATAAACTCGAGCACCGGATTCATCAGGAAGTTCGCTCTTATCTAGACACTAAATTTTCCAAAGTGATCGCACCAAGAATTCATTCAAAATGGCTAAAAATCGTGACGTAGTCGCGGTCAGGTTGGAAGGGGTGTGGTAGTTGCTTACGACTGGTGGCATTTTTGCTAGAAAGCACAGCACAATACAGCCAATTTTGTATCTCAACCTAATGGGAGATTATTACATATAAAAGTTTACATATATATATATATATACATACATATACATATACGTGTTTTGCAACAGGTCACTTTGTGGTTCAATGATAAATTAATAAATTAAACAATCAGAGCTATATATCATAAAACATGTCTATAGAATCACAAGATAAAATATATACCATTTCCTCTCCCAATTAGCATAATTAACTATATAAAAAATCGAATAGACGAGGCAATAAGAATGAGGCTTCTATGAAGAAATCTCATATATATATATATATATATATATATATTTCGTTTCTGAATTTGTTTAGCAAGATTCTTTATCTGAAAACGTGTGTTGAAACCGATATTGTTATACTTTGGGAGGGTCATGTTGCCAATAAGAAACACACGCACCAGTTGCTTTCACTTCAATTTATTATAATAAATTTATAAATTTAGGAATTAATAAATTTCCGGTTGGTTGGTTGGTTCCACAACCAGATGATTGTTTATATATTGTCAAAGTTCTTTCGTCGCACATTCTGTGACCTCTTCAGTGACTGGGGATTCTTTTCTTTGTTTTTGTGCCTCTCCTTTGTTCTGTCCTACGGCATCTTGTTTTTGTGTGTGTTGTGTGCTTAGTTTGCGCATGTGTTACATCCGGGTGTCTGTGTGTGTTTATATTTGTTTATTTACATGTTACTGGTTGGTTGTTTGTTCTATGTGCGTGTGTGTTTTCATTTTGTCCTTAATTGTAAATTGTGATGTTGCTGTTCCATTCATGTTTTTTATTTAATTTGGGTTGGAGTTCATTTATGTTTATTGCCTCTGTGATTTGTCTAATTTGTCTAAAGACGCAATGTTTAGACAAATTACAGAGGCAATAAACATAAATGAACTCCAACCCAAATTAAATAGAAAACATGAATGGAACAGCAACATCACAATTTACAATTAAGGACAAAATGAAAACACACACACACATAGAACAAACAACCAACCAGTAACATGTAAATAAACAAATAAATAAACAAATATAAACACACACAGACACCCGGATGTAACACATGCGCAAACTAAGCACACAACACACACAAAAACAAGATGCCGTAGGACAGAACAAAGGAGAGACACAAAAACAAAGAAAAGAATCCCCAGTCACTGAAGAGGTCACAGAATGTGCGACGAAAGAACTTTGACAATATATAAACAATCATCTGGTTGTGGAACCAACCAACCAACCGGAAATTTATAAATTCCTAAATTTATAAATTTATTATAATAAATTGAAGTGAAAGTAACTGGTGCGTGTGTTTCTTATTGGCAACATGACCCTCCCAAAGTATAACAATATATATATATATATATGCCCCACCTCTATGTCACTGTCTGTTTAGAATAACAGGTACTACAAATAGATATGTTGTTACTCTATCTATATTGTTATACCAACACATATAATATAATGAACTATTGCTAGGAACCTCACAAATATAATACACCAAAACATATGACCAGAGCGAGAGAAAAACTAACGAAAGACCCATCAATTCAGCAGCAAGTGTGACAATCACACATCACATTACAAAGGTTAACGGAATATTTTGAGGCAAGACAACACACTAATAGCATTACCACGGATGATGGTGAGGCTAAGGTGTTGAAACAACCCAGCACCCTCACGGGCATCACCTGATACCTCGATAAGACAGGGTGATAGCGTGGCTAAGTCATTGCAATAACCAAGCACTCTCACCGGGAGCATCACCTTACACCTTAGTATTGCCGGGTGATAGCGATGCTAAGTCGCTGGAACAACCAAGCACCTTCACATGCACACCCGGATAAGCAATAAATCTGAAACTCATTTGTGTTAGTATATATTGTTTCCATTTGAAGGCCGCTGAACATGCTAGAAATAGCAGCCAAATCATGCTCTATTACGAGTCCCGCAAACTACTTTCCTATGGTCCGCAGCAGAAACATGTTTGTTAAATTAAATTAAATTTTAAAAGGAAAATTTGTTCCCCTAAATTTTGTACACATTCACACATCCCCCTTACTATTACAAACATTATTTTACGGCCCTTGCCATTCTGAGTACAAATCCCGCCGAGGTTAACTTTGCCTTTCATCCTTACGGGGTCGATAAAATAAAGTACCAGTAATACACTGGGTATTTGCTGGCCTTGTGCCAATAGTAGAAACAATTATTTTTAGTGACTAAATAGATAACAGCCTATCAGCTATATTGTAGATTAAGTAGAATAACTTAACAAATATGTTTTAAATATATACATAAATAACATTACAAATGCTTAGATAACATGTGGATAGACAGTATCGGTAGAGGGTTGGGCGCCATGCTTTGAAGCATAGAGTTACCTCCCTTTATGATCTGAGTTCAAATCCCGCTGAGGTTAACTTTGCCTTTCATCCTTACGGGGTCGATAAAGTACCAGTAATGTACTGGGATAATTGCTGGCCTGGTGCCAAAAGTAGAAACAATTATAAATTGCTCGCGATTCTTTCAGAAGGATATATTCCTTTAATGTTACAATATTAAAGAAAATGTAAAGGAAGGGGTGAACACCAGAGCAAAAGACAGCAGCCATGAGTACTGGGCAACCTCTCTAATGATTTCTGAAGCAAACCAGCACACTCGCAGCGTTGCCTCGGGTGATGGCGAGGCTGATGCGCTGGAACAACCAACCGCCCTCGCGAGATTCGCCAGTTACCTCTATTAGGCGAGCTGCCAGTGAAGAGAGGAACCTCGCAGTCAGCGGCCCAACTTCCCCAAACGTCTCGAAAGCTACAGGCTGAAAAATTATAGATTAACATTATAATCTCACTTTTGGTTTGCTGTGTTTCTCCCCTAGGATATAACGGTCCTTTTGAGTCCTTGAATTTGAGAGCCCTCTGTAAACTGTAGGCCCCATTTCAAACTGTTAATTACTTAACTTAGTAATCAGAGCTAAATACATATGATTTATTTATGGTTATATACATATAGATGTAGTGTACATGTATTTAAAGAATGGTATGATCCTGTAACTATGGTGGTGTCGTAGGGGTGCCGTATTACGGTGTTTCTAGGCTATTATCAAACCTAGTGGAGCCCGTCTCCTCTCCACGTCTCAATACAGCAGTTTTCTTCCAGAGAAGAAGAGAAAGAATGACCCTTGTGATGTGTGGCCGATTGTCACATTTGTCATCACCATCTTTTTTTCTTTCTCTCGCTCTGGTCATATATTTTGTTATGTTATATATTTAAAGTTCCTAGCAATAATTGTATTTATTATATGTGTTCATATCATTTTATAAGAATTGTGAACTATTTGTAATGTTATTCATACAACTCTGAATAAAAACATGACAGAGAAAGTGAGAAAGAAATACAGAGTAGGAATAGACCCAGTACTTGACTGGTTCTTTATTTTATCGACCTCTATCTATGAAAGGCAAAGTTGACCTGGACGGGGTTTCAAGTTGGAGAGCAGAGACTAACACCACAAAATATTAATACTAATGAAAATTATTGTGTAGTGCTTAGGTGCACTACAACTCATCAAAGGTGCATGTATAGTACATAGAATAAGGTACAAATGTCAGGAAAGTGAACTGTTAATAGTAAAAAAATAGGTTATATAGAAGTATGTGTATGTATGTGTGTGTATTCTTTCTCCACCCAACTCTTTTTATCCCAATAACTTATTTTATTGCATCGCCCTAGCCTGAGGTATATGGTCTGTAATGTGAAGAAATACCTATGATGGCTAGTAGACCACTGATGACAGATAGTCCTGGCTTCCATTTCTAATTCTTCATTTTTATATATATCCTATTTGCAACAACACAGCTCGCCATTTTTCATTTATATACATATATATATATATAAATATTAATTCAAAATATTAACAAAATAGATATTCTTGTGATCAAGTTTATTTCATTATACATATTTCAGAGGTACTGAGTTAACTTCAACAGTACGTCCTCAACTTCCTGTTGAAGTTAACTCAGTACCTCTGAAATATATATAATAAAATATACTTGATCACAAGAATATCTATTTTGTTAATATTTTGAATTAATATTAATAACTCCGGAAAACCATACTATTGAGTGCTTCCAATCTATTGTAAAACTCATTCTTTGATTTATTCATTGAACCTTGTTTAATCTTTAAATATATATATATACTGTATATATATGACTGAATCTTAACCATCTACTATGTCAGGCATCATCTTATTTTATCTGATGAGGAAGTACTGTTGAAGTTAACTCAGTACCTCTGAAATATGTATAATAAAATATACTTGATCACAAGAATATCTATTTTGTTAATATTTTGAATTAATATATATGTGTGCGTGTGTGTGTTATACAAAATATACACAATAATTGAAAGTGTCTTTTAAAAACAGGATAAACTACATTGAAGGAAAAGTACTGTTGAAATATTTATTCAATGAATTTGATTCTTCCAGTAAGTTTTCTGTTTTATTCGAAAGAAAGGAGTCCATCATAAAATCAAACTAAGGAAACAATGTTTCCATTGGTCTTCTTTTGCCAATACCAGCTGATAGTCAAACATCTGGTAGAAACATCACTTGCTGATGCTATTTCAACCCAGAATGCACAGATTTGAAACAGATTCTGCAAAGTATCCCCTGACACTTTAACAATTCCATCAATTCACCCTAACCCTCGACTAATAACTTGATTTATTGATACCAGAAAAAAACAAAATGAAAGGAAACATTGACCTTTTTCTAAAAAACAAAACAATACTGGGTTTTTATTATACAAAGTATATAAATAAATTTACAGTAGAATAACATAACAAATATGTTTTAAATATATACATAAATAACATTACACATGCTTAGATAACATTATAAATTGCCCGCGATTCTTTCAGAAAGATATATTCCTTTAATGCTGCAATATTAAAGAAAATGTAAAGGAAGGGGTGAACAACGGAGCCAACACCAGAGCAAAAGACAGCAACGAGGGATGTCGGGCAACCTCTCTAATGATTTCTGAGGCAAGCCAGCACCCTGGCAGTGTTACCTCGGGTGATATATAGCCGGGCAACTTCTCTAATGATTTCTGAGGCAAGCCAGCACACTGGAGCTGTTACCTCGGGTGATATATAGCCGGGCAACCTCTCTAATGATTTCTGAGGCAAGCCAGCACACTGGCAGTGTTACCTCGGGTGATGGCGAGGCTGAGGCGCTGGAACAACCAAGTGCCCTCGCGAGATAACCAGAACATATTATGAAGCATTTAATTCAATGCTCTAATAAAACAGTGGAGGTGCGTGGCCTAGTGTTAAGTGTATTGCACCTCAGACATTCTAATTCTGACAATTCACCGCCAAGTTACAGAATCAAAGAACTGAAAGTTTGTTGAATATGACTCCCCGAGTACAGGGGAGGCAACTCTGCAAACTTCGTTATTTTAATTATTTTGTTACAATAGCGAGTTATAAAATCTTTTCAAAAGACACTCTTCATTTAAAATTACCTTTATAATTGCTGATGAGAATTAATAAAATATATAATTTATTCACGTTTATAATAACATATATAATGATACAATGCTTACAGGAAAGTCATAAAATCACTTATATCAACACAAGTGGATAAGTTCCTTCAGAATGAAAATATAAACAGAGCATATAAAATATATATATATTTCCCTACATAAATTACAACATAATTTAGACATTAGACATTTCTAGGTTTTAAAACAAGCAAATATGTCACTTAATTGAGCAGAGGTAATGAATTTATCAGTAGGCAGCGAATTGGCAACGTCGTATAGTATGCTTTGCCGTATTTGTTCCAGCTCTCTGAGTTCAAATCCCACTGAGGTCGATAAAAAAAAACGAAGTACCAGTCTAGTACAGGGGTCGAGTCATCTTCTATATCTTTTTCTCGCATCCTTTCTATCTCTCTCCTTCTCTGGAAGAAATAAGACCTGAACAGATGGGTTTCACCAGGTTTTAAAATGTCCCTGAAACAGCGTGTCACTGTACTACCCCTACGACAGTCGACTTGGAATAGTATAAGCAGTGTTATTCTCAGTAATATAATATTGCTAGTTTGATGAAACTTATACCTGTTGTTAGCTGTCAGGACACGGCATCCTTCAAAACTTCTATGCTTCTCGAAATTTGCCAACACTACACGTGATATCCCCCCCATGCACGCATGTGTGTGTCTATCATGACTCATACACTGTTGACTTTCCTGACATTTGTACATTATTCTATGTACCATTCATGCGCCTTTGATGAGTTGTAGTGCACCTGAGCACTGTACACAATTCTTTTCATACCAGTAACTTTTATTTCGTATTAGTTTGAAATTACAAACACAAATGCCATAGCTATCAAAATTCAACACATATATATATCTTTATTACTTAATTACATAAATATTTCACAATAAAATATAGAATCAAAACGAAAGAAAATATTAAGCCAACACTTAGTAATGTGTGTCAATTTGTTGTACACTACAAGGAGTACTGGAGACTCCCTCTAATACTTGGAGGCAAGCCAACACACTAGTAGCATTACAGCGAGTGATGGCGAGACTAAGTCACTGGAACAACCAAGTACCCTCACCAAGGGGCACCACCTGACACCTCAGTAAGGCCGGATGATAGCGTGGCTAAATCACTGGAACAAGCAAGCACCCTCACCAGGAACATTACCTGACACTTCAGTAAGGCCGAGTGATAGCGTGGCTAAGTCACTGGAACAACCAAGTACCCTCACCAATAGCATTAGCTGACACTTCAGTAAGGCTGGGTGATAGCGAGGCTAAGTCACTGGAACAACCAAGCGCCCTCACCAGGAGCATTACCTGATACCTTGGTAAGCTGCCATCGATGACAAGAACTCCATTGTCAGCAGCCCTGCTTCTCCAAATGTCTTGGATGCCACAGACTGAAAAACAAAATAGTTTGTCAATAATTGCTGGTATTTTAGAATTTTATTCTGTCCAGCTACAGATACAGTGACCCTCACATTTACTGCAGCATCCAGGATGTGGGAGGGAGTAAAGGAGTCACTGACTGTACTCTCCCAAATGAGACATCAACCTCTTACCCAGGGGTCAAAGAGTAAGACCATCTGATCTCTTCCCATCAACCCTGGACAATCCAGCTGACCCCAGAATTTAGGGGATATTTACCTGAGCCAGGGCTTGCTTAATAATTAAGTTTAGCTAATATGGCGAATGAAACGACCAGCAAGACCAACCATGGAGACCTGTAGATAAACAAGTGAATATTGAACAAATGTTTGTTACTTACAGTCACTTCTTTTATTGTTCTGTTTATTAATCGGTACTATTAGCATATATACACCTAGGATGGTGGATTGGCAGGATTGGTAGAGCGTTGGACAATATGCTTTGGCATAGAGTTACAACCCTTTGCGTTCTGAGTTCAAATCCTGCAAAGGTTAACTTTGCCTTTCATCCTTACGGGATTGATAAAATAAAGTACCAGTAATGTACTGGAGTCATATATATCATTGTCATATATACACCAACCATATTGTTGGGGGACTGGCTCTTTGTCTGTGGCCTACCCAGTCTGGATGATTTCCACATCTCCATTGTGCTCAGGGTCGGAGCAGATGTTTGTGGAGGATCGAAATGTTGTTGTGGCAACCCCCATTCACAAATCTTCATGGATTGTCTGGCTGTCTGACTACTGGTCAATTCACTCACCATACTCAGCTGAACCTAATAATTATTTGAACCCTGGCCAGGGTCCTCATCTTAAATCTGGAGCTAACAGAATTGGGTAAAAGGTAAATGTCTCATTTGGGACGCCACAGTAATTCTTTTACTCCTTTCAACATCATCGATGCTGCGATGATGGTGAAGGTCCCTGCATCCATAGCCAAATGGAATAAATCTTAACCCTTTAGCATTCAAACCGGCCGTAACCGGCCAGAATTTTCTCACCTCTTTCTGTTCAAACCAACCCTAACTAGCCACTCATACTGATGTTAAAGTATTGTTCTGAAAATAAATAATATCAAAATTCCATTCGATATTGTGTGAGATAATTATATAAGATAAAGCCTTTACTACAAAAATACAATAGTTTATTTAGAGTAATGTAAATGCTAAAGAGTTAAAATACCAACAATTATCAACTGTTTCTTTTTTTTCTTTTTCAGCTTGTGGCATTGAAGAAGTTTAAGAAAGCTGGGCCACTGATAGCAGGGCGCTGGTCATTGATGGTGGCTGGACTTACCTACATGTGATGCTCATGAGGGTACTTGGTTATTCCAGTGTTTTAGTCTCACTATCACCCAGCCTTACCAACATGTGATGATTCTCATGAGGGTACTTGGATGTTCCATTGTCTTAGTCTAGCTATCACTTGGCTTTACCTACATACCATGTGATGCTCTCATTATCTGTATACATCACGGGTGGTGGATTGGCAGTATCGGTAGAGGGTTGGACGCCATGCTTTCCAGCATAGTTACATCCCTTTACAGTCTAAGTTCAAATCCCGCCGAGGTTAACTTTGCCTTTCATCCTTTCGGGGTTGATAAAATAAAGTACCCGTAATGTACTGGGTAATTGCTGGCCTTGTGCCTAAAGTAAAAACAATTATCTGTATACATCATATGTCGATACCATTGCAGTCTCCTCTCCTGTACATTTGACACCTCTTATACACAGCTTTTCTCTCTTTTATCCATACTTTGTTCTTCTGACACATAAACATTGCACATCCTTTTAAGCATGCTTACTTCATTTCTCTCCAGCCTTCGCATGTCCTCTACATTCACTACACACGTCTCACTACCATGTAGCAACCTCTACATTCACTGCCCTTGCCTCACTAACATGTAGCATCACACATCCTCTACCATGTAAATTCACATATCCTCTACATTCACTACCTATGTCTCACTACCATGTAGCAACCTCTACATTCACCACCCATGTCTCACTAATCATGTAGCATCACAACCTCTACATTCACTGCCCATGTAGCATCACATATCCTCTCCATTCACTATTTGTCTTACTGCCATGTAGCATCACACAGGTGCCATTTCATTTGTAGAAATCCTTTTATTTTAACACAGGTAGTAGCTCCCTAAACCTGTTCCCACCTGTTCTTATTTTAGCTACTAAGTGTCTAGACCAACCACCTCCACTGCTAATTAGGCCACCTTGGTAACAGAAGCTATCAACTATTTCTATCGTGCCTTCCTAGGATTGGAAGTTTTATTTCATTGATGCTTTTACTACCAACTATCCTTGAATCTTCTGCAAAATATAATATCTGTCTTTGGTTAGTCTGCCTTCTATCTCACTACACCTCTTGTGTATCTAAGATTTACATTGTGAACATTGTAGAGAGTTTCAGCCTACTCCTTTTAATAATAATGAAAATTATTGTGTACAATGCTCAGGTGCACTACAACTCATCAATGGTGCATGTATAGTACATACATTGAAGCCCTGGCAACTGACTTGGTAAACACCCACAAAATTATTAACCATCTAGACAACAACAACCCTGAGTACCTTTTTAATTTCCATGTGTCTAACACACGTGGGCATGCCTACAAAGTCAGAAAACAGCACAGCTCACATGACTTTCGGAAACATTTTTTCACGCTCAAAGTTGCTAAAGTATGAAACAAACTACCTGCATCAGTTGTTAGCTGTCGAGACACTGCATCCTTTAAAACATCCATCGAACAAACGCCCTGCATCAGTTGCTAGCAGTCGAGACACTGCATCTTTTAATACCTCCATGGAACAAACTACCTACATCAGTTGTTAGCTGTCGAGACACTGCATCCTTTAAAACCTCCATCGAACAAACGCCCTGCATCAGTTGCTAGCAGTCGAGACACTGCATCTTTTAAAACCTCCATGGAACAAACTACCTGCATCAGTTGATAGCTGTCGAGACACTGCATCCTTTAAAACCTCCATGGAACAAACTACCTTCATCAGTTGTTAGCTGTCGAGACACTGCATCCTTTAAAACCTCCATGGAACAAATTACCTGCATCAGTTGTTAGCTGTCGAGACACTGCATCCTTTAAAACCTCCATGGAACAAACTACCAGCATCAGTTGTTAGCTGTCCAGACACTGCATCCTTTAAAACCTCCATGCAACAAACTACCTTCATCAGTTGTTAGCTGTCCAGAAACTGCATCCTTTAAAACCTCCATGGAACAAACTACCTGCATCAGTTGTAAGCTGTCGAGACACTGCCATCCTTTAAAACCTCCATGGACCAAACTACCTGCATCAGTTGTTAGCTGTTGAGACACTGCATCCTTTAAACCCTCCATGGAACAAACTACCTGCATCAGTTGTTAGCTGTCGAGAGACTGCATCCTTTAAAACCTCCATGGAACAAACTACCTTCATCAGTTGTTAGCTGTCAAGACACTGCATCCTTTAAAACCTCCATGGAAGAAACTACCTGCATCAGTTGTTAGCTGTCAAGACACTGCATCCATTAAAACATTCATGGAACAAACTACCTTCATCAGTTGTTAGCTGTCGAGACACTGCATCCTTTAAAACCTCCATGGAACAACTTACCTGCATCAGTTGTTAGCTGTCGAGACACTGCATCCTTTAAAACCTCCATGGAACAAACTACCAGCATCAGTTGTTAGCTGTCCAGACACTGCATCCTTTAAAACCTCCATGCAACAAACTACCTTCATCAGTTGTTAGCTGTCCAGAGACTGCATCCTTTAAAACCTCCATGGAACAAACTACCTGCATCAGTTGTAAGCTGTCGAGACACTGCATCCTTTAAAACCTCCATGGGACAAATTACCTGCATCAGTTGTTAGCTGTCGAGACACTGCATCCTTTAAAACCTCCATGGAACAAACTACCTGCATCAGTTGTTAGCTGTTGAGACATTGCATCCTTTAAAACCTCTATGGAACAAACTACCTCCATCAGTTGTTAGCTGTTGAGATACTGCATCCTTTAAAAGCTCCATGGAAAAAACTCCCTGCATCAGTTGCTAGCAGTTGAGACACTGCATCTTTTAAAACCTCTATGGAACAAACTACCTCCATCAGTTGTTAGCTGTTGAGACACTGCATCCTTTAAAACCTCCATGGAACAAACTACCTGCATCAGTTGTTAGCTGTAGAGACACTGCATCCTTTAAAACCGCCATGGAACAAACTATCTGCATCAGTTGTTAGCTGCTGAGACACTGCATCCTTTAAAACCTCCATGGAACAAACTACCTTCATCAGTTGTTAGCTGTAGAGACACTGCATCCTTTAAAACCGCCATGGAACAGACTACCTACATCAGTTGTTAGCTGTTGAGACATTGCATCCATTAAAACCTCTATGGAACAAACTACCTGCATCAGTTGTTAGCTGTCGAGACACTGCATCCTTTAAAACCTCCATGGAACAAACTACCTGCATATGTTGTTAGCTGTTGAGACATTGCATCCTTTAAAAGCTCTATGGAACAAACTACCTCCATCAGTTGTTAGCTGTTGAGACACTGCATCCTTTGAAACCTCCATGGAACAAACAACCTGCATAAGTTGTTAGCTGTCGAGACACTGCATCCTTTAAAACCTCCATGGAACAAACGACCTGCATCAGTTGTTAGCTGTCGAGACACTGCATCCTTTAAAACCTCCATGGAACAAATTACCTGCATCAGTTGTTAGCTGTTGAGACACTGCATCCTTTAAAACCTCCATGGAACAAACAACCTGCATAAGTTGTTAGCTGTCGAGACACTGCCTTCCTTTAAAACCTCCATGGAACAAACTACCTGCATCAGTTGTTAGCTGTAGAGACACTGCATCCTTTAAAACCTCCATGGAACAAACTACCTGCATCAGTTGTTAGCTGTCGAGAGACTGCATCCTTTAAAACCTCCATGGAACAAACTACCTGCATCAGTTGTTAGCTGTCGAGAGACTGCATCCTTTAAAACCTCCATGGAACAAACTACCTGCATCAGTTGTTAGCTGTCTAGACACTGCATCCTTTAAAACCTCCATGGAACAAACTACCTTCATCAGTTGTTAGCTCTCGAGACACTGCATCCTTTAAAACCTCCGTGGAAAAAACTCCCTGCATCAGTTGCTAGCAGTTGAGACACTGCATCTTTTAAAACCTCTATGGAACAAACTACCTCCATCAGTTGTTAGCTGTTGAGACACTGCATCCTTTAAAACCTCCATGGAACAAACTACCTGCATCAGTTGTTACCTGTCGATACACGGCATCCTTTAAAACCTCCATGGAACAAACTACCTGCATCAGTTGTTAGCTGTTGAGACATTGCATCCTTTAAAACCTCCATGGAACAAACTACCTTCATCTGTTGTTAGCTGTCGAGACACTGCATCCTTTAAAACCTCCATGGAACAAACTACCTTCATCAGTTGTTAGCTGTCCAGACACTGCATCCTTTAAAACCTCCATGCAACAAACTACCTGCATCAGTTGTTAGCTGTCCAGAAACTGCATCCTTTAAAACCTCCATGGAACAAACTACCTGCATCAGTTGTAAGCTGTCGAGACACTGCCATCCTTTAAAACCTCCATGGACCAAACTACCTGCATCAGTTGTTAGCTGTTGAGACACTGCATCCTTTAAACCCTCCATGGAACAAACTACCTGCATCAGTTGTTAGCTGTCGAGAGACTGCATCCTTTAAAACCTCCATGGAACAAACTACCTTCATCAGTTGTTAGCTGTCAAGACATTGCATCCTTTAAAACCTCCATCGAAGAAACTACCTGCATCAGTTGTTAGCTGTCAAGAGACTGCATCCTTTAAAACATTCATGGAACAAACTACCTTCATCAGTTGTTAGCTGTCGAGACACTGCATCCTTTAAAACCTCCATGCAACAAACTACCTTCATCAGTTGTTAGCTGTCCAGAGACTGCATCCTTTAAAACCTCCATGGAACAAACTACCTGCATCAGTTGTAAGCTGTCGAGACACTGCATCCTTTAAAACGTCCATGGGGCAAATTACCTGCATCAGTTGTTAGCTGTTGAGACACTGCATCCTTTAAAACCTCCATGGAACAAACTACCTGCATCAGTTGTTAGCTGTTGAGACAATGCATCCTTTAAAACCTCTATGGAACAAACTACCTCCATCAGTTGTTAGCTGTTGAGATACTGCATCCTTTAAAAGCTCCGTGGAAAAAACTCCCTGCATCAGTTGCTAGCAGTTGAGACACTGCATCTTTTAAAACCTCTATGGAACAAACTACCTCCATCAGTTGTTAGCTGTTGAGACACTGCATCCTTTAAAACCTCCATGGAACAAACTACCTGCATCAGTTGTTACCTGTTGAGACACTGCATCCTGTAAAACCTCCATGGAACAAACTACCTGCATCAGTTGTTAGCTGTTGAGACATTGCATCCTTTAAAACATCTATGGAACAAACTACCTCCATCAGTTGTTAGCTGTTGAGACACTGCATCCTTTAAAACCTCCATGGAACAAACTACCTGCATCAGTTGTTAGCTGTCCAGACACTGCATCCTTTAAAACCTCCATGGAACAAACTATCTGCATCAGTTGTTAGCTGCTGAGACACTGCATCCTTTAAAACCTCCATGGAACAAACTACCTTCATCAGTTGTTAGCTGTAGAGACACTGCATCCTTTAAAACCGCCATGGAACAGACTACCTACATCAGTTGTTAGCTGTTGAGGCATTGCATCCTTAAAACCTCTATGGAACAAACTACCTCCATCAGTTGTTAGCCGTTGAGACACTGCATCCTTTAAAACCTCCATGGAACAAACTACCTGCATCAGTTGTTAGCTGTCGAGACACTGCATCCTTTAAAACCTCCATGGAACAAACTACCTGCATCTGTTGTTAGCTGTTGAGACATTGCATCCTTTAAAAGCTCTATGGAACAAACTACCTCCATCAGTTGTTAGCTGTTGAGACACTGCATCCTTTGAAACCTCCATGGAACAAACAACCTGCATAAGTTGTTAGCTGTCGAGACACTGCATCCTTTAAAACCTCCATGGAACAAACGACCTGCATCAGTTGTTAGCTGTCGAGACACTGCATCCTTTAAAACCTCCATGGAACAAATTACCTGCATCAGTTATTAGCTGTCGAGACACTGCATCCTTTAAAACCTCCATGGAACAAACTACCAGCATCAGTTGTTAGCTGTCCAGACACTGCACCCTTTAAAACCTCCATGCAACAAACTACCTTCATCAGTTGTTAGCTGTCCAGAGACTGCATCCTTTAAAACCTCCATGGAACGAACTACCAGCATCAGTTGTAAGCTGTCGAGACACTGCATCCTTTAAAACCTCCATGGAACAAATTACCTGCATCAGTTGTTAGCTGTCGAGACACTGCCTTCCTTTAAAACCTCCATGGAACAAACTACCTGCATCAGTTGTTAGCTGTAGAGACACTGCATCCTTTAAAACCTCCATGGAACAAACTACCTGCATCAGTTGTTAGCTGTCGAGAGACTGCATCCTTTAAAACCTCCATGGAACAAACTACCTGCATCAGTTGTTAGCTGTCTAGACACTGCATCCTTTAAAACCTCCATGGAACAAACTACCTGCATCAGTTGTTAGCTGTCAAGACACTGCAGCCTTTAAAACCTCCATGGAACAAACTACCTTCATCAGTTGTTAGCTGTCGAGACACTGCATCCTTTAAAACCTCCGTGGAAAAAACTCCCTGCATCAGTTGCTAGCAGTTGAGACACTGAATCTTTTAAAAGCTCTATGGAACAAACTACCTCCATCAGTTGTTAGCTGTTGAGACACTGCATCCTTTAAAACCTCCATGGAACAAACTACCTGCATCAGTTGTTACCTGTCGATACACGGCATCCTTTAAAACCTCCATGGAACAAACTACCTGCATCAGTTGTTAGCTGTTGAGACATTGCATCCTTTAAAACCTCCATGGAACAAACTACCTTCATCTGTTGTTAGCTGTCGAGACACTGCATCCTTTAAAACCTCCATGGAACAAACTACCAGCATCAGTTGTTAGCTGTCCAGACACTGCATCCTTTAAAACCTCCATGCAACAAACTACCTTCATCAGTTGTTAGCTGTCCAGAAACTGCATCCTTTAAAACCTCCATGGAACAAAGTACCTGCATCAGTTGTAAGCTGTCGAGACACTGCCATCCTTTAAAACCTCCATGGACCAAACTACCTGCATCAGTTGTTAGCTGTTGAGACACTGCATCCTTTAAACCCTCCATGGAACAAACTACCTGCATCAGTTGTTAGCTGTCGAGAGACTGCATCCTTTAAACCTCCATAGAACAAACTACCTTCATCAGTTGTTAGCTGTCAAGACACTGCATCCTTTAAAACCTCCATCGAAGAAACTACCTGCATCAGTTGTTAGCTGTCAAGACACTGCATTCTTTAAAACATTCATGGAACAAACTACCTTCATCAGTTGTTAGCTGTCGAGACACTGCATCCTTTAAAACCTCCATGGAACAAACTACCAGCATCAGTTGTTAGCTGTCCAGACACTGCATCCTTTAAAACCTCCATGCAACAAACTACCTTCATCAGTTGTTAGCTGTCCAGAGACTGCATCCTTTAAAACCTCCATGGAACAAACTACCTGCATCAGTTGTAAGCTGTCGAGACACTGCATCCTTTAAAACGTCCATGGGACAAATTACCTGTATCAGTTGTTAGCTGTTGAGACACTGCATCCTTTAAAACCTCCATGGAACAAACTACCTGCATCAGTTGTTAGCTGTTGAGACATTGCATCCTTTAAAACCTCTATGGAACAAACTACCTCCATCAGTTGTTAGCTGTTGAGATACTGCATCCTTTAAAAGCTCCGTGGAAAAAACTCCCTGCATCAGTTGCTAGCAGTTGAGACACTGCATCTTTTAAAACCTCTATGGAACAAACTACCTCCATCAGTTGTTAGCTGTCGAGACACTGCATCCTTTAAAACCTCCATGGAACAAACTACCTGCATCTGTTGTTAGCTGTTGAGACATTGCATCCTTTAAAAGCTCTATGGAACAAACTACCTCCATCAGTTGTTAGCTGTTGAGACACTGCATCCTTTGAAACCTCCATGGAACAAACAACCTGCATAAGTTGTTAGCTGTCGAGACACTGCATCCTTTAAAACCTCCATGGAACAAACGACCTGCATCAGTTGTTAGCTGTCGAGACACTGCATCCTTTAAAACCTCCATGGAACAAATTACCTGCATCAGTTATTAGCTGTCGAGACACTGCATCCTTTAAAACCTCCATGGAACAAACTACCAGCATCAGTTGATAGCTGTCCAGACACTGCACCCTTTAAAACCTCCATGCAACAAACTACCTTCATCAGTTGTTAGCTGTCCAGAGACTGCATCCTTTAAAACCTCCATGGAACAAACGACCTGCATCAGTTGTTAGCTGTCGAGACACTGCATCCTTTAAAACCTCCATGGAACAAACTACCAGCATCAGTTGTAAGCTGTTGAGACACTGCATCCTTTAAAACCTCCATGGAACAAATTACCTGCATCAGTTGTTAGCTGTCGAGACACTGCCTTCCTTTAAAACCTCCATGGAACAAACTACCTGCATCAGTTGTTAGCTGTAGAGACACTGCATCCTTTAAAACCTCCATGGAACAAACTACCTGCATCAGTTGTTAGCTGTCGAGAGACTGCATCCTTTAAAACCTCCATGGAACAAACTACCTGCATCAGTTGTTAGCTGTCTAGACACTGCATCCTTTAAAACCTCCATGGAACAAACTACCTTCATCAGTTGTTAGCTGTAGAGACACTGCATCCTTTAAAACCTCCATGGAACAAACTACCTTCATCAGTTGTTAGCTGTCAAGACACTGCATCCTTTAAAACCTCCATCGAAGAAACTACCTGCATCAGTTGTTAGCTGTCAAGACACTGCATCCTTTAAAACATTCATGGAACAAACTACCTTCATCAGTTGTTAGCTGTCGAGACACTGCATCCTTTAAAACCTCCATGCAACAAACTACCTTCATCAGTTGTTAGCTGTCCAGAGACTGCATCCTTTAAAACCTCCATGGAACAAACTACCTGCATCAGTTGTAAGCTGTCGAGACATTGCATCCTTTAAAACCTCTATGGAACAAACTACCTCCATCAGTTGTTAGCTGTTGAGATACTGCATCCTTTAAAAGCTCCGTGGAAAAAACTACCTGCATCAGTTGCTAGCAGTTGAGACACTGCATCTTTTAAAACCTCTATGGAACAAACTACCTCCATCAGTTGTTAGCTGTTGAGACACTGCATCCTTTAAAACCTCCATGGAACAAACTACCTGCATCAGTTGTTACCTGTTGAGACACTGCATCCTTTAAAACCTCCGTGGAAAAAACTCCCTGCATCAGTTGCTAGCAGTTGAGACACTGCATCTTTTAAGACCTCTATGGAACAAACTACCTCCATCAGTTGTTAGCTGTTGAGACACTGCATCCTTTAAAACCTCCATGGAACAAACTACCTGCATCAGTTGTTACCTGTTGAGACACTGCATCCTTTAAAACCTCCATGGAACAAACTATCTGCATCAGTTGTTAGCTGCTGAGACACTGCATCCTTTAAAACCTCCACGGAACAAACTACCTTCATCAGTTGTTACCTGTCGATACACTGCATCCTTTAAAACCTCCATGGAACAAACTACCTGCATCAGTTGTTAGCTGTTGAGACATTGCATCCTTTGAAACCTCTATGGAACAAACTACCTGCATCAGTTGTTAGCTGTTGAGACATTGCATCCTTTAAAACCTCTATGGAACAAACTACCTCCATCAGTTGTTAGCTGTTGAGACACTGCATCCTTTAAAACCTCCATGGAACAAACTATCTGCATCAGTTGTTAGCTGTCAAGACACCGCATCCTTTAAAACCTCCATGGAACAAACTAACTGCATCAGTTGTTAGCTGCTGAGACACTGCATCCTTTAAAACCTCCATGGAACAAACTACCTGCATCATATGTTAGCTGTCGAGACACTGCATCCTTTAAAACCTCCGTGGAAAAAACTCCCTGCATCAGTTGCTAGCAGTTGAGACACTGCATCTTTTAAAACCTCTATGGAACAAACTACCTCCATCAGTTGTTAGCTGTTGAGACACTGCATCCTTTAAAACCTCCATGGAACAAACTACCTGCATCAGTTGTTACCTGTTGAGACACTGCATCCTTTAAAACCTCCACGGAACAAACTATCTGCATCAGTTGTTAGCTGCTGAGACACTGCATCCTTTAAAACCTCCATGGAACAAACTATCTTCATCAGTTGTTACCTGTCGATACACTGCATCCTTTAAAACCTCCATAGAACAAACTACCTGCATCAGTTGTTAGCTGTTGAGACATTGCATCCTTTAAAACCTCTATGGAACAAACTACCTCCATCAGTTGTTAGCTGTTGAGACACTGCATCCTTTAAAACCTCCATGGAACAAACTATCTGCATCAGTTGTTAGCTGTAGAGACACTGCATCCTTTAAAACCGCCATGGAACAAACTATCTGCATCAGTTGTTAGCTGTCGAGACACTGCATCCTTTAAAACCTCCATGGAACAAACTACCTTCATCAGTTGTTAGCTGTAGAGACACTGCATCCTTTAAAACCGCCATGGAACAGACTACCTACATCAGTTGTTAGCTGTTGAGACATTGCATCCATTAAAACCTCTATGGAACAAACTACCTCCATCAGTTGTTAGCCGTTGAGACACTGCATCCTTTAAAACCTCCATGGAACAAACTACCTGCATCTGTTGTTAGCTGTTGAGACATTGCATCCTTTAAAACCTCTATGGAACAAACTACCTCCATCAGTTGTTAGCTGTTGAGACACTGCATCCTTTAAAAGCTCCGTGGATAAAACTCCCTGCATCAGTTGCTAGCAGTTGAGACACTGCATCTTTTAAAACCTCCATGGAACAAACTACCTGCATCAGTTGTTAGCTGTTGAGACGTTGCATCCTTTAAAACCTCTATGGAACAAACTACCTCATATCAGTTGTTAGCTGTTGAGACACTGCATCCTTTGAAACCTCCATGGAACAAACAACCTGCATAAGTTGTTAGCTGTCGAGACACTGCATCCTTTAAAACCTCCATGGAACAAACTACCTGCATCAGTTGTTAGCTGTCGAGACACTGCATCCTTTAAAACCTCCATGGAACAAATTACCTGCATCAGTTGTTAGCTGTCGAGACACTGCATCCTTTAAAACCTCCATGGAACAAACTACCAGCATCAGTTGTTAGCTGTCCAGACACTGCACCCTTTAAAACCTCCATGCAACAAACTACCTTCATCAGTTGTTAGCTGTCCAGAGACTGCATCCTTTAAAACCTCCATGGAACAAACTACCAGCATCAGTTGTAAGCTGTCGAGACACTGCATCCTTTAAAACCTCCATGGAACAAATTACCTGCATCAGTTGTTAGCTGTCGAGACACTGCCTTCCTTTAAAACCTCCATGGAACAAACTACCTGCATCAGTTGTTAGCTGTAGAGACACTGCATCCTTTAAAACCTCCATGGAACAAACTACCTGCATCATTTGTTAGCTGTCGAGAGACTGCATCCTTTAAAACCTCCATGGAACAAACTACCTGCATCAGTTGTTAGCTGTCAAGACACTGCAGCCTTTAAAACCTCCATGGAACAAACTACCTTCATCAGTTGTTAGCTGTCGAGACACTGCATCCTTTAAAACCTCCGTGGAAAAAACTCCCTGCATCAGTTGCTAGCAGTTGAGACACTGCATCTTTTAAAACCTCTATGGAACAAACTACCTCCATCAGTTGTTAGCTGTTGAGACACTGCATCCTTTAAAACCTCCATGGAACAAACTACCTGCATCAGTTGTTAGCTGTCCAGACACTGCATCCTTTAAAACCTCCATGGAACAAACTACCTGCATCAGCTGTTAGCTGTCTAGACACTGCATCCTTTAAAACCTCCATGGAACAAACTACCTGCATCAGTTGTTACCTGTCGATACACGGCATCATTTAAAACCTCCATGGAACAAACTACCTGCATCAGTTGTTAGCTGTCCAGACACTGCATCCTTTAAAACCTCCATGGAATAAACTATCTGCATCAGTTGTTAGCTGTCAAGACACCGCATCCTTTAAAACCTCCATGGAACAAACTACCTGCATCAGTTGTTAGCTGTCGAGATACTTTAACCTTTAAAACCTCCATGGAACAAACTACCTGCATTAGTAGTTAGCTGTCAAGACACTGCATCCTTTAAAACCTCCATGGTACAAACTACCTGCATCAGTTGTTAGCTGTCAAGACACTGCAGCCTTTAAAATCTCCATGGAACAAACTACCTTCATCAGTTGTTAGCTGTCGAGACACTCCATCCTTTGAAACCTCCATGGAACAAACTACCAGCATCAGTTGTTAGCTGTCCAGACACTGCATCCTTTAAAACCTCCATGCAGCAAACTACCTTCATCAGTTGTTAGTTGTCCAGAGACTGCATCCTTTAAAACCTCCATGGAACAAACTACCTGCATCAGTTGTAAGTTGTCGAGACACTGCATCCTTTAAAACCTCCATGGAACAAATTACCTGCATCAGTTGTTAGCTGTCGAGACACTGCATCCTTTAAAACCTCCATGGAACAAACTACCAGAATCAGTTGTTAGCTGTCCAGACACTGCATCCTTTAAAACCTCCATGCAGCAAACTACCTTCATCAGTTGTTAGTTGTCCAGAGACTGCATCCTTTAAAACCTCCATGGAACAAACTACCTGCATCAGTTGTAAGTTGTCGAGACACTGCATCCTTTAAAACCTCCATGGAACAAATTACCTGCATCAGTTGTTAGCTGTCGAGACACTGCATCCTTTAAAACCTTCATGGAACAAACTACCTCCATCAGTTCTTAGCTGTTGACACGTTGCATCCTTTAAAACCACTATGGAACAAACTACCTGCATCAGTTGTTACCTGTTGGGGACACTGCATCCTTTAAAACCTCTATGGAACAAACTACCTCCATCAGTTGTTAGCTGTTGAGACACTGCATCCTTTAAAACCTCTATGGAACAAACTACCTCCATCAGTTGTTAGCTGTTGAGACACTGCATCGTTTAAAACCTCCATGGAACAAACTATCTGCATCAGTTGTTAGCTGTAGAGACACTGCATCCTTTAAAACCGCCATGGAACAAACTATCTGCATCAGTTGTTAGCTGTCGAGACACTGCATCCTTTAAAACCTCCATGGAACAAACTACCTTCATCAGTTGTTAGCTGTAGAGACACTGCATCCTTTAAAACCGCCATGGAACAGACTACCTACATCAGTTGTTAGCTGTTGAGACATTGCATCCATTAAAACCTCTATGGAACAAACTACCTCCATCAGTTGTTAGCCGTTGAGACACTGCATCCTTTAAAACCTCCATGGAACAAACTACCTGCATCTGTTGTTAGCTGTTGAGACATTGCATCCTTTAAAACCTCTATGGAACAAACTACCTCCATCAGTTGTTAGCTGTTGAGACACTGCATCCTTTAAAAGCTCCGTGGAAAAAACTCCCTGCATCAGTTGCTAGCAGTTGAGACACTGCATCTTTTAAAACCTCCATGGAACAAACTACCTGCATCAGTTGTTAGCTGTTGAGACGTTGCATCCTTTAAAACCTCTATGGAACAAACTACCTCATATCAGTTGTTAGCTGTTGAGACACTGCATCCTTTGAAACCTCCATGGAACAAACAACCTGCATAAGTTGTTAGCTGTCGAGACACTGCATCCTTTAAAACCTCCATGGAACAAACTACCTGCATCAGTTGTTAGCTGTCGAGACACTGCATCCTTTAAAACCTCCATGGAACAAATTACCTGCATCAGTTGTTAGCTGTCGAGACACTGCATCCTTTAAAACCTCCATGGAACAAACTACCAGCATCAGTTGTTAGCTGTCCAGACACTGCACCCTTTAAAACCTCCATGCAACAAACTACCTTCATCAGTTGTTAGCTGTCCAGAGACTGCATCCTTTAAAACCTCCATGGAACAAACTACCAGCATCAGTTGTAAGCTGTCGAGACACTGCATCCTTTAAAACCTCCATGGAACAAATTACCTGCATCAGTTGTTAGCTGTCGAGACACTGCCTTCCTTTAAAACCTCCATGGAACAAACTACCTGCATCAGTTGTTAGCTGTCTAGACACTGCATCCTTTAAAACCTCCATGGAACAAACTACCTGCATCAGTTGTTAGCTGTCAAGACACTGCAGCCTTTAAAACCTCCATGGAACAAACTACCTTCATCAGTTGTTAGCTGTCGAGACACTGCATCCTTTAAAACCTCCGTGGAAAAAACTCCCTGCATCAGTTGCTAGCAGTTGAGACACTGCATCTTTTAAAACCTCTATGGAACAAACTACCTCCATCAGTTGTTAGCTGTTGAGACACTGCATCCTTTAAAATCTCCATGGAACAAACTACCTGCATCAGTTGTTAGCTGTCCAGACACTGCATCCTTTAAAACCTCCATGGAACAAACTACCTGCATCAGCTGTTAGCTGTCTAGACACTGCATCCTTTAAAACCTCCATGGAACAAACTACCTGCCTCAGTTGTTACCTGTCGATACACGGCATCATTTAAAACCTCCATGGAACAAACTACCTGCATCAGTTGTTAGCTGTCCAGACACTGCATCCTTTAAAACCTCCATGGAATAAACTATCTGCATCAGTTGTTAGCTGTCGATACACGGCATCATTTAAAACCTCCATGGAACAAACTACCTGCATCAGTTGTTAGCTGTCCAGACACTGCATCCTTTAAAACCTCCATGGAACAAACTACCTGCATTAGTAGTTAGCTGTCAAGACACTGCATCCTTTAAAACCTCCATGGTACAAACTACCTGCATCAGTTGTTAGCTGTCAAGACACTGCAGCCTTTAAAATCTCCATGGAACAAACTACCTTCATCAGTTGTTAGCTGTCGAGACACTCCATCCTTTAAAACCTCCATGGAACAAACTACCAGCATCAGTTGTTAGCTGTCCAGACACTGCATCCTTTAAAACCTCCATGCAGCAAACTACCTTCATCAGTTGTTAGTTGTCCAGAGACTGCATCCTTTAAAACCTCCATGGAACAAACTACCTGCATCAGTTGTAAGTTGTCGAGACACTGCATCCTTTAAAACCTCCATGGAACAAATTACCTGCATCAGTTGTTAGCTGTCGAGACACTGCATCCTTTAAAACCTCCATGGAACAAACTACCAGAATCAGTTGTTAGCTGTCCAGACACTGCATCCTTTAAAACCTCCATGCAGCAAACTACCTTCATCAGTTGTTAGTTGTCCAGAGACTGCATCCTTTAAAACCTCCATGGAACAAACTACCTGCATCAGTTGTAAGTTGTCGAGACACTGCATCCTTTAAAACCTCCATGGAACAAATTACCTGCATCAGTTGTTAGCTGTCGAGACACTGCATCCTTTAAAACCTTCATGGAACAAACTACCTCCATCAGTTCTTAGCTGTTGACACGTTGCATCCTTTAAAACCACTATGGAACAAACTACCTGCATCAGTTGTTACCTGTTGGGGACACTGCATCCTTTAAAACCTCTATGGAACAAACTACCTCCATCAGTTGTTAGCTGTTGAGACACTGCATCCTTTAAAACCTCCGTGGAAAAAACTCCCTGCATCAGTTGCTAGCAGTTGAGACACTGAATATTTTAAAACCTCCATGGAACAAACTACCTGCATCAGTTCTTAGCTGTTGACACGTTGCATCCTTTAAAACCTCTATGGAACAAACTACCTCCATCAGTTGTTAGCTGTTGAGACACTGCATCCTTTAAAACCTCCATGGAACAAACTACCTTCATCAGTTGTTACCTGTCGATACACGGCATCCTTTAAAACCTCCATGGAACAAACTACCTGCATCAGTTGTTAGCTGTTGAGACATTGCATCCTTTAAAACCTCTATGGAACAAACTACCTCCATCAGTTGTTAGCTGCTGAGACACTGCATCCTTTAAAACCTCCATGGAACAAACTACCTTCATCAGTTGTTACCTGTCGATACACGGCATCCTTTAAAACCTCCATGGAACAAACTACCTGCATCAGTTGTTAGCTGTTGAGACATTGCATCCTTTAAAACGTCTATGGAACAAACTACCTCCATCAGTTGTTAGCTGTTGAGACATTGCATCCTTTAAAACCTCTATGGAACAAACTACCTCCATCAGTTGTTAGCTGTTGAGACACTGCATCCTTTAAAACCTCCATGGAACAAACTACCTGCATCAGTTGTTAGCTGTCCAGGCACTGCATCCTTTAAAACCTCCATGGAACAAACTATCTGCATCAGTTGTTAGCTGTCAAGACACCGCATCCTTTAAAACCTCCATGGAACAAACTACCTGCATCAGTTGTTAGCTGTCGAGATACTTCATCCTTTAAAACCTCCATGGAACAAACTACCTTCATTAGTAATTAGCTGTCAAGACACTGCATCCTTTAAAACCTCCATGGAACAAACTACCTGCATCAGTTGTTAGCTGTCAAGACACTGCAGCCTTTAAAATCTCCATGGAACAAACTACCTTCATCAGTTGTTAGCTGTTGAGACACTGCATCCTTTAAAACCTCCATGGAACAAACTACCAGCATCAGTTGTTAGCTGTCCAGACACTGTATCCTTTAAAACCTCCATGCAACAAACTACCTTCATCAGTTGTTAGTTGTCCAGAGACTGCATCCTTTAAAACGTCCATGGAACAAACTACCTGCATCAGTTGTAAGTTGTCGAGACACTGCATCCTTTAAAACCTCCATGGAACAAATTACCTGCATCAGTTGTTAGCTGTCGAGACACTGCATCCTTTAAAACCTCCCTGGAACAAACTACCTGCATCAGCTGTTAGCTGTCTAGACACTGCATCCTTTAAAACCTCCATGGAACAAACTATCTGCATCAGTTGTTAGCTGTCAAGACACCGCATCCTTTAAAACCTCCATGGAACAAACTACCTGCATCAGTTGTTAGCTGTCGAGATACTTCATCCTTTAAAACCTCCATGGAACAAACTACCTTCATTAGTAATTAGCTGTCAAGACACTGCATCCTTTAAAACCTCCATGGAACAAACTACCTGCATCAGTTGTTAGCTGTCAAGACACTGCAGCCTTTAAAATCTCCATGGAACAAACTACCTTCATCAGTTGTTAGCTGTTGAGACACTGCATCCTTTAAAACCTCCATGGAACAAACTACCAGCATCAGTTGTTAGCTGTCCAGACACTGCATCCTTTAAAACCTCCATGGAACAAACTACCTGCATCAGTTGTAAGTTGTCGAGACACTGCATCCTTTAAAACCTCCATGGAACAAATTACCTGCATCAGTTGTTAGCTGTCGAGACACTGCATCCTTTAAAACCTTCATGGAACAAACTACCTCCATCAGTTCTTAGCTGTTGACACGTTGCATCCTTTAAAACCACTATGGAACAAACTACCTGCATCAGTTGTTACCTGTTGGGGACACTGCATCCTTTAAAACCTCTATGGAACAAACTACCTCCATCAGTTGTTAGCTGTTGAGACACTGCATCCTTTAAAACCTCCGTGGAAAAAACTCCCTGCATCAGTTGCTAGCAGTTGAGACACTGAATATTTTAAAACCTCCATGGAACAAACTACCTGCATCAGTTCTTAGCTGTTGACACGTTGCATCCTTTAAAACCTCTATGGAACAAACTACCTCCATCAGTTGTTAGCTGTTGAGACACTGCATCCTTTAAAACCTCCATGGAACAAACTACCTTCATCAGTTGTTACCTGTCGATACACGGCATCCTTTAAAACCTCCATGGAACAAACTACCTGCATCAGTTGTTAGCTGTTGAGACATTGCATCCTTTAAAACCTCTATGGAACAAACTACCTCCATCAGTTGTTAGCTGCTGAGACACTGCATCCTTTAAAACCTCCATGGAACAAACTACCTTCATCAGTTGTTACCTGTCGATACACGGCATCCTTTAAAACCTCCATGGAACAAACTACCTGCATCAGTTGTTAGCTGTTGAGACATTGCATCCTTTAAAACGTCTATGGAACAAACTACCTCCATCAGTTGTTAGCTGTCAAGACACTGCATCCTTTAAAACCTCCATGGAACAAACTACCTGCATCAGTTGTTAGCTGTCAAGACACTGCAGCCTTTAAAATCTCCATGGAACAAACTACCTTCATCAGTTGTTAGCTGTTGAGACACTGCATCCTTTAAAACCTCCATGGAACAAACTACCAGCATCAGTTGTTAGCTGTCCAGACACTGTATCCTTTAAAACCTCCATGCAACAAACTACCTTCATCAGTTGTTAGTTGTCCAGAGACTGCATCCTTTAAAACGTCCATGGAACAAACTACCTGCATCAGTTGTAAGTTGTCGAGACACTGCATCCTTTAAAACCTCCATGGAACAAATTACCTGCATCAGTTGTTAGCTGTCGAGACACTGCATCCTTTAAAACCTCCCTGGAACAAACTACCTGCATCAGCTGTTAGCTGTCTAGACACTGCATCCTTTAAAACCTCCATGGAACAAACTATCTGCATCAGTTGTTAGCTGTCAAGACACCGCATCCTTTAAAACCTCCATGGAACAAACTACCTGCATCAGTTGTTAGCTGTCGAGATACTTCATCCTTTAAAACCTCCATGGAACAAACTACCTTCATTAGTAATTAGCTGTCAAGACACTGCATCCTTTAAAACCTCCATGGAACAAACTACCTGCATCAGTTGTTAGCTGTCAAGACACTGCAGCCTTTAAAATCTCCATGGAACAAACTACCTTCATCAGTTGTTAGCTGTTGAGACACTGCATCCTTTAAAACCTCCATGGAACAAACTACCAGCATCAGTTGTTAGCTGTCCAGACACTGCATCCTTTAAAACCTCCATGGAACAAACTACCTGCATCAGTTGTAAGTTGTCGAGACACTGCATCCTTTAAAACCTCCATGGAACAAATTACCTGCATCAGTTGTTAGCTGTCGAGACACTGCATCCTTTAAAACCTTCATGGAACAAACTACCTCCATCAGTTCTTAGCTGTTGACACGTTGCATCCTTTAAAACCACTATGGAACAAACTACCTGCATCAGTTGTTACCTGTTGGGGACACTGCATCCTTTAAAACCTCTATGGAACAAACTACCTCCATCAGTTGTTAGCTGTTGAGACACTGCATCCTTTAAAACCTCCGTGGAAAAAACTCCCTGCATCAGTTGCTAGCAGTTGAGACACTGAATATTTTAAAACCTCCATGGAACAAACTACCTGCATCAGTTCTTAGCTGTTGACACGTTGCATCCTTTAAAACCTCTATGGAACAAACTACCTCCATCAGTTGTTAGCTGTTGAGACACTGCATCCTTTAAAACCTCCATGGAACAAACTACCTTCATCAGTTGTTACCTGTCGATACACGGCATCCTTTAAAACCTCCATGGAACAAACTACCTGCATCAGTTGTTAGCTGTTGAGACATTGCATCCTTTAAAACCTCTATGGAACAAACTACCTCCATCAGTTGTTAGCTGCTGAGACACTGCATCCTTTAAAACCTCCATGGAACAAACTACCTTCATCAGTTGTTACCTGTCGATACACGGCATCCTTTAAAACCTCCATGGAACAAACTACCTGCATCAGTTGTTAGCTGTTGAGACATTGCATCCTTTAAAACGTCTATGGAACAAACTACCTCCATCAGTTGTTAGCTGTTGAGACATTGCATCCTTTAAAACCTCTATGGAACAAACTACCTCCATCAGTTGTTAGCTGTTGAGACACTGCATCCTTTAAAACCTCCATGGAACAAACTACCTGCATCAGTTGTTAGCTGTCCAGGCACTGCATCCTTTAAAACCTCCATGGAACAAACTATCTGCATCAGTTGTTAGCTGTCAAGACACCGCATCCTTTAAAACCTCCATGGAACAAACTACCTGCATCAGTTGTTAGCTGTCGAGATACTTCATCCTTTAAAACCTCCATGGAACAAACTACCTTCATTAGTAATTAGCTGTCAAGACACTGCATCCTTTAAAACCTCCATGGAACAAACTACCTGCATCAGTTGTTAGCTGTCAAGACACTGCAGCCTTTAAAATCTCCATGGAACAAACTACCTTCATCAGTTGTTAGCTGTTGAGACACTGCATCCTTTAAAACCTCCATGGAACAAACTACCAGCATCAGTTGTTAGCTGTCCAGACACTGCATCCTTTAAAACCTCCATGCAACAAACTACCTTCATCAGTTGTTAGTTGTCCAGAGACTGCATCCTTTAAAACGTCCATGGAACAAACTACCTGCATCAGTTGTAAGTTGTCGAGACACTGCATCCTTTAAAACCTCCATGGAACAAATTACCTGCATCAGTTGTTAGCTGTCGAGACACTGCATCCTTTAAAACCTCCCTGGAACAAACTACCTGCATCAGCTGTTAGCTGTCTAGACACTGCATCCTTTAAAACCTCCATGGAACAAACTATCTGCATCAGTTGTTAGCTGTCAAGACACCGCATCCTTTAAAACCTCCATGGAACAAACTACCTGCATCAGTTGTTAGCTGTCGAGATACTTCATCCTTTAAAACCTCCATGGAACAAACTACCTTCATTAGTAATTAGCTGTCAAGACACTGCATCCTTTAAAACCTCCATGGAACAAACTACCTGCATCAGTTGTTAGCTGTCAAGACACTGCAGCCTTTAAAATCTCCATGGAACAAACTACCTTCATCAGTTGTTAGCTGTTGAGACACTGCATCCTTTAAAACCTCCATGGAACAAACTACCAGCATCAGTTGTTAGCTGTCCAGACACTGCATCCTTTAAAACCTCCATGCAACAAACTACCTTCATCAGTTGTTAGTTGTCCAGAGACTGCATCCTTTAAAACGTCCATGGAACAAACTACCTGCATCAGTTGTAAGTTGTCGAGACACTGCATCCTTTAAAACCTCCATGGAACAAATTACCTGCATCAGTTGTTAGCTGTCGAGACACTGCATCCTTTAAAACCTCCCTGGAACAAACTACCTGCATCAGCTGTTAGCTGTCTAGACACTGCATCCTTTAAAACCTCCATGGAACAAACTATCTGCATCAGTTGTTAGCTTCTGAGACACTGCATCCTTTAAAACCTCCATGGAACAAACTACCTGCATCAGTTGTTACCTGTCGATACACTGCATCCTTTAAAACCTCCATGGAACAAACTACCTGCATCAGTTATTAGCTGTTGAGACATTGCATCCTTTAAAACCTCAATGGAACAAATTACCTCCATCAGTTGTTAGCTGTTGAGACACTGCATCCTTTAAAACCTCCATGGAACAAACTACCTGCATCAGTTGTTAGCTGTCCAGACACTGCATCCTTTAAAACCTCCATGGAACAAACTACCTGCATCAGCTGTTAGCTGTCTAGACACTGCATCCTTTAAAACCTCCATGGAACAAACTACCTTCATCAGTTGTTAGCTGCTGAGACACTGCATCCTTTAAAACCGCCATGGAACAAACTACCTTCATCAGTTGTTAGCTGTTGAGACATAGCATCCATTAAAACCTCTCTGGAACAAACTACCTCCATCAGTTGTTAGCTGTTGAGACACTGCATCCTTTAAAACATCCATGGAACAAACTACCTTCATCAGTTGTTAGCTGTCGAGACACTGCATCCTTTAAAACCTCCATGGAACAAACTACCTTCATCAGTTGTTAGCTGTTGAGACATTGCATCCTTTAAAACCTCTATGGAACAAACTACCTCCATCAGTTGTTAGCTGTTGAGACACTGCATCCTTTAAAACCTCCGTGGAAAAAACTCCCTGCATCAGTTGCTAGTAGTTGAGACACTGAATCTTTTAAAACCTCCATGGAACAAACTACCTGCATCAGTTGTTAGCTGCTGAGACACTGCATCCTTTAAAACCTCCATGGAACAAACTACCTGCATCAGTTGTTAGCTGTTGAGACATTGCATCCTTTAAAACCTCTATGGAACAAACTACCTCCATCTTTTATTAGCTGTTGAGACACTGCATCCTTTAAAACCTCCATGGAACAAACTACCTGCATCAGTTGTTAGCTGTTGAGACACTGCATCCTTTAAAACCTCCATGGAACAAACTACCTTCATCAGTTGTTAGCTGTTGAGACATTGCATCCTTTAAAACCTCTATGGAACAAACTACCTCCATCAGTTGTTAGCTGTTGAGACACTGCATCCTTTAAAACCTCCGTGGAAAAAACTCCCTGCATCAGTTGGTAGTAGTTGAGACACTGATTCTTTTAAAACCTCCATGGAACAAACTACCTGCATTAGTTCTTAGCTGTTGACACGTTGCATCCTTTAAAACCTCTATGGAACAAACTACCTCCATCAGTTGTTAGCTGTTGAGACACTGCATCCTTTAAAACCTCCATGGAACAAACTACCTGCATCAGTTGTTACCTGTTGAGACACTGCATCCTTTAAAACCTCCATGGAACAAACTATCTGCATCAGTTGTTAGCTGCTGAGACACTGCATGCTTTAAAACCTCCATGGAACAAACTACCTGCATCAGTTGTTAGCTGTTGAGACATTGAATCCTTTAAAACCTCTATGGAACAAACTACCTCCATCGGTTGTTAGCTGTTGAGAAACTGCATCCTTTAAAACCCCCATGGAACAAACTACCTGCATCAGTTGTTAGCTGCTGAGACACTGCATCCTTTAAAACCTCCATGGAAAAAACTACCTTCATCAGTTGTTAGCTGTCTAGAAACTGCATCCTTTAAAACCTCCATGGAACAAACTACCTTCATCAGTTGTTAGCTGTCGAGACAATGCATCCTTTAAAACCTCCATGGAACAAACTACCTGCATCAGTTGTTAGCTTTTGAGACATTGCATCCTTTAAAACCTCTATGGAACAAACTACCTCCATCAGTTGTTAGCTGTTGAGACACTGCCTCCTTTAAAACCTCCGTGGAAAAAACTCCCTGCATCAGTTGCTAGCAGTTGAGACACTGCATCTTTTAAAACCTCTATGGAACAAACTACCTCCATCAGTTGTTAGCTGTTGAGACACTGCATCCTTTAAAACCTCCATGGAACAAACTACCTGCATCAGTTGTTACCTGTTGAGACACTGCATCCTTTAAAACCTCCATGGAACAAACTATCTGCATCAGTTGTTAGCTGCTGAGACACTGCATCCTTTAAAACCTCCATGGAACAAACTACCTTCATCAGTTGTTACCTCCGACACACTGCATCCTTTAAAACCTCCATGGAACAAACTACCTGCATCAGTTGTTAGCTGCTGAGACACTGCATCCTTTAAAACCTCCATGGAACAAACTACCTTCATCAGTTGTTACCAGCGACACACTGCATCCTTTAAAACCTCCATGGAAAAAACTACCTTCATCAGTTGTTAGCTGTCCAGAAACTGCATCTTTTAAAACCTCCATGGAACAAACTACCTTCATCAGTTGTTAGCTGTCGAGACACTGCATCCTTTAAAACCTCCATGGAACAAACTACCTGCATCAGTTGTTAGCTTTTGAGACATTGCATCCTTTAAAACCTCTATGGAACAAACTACCTCCATCAGTTGTTAGCTGTTGAGACACTGACTCTTTAAAACCTCCGTGGAAAAAACTCCCTGCATCAGTTGCTAGCAGTTGAGACACTGCATCTTTTAAAACCTCTATGGAACAAACTACCTCCATCAGTTGTTAGCTGTTGAGACACTGCATCCTTTAAAACCTCCATGGAACAAACTACCTGCATCAGTTGTTACCTGTTGAGACACTGCATCCTTTAAAACCTCCATGGAACAAACTATCTGCATCAGTTGTTAGCTGCTGAGACACTGCATCCTTTAAAACCTCCATGGAACAAACTACCTTCATCAGTTGTTACCTGCGACACACTGCATCCTTTAAAACCTCCATGGAACAAACTACCTGCATCAGTTGTTAGCTGTTGAGACATTGCATCCTTTAAAACCTCTATGGAACAAACTACCTCCATCAGTTGTTAGCTGTTGAGACACTGCATCCTTTAAAACCTCCATGGAACAAACTACCTGCATCAGTTGTTAGCTGTCAAGACACTGCAGCCTTTAAAATCTCCATGGAACAAACTACCTTCATCAGTTGTTAGCTGTTGAGACACTGCATCCTTTAAAACCTCCATGGAACAAACTACCAGCATCAGTTGTTAGCTGTCCAGACACTGCATCCTTTAAAACCTCCATGCAACAAACTACCTTCATCAGTTGTTAGTTGTCCAGAGACTGCATCCTTTAAAACGTCCATGGAACAAACTACCTGCATCAGTTGTAAGTTGTCGAGACACTGCATCCTTTAAAACCTCCATGGAACAAATTACCTGCATCAGTTGTTAGCTGTCGAGACACTGCATCCTTTAAAACCTCCATGGAACAAACTATCTGCATCAGCTGTTAGCTGTCTAGACACTGCATCCTTTAAAACCTCCATGGAACAAACTATCTGCATCAGTTGTTAGCTTCTGAGACACTGCATCCTTTAAAACCTCCATGGAACAAACTACCTGCATCAGTTGTTACCTGTCGATACACTGCATCCTTTAAAACCTCCATGGAACAAACTACCTGCATCAGTTATTAGATGTTGAGACATTGCATCCTTTAAAACCTCAATGGAACAAATTACCTCCATCAGTTGTTAGCTGTTGAGACACTGCATCCTTTAAAACCTCCATGGAACAAACTACCTGCATCAGTTGTTAGCTGTCCAGACACTGCATCCTTTAAAACCTCCATGGAACAAACTACCTGCATCAGCTGTTAGCTGTCTAGACACTGCATCCTTTAAAACCTCCATGGAACAAACTACCTTCATCAGTTGTTAGCTGCTGAGACACTGCATCCTTTAAAACCGCCATGGAACAAACTACCTTCATCAGTTGTTAGCTGTTGAGACATGGCATCCATTAAAACCTCTCTGGAACAAACTACCTCCATCAGTTGTTAGCTGTTGAGACACTGCATCCTTTAAAACATCCATGGAACAAACTACCTTCATCAGTTGTTAGCTGTCGAGACACTGCATCCTTTAAAACCTCCATGGAACAAACTACCTTCATCAGTTGTTAGCTGTTGAGACATTGCATCCTTTAAAACCTCTATGGAACAAACTACCTCCATCAGTTGTTAGCTGTTGAGACACTGCATCCTTTAAAACCTCCGTGGAAAAAACTCCCTGCATCAGTTGCTAGTAGTTGAGACACTGAATCTTTTAAAACCTCCATGGAACAAACTACCTGCATCAGTTGTTAGCTGCTGAGACACTGCATCCTTTAAAACCTCCATGGAACAAACTACCTGCATCAGTTGTTAGCTGTTGAGACATTGCATCCTTTAAAACCTCTATGGAACAAACTACCTCCATCTTTTATTAGCTGTTGAGACACTGCATCCTTTAAAACCTCCATGGAACAAACTACCTGCATCAGTTGTTAGCTGTTGAGACACTGCATCCTTTAAAACCTCCATGGAACAAACTACCTTCATCAGTTGTTAGCTGTTGAGACATTGCATCCTTTAAAACCTCTATGGAACAAACTACCTCCATCAGTTGTTAGCTGTTGAGACACTGCATCCTTTAAAACCTCCGTGGAAAAAACTCCCTGCATCAGTTGGTAGTAGTTGAGACACTGATTCTTTTAAAACCTCCATGGAACAAACTACCTGCATTAGTTCTTAGCTGTTGACACGTTGCATCCTTTAAAACCTCTATGGAACAAACTACCTGCATCAGTTGTTACCTGTTGAGACACTGCATCCTTTAAAACCTCCATGGAACAAACTATCTGCATCAGTTGTTAGCTGCTGAGACACTGCATCCTTTAAAACCTCCCTGGAACAAACTACCTGCATCAGTTGTTAGCTGTTGAGACATTGCATCCTTTAAAACCTCTATGGAACAAACTACCTCCATCGGTTGTTAGCTGTTGAGAAACTGCATCCTTTAAAACCCCCATGGAACAAACTACCTGCATCAGTTGTTAGCTGCTGAGACACTGCATCCTTTAAAACCTCCATGGAAAAAACTACCTTCATCAGTTGTTAGCTGTCCAGAAACTGCATCCTTTAAAACCTCCATGGAACAAACTACCTTCATCAGTTGTTAGCTGTCGAGACAATGCATCCTTTAAAACCTCCATGGAACAAACTACCTGCATCAGTTGTTAGCTTTTGAGACATTGCATCCTTTAAAACCTCTATGGAACAAACTACCTCCATCAGTTGTTAGCTGTTGAGACACTGCCTCCTTTAAAACCTCCGTGGAAAAAACTCCCTGCATCAGTTGCTAGCAGTTGAGACACTGCATCTTTTAAAACCTCTATGGAACAAACTACCTCCATCAGTTGTTAGCTGTTGAGACACTGCATCCTTTAAAACCTCCATGGAACAAACTACCTGCATCAGTTGTTACCTGTTGAGACACTGCATCCTTTAAAACCTCCATGGAACAAACTATCTGCATCAGTTGTTAGCTGCTGAGACACTGCATCCTTTAAAACCTCCATGGAACAAACTACCTTCATCAGTTGTTACCTCCGACACACTGCATCCTTTAAAACCTCCATGGAACAAACTACCTGCATCAGTTGTTAGCTGCTGAGACACTGCATCCTTTAAAACCTCCATGGAACAAACTACCTTCATCAGTTGTTACCTCCGACACACTGCATCCTTTAAAACCTCCATGGAACAAACTACCTTCATCAGTTGTTAGCTGTCGAGACACTGCATCCTTTAAAACCTCCATGGAACAAACTACCTGCATCAGTTGTTAGCTTTTGAGACATTGCATCCTTTAAAACCTCTATGGAACAAACTACCTCCATCAGTTGTTAGCTGTTGAGACACTGCATCCTTTAAAACCTCCATGGAACAAACTACCTGCATCAGTTGTTACCTGTTGAGACACTGCATCCTTTAGAACCTCCATGGAACAAACTATCTGCATCAGTTGTTAGCTGCTGAGACACTGCATCCTTTAAAACCTCCATGGAACAAACTACCTTCATCAGTTGTTACCTGCGACACACTGCATCCTTTAAAACCTCCATGGAACAAACTACCTGCATCAGTTGTTAGCTGTTGAGACATTGCATCCTTTAAAACCTCTATGGAACAAACTACCTCCATCAGTTGTTAGCTGTTGAGACACTGCATCCTTTAAAACCTCCATGGAACAAACTACCTGCATCAGTTGTTACCTGTTGAGACACTGCATCCTTTAAAACCTCCATGGAACAAACTCCCTGCATCAGTTGTTAGCTGTCGAGACACTGCATCCTTTAAAACCTCCATGGAACAAACTACCTGCATCAGTTGTTAGCTGTCCAGACACTGCATCCTTTAAAACCTCGATGGAACAAACTACCTTCATCAGTTGTTAGCTGCTGAGACACTGCATCCTTTAAAACCTCCATGGAACAAACTACCTTCATCAGTTGTTAGCTGTAGAGACACTGCATCCTTTAAAACCTCCATGGAACAAACTACCTTCATCAGTTGTTAGCTGCTGACACACTGCATCCTTTAAAACCGCCATGGAACAAACTACCTACATCAGTTGTTAGCTGTTGAGACATGGCATCCATTAAAACCTCTCTGGAACAAACTACCTCCATCAGTTGTTAGCTGTTGAGACACTGCATCCTTTAAAACCTCCCTGGAACAAACTACCTTCATCAGTTGTTAGCTGTCGAGACACTGCATCCTTTAAAACCTCCATGGAACAAACTAACTGCATCAGTTGTTAGCTGTTGAGACATTGCATCCTTTAAAACCTCTATGGAACAAACTACCTCCATCAGTTGTTAGCTGTTGAGACACTGCATCCTTTAAAACCTCCGTGGAAAAAACTCCCTGCATCAGTTGCTAGTAGTTGAGACACTGAATCTTTTAAAACCTCCATGGAACAAACTACCTGCATCAGTTCTTAGCTGTTGACACGTTGCATCCTTTAAAACTTCTATGGAACAAACTACCTCCATCAGTTGTTAGCTGTTGAGACACTGCATCCTTTAAAACCTCCATGGAACAAACTACCTGCATCAGTTGTTAGCTGTTGAGACATTGCATCCTTTAAAACCTCTATGGAACAAACTACCTCCATCAGTTGTTAGCTGTTGAGACACTGCATCCTTTAAAACCTCCATGGAACAAACTACCTGCATCAGTTGTTAGCTGCTGAGACACTGCATCCTTTAAAACCTCCATGGAAAAAACTACCTTCATCAGTTGTTAGCTGTCCAGAGACTGCATCCTTTAAAACCTCCATGGAACAAACTACCTACATCAGTTGTTAGCTGTCGAGACACTGCATCCTTTAAAACCTCCATGGAACAAACTACCTGCATCAGTTGTTAGCTGTTGAGACATTGCATCCTTTAAAACCTCTATGGAACAAACTACCTCCATCAGTTGTTAGCTGTTGAGACACTGCATCCTTTAAAACCTCCATGGAACAAACTACCTGCATCAGTTGTTACCTGTTGAGACACTGCATCCTTTAAAACCTCCATGGAACAAACTACCTTCATCAGTTGTTACCTGTCGATACACTGCATCCTTTAAAACCTCCATGGAACAAACTACCTGCATCAGTTTTTAGCTGTTGAGACATTGCATCCTTTAAAACCTCTATGGAACAAACTACCTCCATCAGTTGTTAGCTGTTGAGACACTGAATCTTTTAAAACCTCCATGGAACAAACTACCTGCATCAGTTGTTAGCTGACGAGACACTGTATCCTTTAAAACCTCCATGGAACAAACTACCTGCATCAGTTGTTACCTGTTGAGACACTGCATCCTTTAAAACCACTATGGAACAAACTACCTCCATCAGTTGTTAGCTGTTGAGAAACTGCATCCTTTAAAACCTCCGTGGAAAAAACTCCCTGCATCGGTTGCTAGCAGTTGAGACACTGAATCTTTTAAAACCTCCATGGAACAAACTACCTGCATCAGTTGTTAGCTGTTGAGACACTGCATCCTTTAAAACCTCCGTGGAAAAAAATCCCTGCATCAGTTGCTAGTAGTTGAGACACTGAATATTTTAAAACCTCCATGGAACAAACTACCTGCATCAGTTCTTAGCTGTTGACACGTTGCATCCTTTAAAACCTCTATGGAACAAACTACCTCCATCAGTTGTTAGCTGTTGAGACACTGCATCCTTTAAAACCTCCATGGAACAAACTACCTTCATCAGTTGTTACCTGTCGATACACGGCATCCTTTAAAACCTCCATGGAACAAACTACCTGCATCAGTTGTTAGCTGTTGAGACATTGCATCCTTTAAAACCTCTATGGAACAAACTACCACCATCAGTTGTTAGCTGTTGAGACACTGCATCCTTTAAAACCTCCATGGAACAAACTACCTGCATCAGTTGTTAGCTGTCCAGACACTGCATCCTTTAAAACCTCCATGGAACAAACTATCTGCATCAGTTGTTAGCTGTCAAGACACCGCATCCTTTAAAACCTCCATGGAACAAACTACCTGCATCAGTTGTTAGCTGTCAAGATACTTCATCCTTTAAAACCTCCATGGAACAAACTACCTTCATTAGTAATTAGCTGTCAAGACACTGCATCCTTTAAAACCTCCATGGAACAAACTACCTGCATCAGTTGTTAGCTGTCAAGACACTGCAGCCTTTAAAATCTCCATGGAACAAACTACCTTCATCAGTTGTTAGCTGTTGAGACACTGCATCCTTTAAAACCTCCATGGAACAAACTACCAGCATCAGTTGTTAGCTGTCCAGACACTGCATCCTTTAAAACCTCCATGCAACAAACTACCTTCATCAGTTGTTAGTTGTCCAGAGACTGCATCCTTTAAAACCTCCATGGAACAAAATACCTGCATCAGTTGTAAGTTGTCGAGACACTGCATCCTTTAAAACCTCCATGGAACAAATTACCTGCATCAGTTGTTAGCTGTCGAGACACTGCATCCTTTAAAACCTCCATGGAACAAACTACCTGCATCAGCTGTTAGCTGTCTAGACACTGCATCCTTTAAAACCTCCATGGAACAAACTATCTGCATCAGTTGTTAGCTTCTGAGACACTGCATCCTTTAAAACCTCCATGGAACAAACTACCTTCATCAGTTGTTAGCTGTAGAGACACTGCATCCTTTAAAGCCTCCATGGAACAAACTACCTGCATCAGTTGTTACCTGTCGATACACTGCATCCTTTAAAACCTCCATGGAACAAACTACCTGCATCAGTTATTAGCTGTTGAGACATTGCATCCTTTAAAACCTCAATGGAACAAATTACCTCCATCAGTTGTTAGCTGTTGAGACACTGCATCCTTTAAAACCTCCATGGAACAAACTACCTGCATCAGTTGTTAGCTGTCCAGACACTGCATCCTTTAAAACCTCCATGGAACAAACTACCTGCATCAGCTGTTAGCTGTCTAGACACTGCATCCTTTAAAACCTCCATGGAACAAACTACCTTCATCAGTTGTTAGCTGCTGAGACACTGCATCCTTTAAAACCGCCATGGAACAAACTACCTACATCAGTTGTTAGCTGTTGAGACATGGCATCCATTAAAACCTCTCTGGAACAAACTACCTCCATCAGTTGTTAGCTGTTGAGACACTGCATCCTTTAAAACCTCCATGGAACAAACTACCTTCATCAGTTGTTAGCTGTCGAGACACTGCATCCTTTAAAACCTCCATGGAACAAACTACCTTCATCAGTTGTTAGCTGTTGAGACATTGCATCCTTTAAAACCTCTATGGAACAAACTACCTCCATCAGTTGTTAGCTGTTGAGACACTGCATCCTTTAAAACCTCCATGGAACAAACTACCTGCATCAGTTGTTACCTGTTGAGACACTGCATCCTTTAAAACCTCCATGGAACAAACTATCTGCATCAGTTGTTAGCTGCTGAGACACTGCATCCTTTAAAACCTCCATGGAACAAACTACCTTCATCAGTTGTTACCTGCAACACACTGCATCCTTTAAAACCTCCATGGAACAAACTACCTGCATCAGTTGTTAGCTGCTGAGACACTGCATCCTTTAAAACCTCCATGGAACAAACTACCTTCATCAGTTGTTACCTGCGACACACTGCATCCTTTAAAACCTCCATGGAAAAAACTACCTTCATCAGTTGTTAGCTGTCCAGAAACTGCATCTTTTAAAACCTCCATGGAACAAACTACCTTCATCAGTTGTTAGCTGTCGAGACACTGCATCCTTTAAAACCTCCATGGAACAAACTACCTGCATCAGTTGTTAGCTTTTGAGACATTGCATCCTTTAAAACCTCTATGGAACAAACTACCTCCATCAGTTGTTAGCTGTTGAGACACTGCCTCCTTTAAAACCTCCGTGGAAAAAACTCCCTGCATCAGTTGCTAGCAGTTGAGACACTGCATCTTTTAAAATCTCTATGGAACAAACTACCTCCATCAGTTGTTAGCTGTTGAGACACTGCATCCTTTAAAACCTCCATGGAACAAACTACCTGCATCAGTTGTTACCTGTTGAGACACTGCATCCTTTAAAACCTCCATGGAACAAACTATCTGCATCAGTTGTTAGCTGCTGAGACACTGCATCCTTTAAAACCTCCATGGAACAAACTACCTTCATCAGTTGTTACCTGCGACACACTGCATCCTTTAAAACCTCCATGGAACAAACTACCTGCATCAGTTGTTAGCTGTTGAGACATTGCATCCTTTAAAACCTCTATGGAACAAACTACCTCCATCAGTTGTTAGCTGTTGAGACACTGCATCCTTTAAAACCTCCATGGAACAAACTACCTGCATCAGTTGTTACCTGTTGAGACACTGCATCCTTTAAAACCTCCATGGAACAAACTCCCTGCATCAGTTGTTAGCTGTCGAGACACTGCATCCTTTAAAACCTCCATGGAACAAACTACCTTCATCAGTTGTTAGCTGTAGAGACACTGCATCCTTTAAAACCTCCATGGAACAAACTACCTTCATCAGTTGTTAGCTGCTGAGACACTGCATCCTTTAAAACCGCCATGGAACAAACTACCTACATCAGTTGTTAGCTGTTGAGACATGGCATCCATTAAAACCTCTCTGGAACAAACTACCTCCATCAGTTGTTAGCTGTTGAGACACTGCATCCTTTAAAACCTCCCTGGAACAAACTACCTTCATCAGTTGTTAGCTGTCGAGACACTGCATCCTTTAAAACCTCCATGGAACAAACTACCTGCATCTGTTGTTAGCTGTTGAGACATTGCATCCTTTAAAACCTCTATGGAACAAACTACCTCCATCAGTTGTTAGCTGTTGAGACACTGCATCCTTTAAAACCTCCGTGGAAAAAACTCCCTGCATCAGTTTCTAGTAGTTGAGACACTGAATCTTTTAAAACCTCCATGGAACAAACTACCTGCATCAGTTCTTAGCTGTTGACACGTTGCATCCTTTAAAACTTCTATGGAACAAACTACCTCCATCAGTTGTTAGCTGTTGAGACACTGCATCCTTTAAAACCTCCATGGAACAAACTACCTGCATCAGTTGTTAGCTGTTGAGACATTGCATCCTTTAAAACCTCTATGGAACAAACTACCTCCATCAGTTGTTAGCTGTTGAGACACTGCATCCTTTAAAACCTCCATGGAACAAACTACCTGCATCAGTTGTTAGCTGCTGAGACACTGCATCCTTTAAAACCTCCATGGAAAAAACTACCTTCATCAGTTGTTAGCTGTCCAGAGACTGCATCCTTTAAAACCTCCATGGAACAAACTACCTACATCAGTTGTTAGCTGTCGAGACACTGCATCCTTTAAAACCTCCATGGAACAAACTACCTGCATCAGTTGTTAGCTGTTGAGACATTGCATCCTTTAAAACCTCTATGGAACAAACTACCTCCATCAGTTGTTAGCTGTTGAGACACTGCATCCTTTAAAACCTCCATGGAACAAACTACCTGCATCAGTTGTTACCTGTTGAGACACTGCATCCTTTAAAACCTCCATGGAACAAACTACCTTCATCAGTTGTTACCTGTCGATACACTGCATCCTTTAAAACCTCCATGGAACAAACTACCTGCATCAGTTTTTAGCTGTTGAGACATTGCATCCTTTAAAACCTCTATGGAACAAACTACCTCCATCAGTTGTTAGCTGTTGAGACACTGAATCTTTTAAAACCTCCATGGAACAAACTACCTGCATCATTTGTTAGCTGACGAGACACTGTATCCTTTAAAACCTCCATGGAACAAACTACCTGCATCAGTTGTTACCTGTTGAGACATTGCATCCTTTAAAACCACTATGGAACAAACTACCTCCATCAGTTGTTAGCTGTTGAGACACTGCATCCTTTAAAACCTCCGTGGAAAAAACTCCCTGCATCAGTTGTAAGCAGTTGAGACACTGAATCTTTTAAAACCTCCATGGAACAAACTACCTGCATCAGTTGTTAGCTGTTGAGACACTGCATCCTTTAAAACCTCCGTGGAAAAAAATCCCTGCATCAGTTGCTAGTAGTTGAGACACTGAATATTTTAAAACCTCCATGGAACAAACTACCTGCATCAGTTCTTAGCTGTTGACACGTTGCATCCTTTAAAACCTCTATGGAACAAACTACCTCCATCAGTTGTTAGCTGTTGAGACACTGCATCCTTTAAAACCTCCATGGAACAAACTACCTTCATCAGTTGTTACCTGTCGATACACGGCATCCTTTAAAACCTCCATGGAACAAACTACCTGCATCAGTTGTTAGCTGTTGAGACATTGCATCCTTTAAAACCTCTATGGAACAAACTACCTCCATCAGTTGTTAGCTGTTGAGACACTGCATCCTTTAAAACCTCCATGGAACAAACTACCTGCATCAGTTGTTACCTGTTGAGACACTGCATCCTTTAAAACCTCCATGGAACAAACTATCTGCATCAGTTGTTAGCTGCTGAGACACTGCATCCTTTAAAACCTCCATGGAACAAACTACCTTCATCAGTTGTTACCTGCAACACACTGCATCCTTTAAAACCTCCATGGAACAAACTACCTGCATCAGTTGTTAGCTGCTGAGACACTGCATCCTTTAAAACCTCCATGGAACAAACTACCTTCATCAGTTGTTACCTGCGACACACTGCATCCTTTAAAACCTCCATGGAAAAAACTACCTTCATCAGTTGTTAGCTGTCCAGAAACTGCATCTTTTAAAACCTCCATGGAACAAACTACCTTCATCAGTTGTTAGCTGTCGAGACACTGCATCCTTTAAAACCTCCATGGAACAAACTACCTGCATCAGTTGTTAGCTTTTGAGACATTGCATCCTTTAAAACCTCTATGGAACAAACTACCTCCATCAGTTGTTAGCTGTTGAGACACTGAATCTTTTAAAACCTCCATGGAACAAACTACCTGCATCATTTGTTAGCTGACGAGACACTGTATCCTTTAAAACCTCCATGGAACAAACTACCTGCATCAGTTGTTACCTGTTGAGACATTGCATCCTTTAAAACCACTATGGAACAAACTACCTCCATCAGTTGTTAGCTGTTGAGACACTGCATCCTTTAAAACCTCCGTGGAAAAAACTCCCTGCATCAGTTGTAAGCAGTTGAGACACTGAATCTTTTAAAACCTCCATGGAACAAACTACCTGCATCAGTTGTTAGCTGTTGAGACACTGCATCCTTTAAAACCTCCGTGGAAAAAAATCCCTGCATCAGTTGCTAGTAGTTGAGACACTGAATATTTTAAAACCTCCATGGAACAAACTACCTGCATCAGTTCTTAGCTGTTGACACGTTGCATCCTTTAAAACCTCTATGGAACAAACTACCTCCATCAGTTGTTAGCTGTTGAGACTCTGCATCCTTTAAAACCTCCATGGAACAAACTACCTTCATCAGTTGTTACCTGTCGATACACGGCATCCTTTAAAACCTCCATGGAACAAACTACCTGCATCAGTTGTTAGCTGTTGAGACATTGCATCCTTTAAAACCTCTATGGAACAAACTACCTCCATCAGTTGTTAGCTGTTGAGACACTGCATCCTTTAAAACCTCCATGGAACAAACTACCTGCATCAGTTGTTACCTGTTGAGACACTGCATCCTTTAAAACCTCCATGGAACAAACTATCTGCATCAGTTGTTAGCTGCTGAGACACTGCATCCTTTAAAACCTCCATGGAACAAACTACCTTCATCAGTTGTTACCTGCGACACACTGCATCCTTTAAAACCTCCATGGAAAAAACTACCTTCATCAGTTGTTAGCTGTCCAGAAACTGCATCTTTTAAAACCTCCATGGAACAAACTACCTTCATCAGTTGTTAGCTGTCGAGACACTGCATCCTTTAAAACCTCCATGGAACAAACTACCTGCATCAGTTGTTAGCTTTTGAGACATTGCATCCTTTAAAACCTCTATGGAACAAACTACCTCCATCAGTTGTTAGCTGTTGAGACACTGCCTCCTTTAAAACCTCCGTGGAAAAAACTCCCTGCATCAGTTGCTAGCAGTTGAGACACTGCATCTTTTAAAATCTCTATGGAACAAACTACCTCCATCAGTTGTTAGCTGTTGAGACACTGCATCCTTTAAAACCTCCATGGAACAAACTACCTGCATCAGTTGTTACCTGTTGAGACACTGCATCCTTTAAAACCTCCATGGAACAAACTATCTGCATCAGTTGTTAGCTGCTGAGACACTGCATCCTTTAAAACCTCCATGGAACAAACTACCTTCATCAGTTGTTACCTGCGACACACTGCATCCTTTAAAACCTCCATGGAACAAACTACCTGCATCAGTTGTTAGCTGTTGAGACATTGCATCCTTTAAAACCTCTATGGAACAAACTACCTCCATCAGTTGTTAGCTGTTGAGACACTGCATCCTTTAAAACCTCCATGGAACAAACTACCTGCATCAGTTGTTACCTGTTGAGACACTGCATCCTTTAGAACCTCCATGGAACAAACTCCCTGCATCAGTTGTTAGCTGTCGAGACACTGCATCCTTTAAAACCTCCATGGAACAAACTACCTTCATCAGTTGTTATCTGTAGAGACACTGCATCCTTTAAAACCTCCATGGAACAAACTACCTTCATCAGTTGTTAGCTGCTGAGACACTGCATCCTTTAAAACCGCCATGGAACAAACTACCTACATCAGTTGTTAGCTGTTGAGACATGGCATCCATTAAAACCTCTCTGGAACAAACTACCTCCATCAGTTGTTAGCTGTTGAGACACTGCATCCTTTAAAACCTCCCTGGAACAAACTACCTTCATCAGTTGTTAGCTGTTGAGACATTGCATCCTTTAAAACCTCTATGGAACAAACTACCTCCATCAGTTGTTAGCTGTTGAGACACTGCATCCTTTAAAACCTCCGTGGAAAAAACTCCCTGCATCAGTTGCTAGTAGTTGAGACACTGAATCTTTTAAAACCTCCATGGAACAAACTACCTGCATCAGTTCTTAGCTGTTGACACGTTGCATCCTTTAAAACTTCTATGGAACAAACTACCTCCATCAGTTGTTAGCTGTTGAGACACTGCATCCTTTAAAACCTCCATGGAACAAACTACCTGCATCAGTTGTTAGCTGTTGAGACATTGCATCCTTTAAAACCTCTATGGAACAAACTACCTCCATCAGTTGTTAGCTGTTGAGACACTGCATCCTTTAAAACCTCCATGGAACAAACTACCTGCATCAGTTGTTAGCTGCTGAGACACTGCATCCTTTAAAACCTCCATGGAAAAAACTACCTTCATCAGTTGTTAGCTGTCCAGAGACTGCATCCTTTAAAACCTCCATGGAACAAACTACCTGCATCAGTTGTTACCTGTTGAGACACTGCATCCTTTAAAACCTCCATGGAACAAACTACCTTCATCAGTTGTTACCTGTCGATACACTGCATCCTTTAAAACCTCCATGGAACAAACTACCTGCATCAGTTTTTAGCTGTTGAGACATTGCATCCTTTAAAACCTCTATGGAACAAACTACCTCCATCAGTTGTTAGCTGTTGAGACACTGAATCTTTTAAAACCTCCATGGAACAAACTACCTGCATCATTTGTTAGCTGACGAGACACTGTATCCTTTAAAACCTCCATGGAACAAACTAGCTGCATCAGTTGTTACCTGTTGAGACATTGCATCCTTTAAAACCACTATGGAACAAACTACCTCCATCAGTTGTTAGCTGTTGATACACTGCATCCTTTAAAACCTCCGTGGAAAAAACTCCCTGCATCAGTTGTAAGCAGTTGAGACACTGAATCTTTTAAAACCTCCATGGAACAAACTACCTGCATCAGTTGTTAGCTGTTGAGACACTGCATCCTTTAAAACCTCCGTGGAAAAAAATCCCTGCATCAGTTGCTAGTAGTTGAGACACTGAATATTTTAAAACCTCCATGGAACAAACTACCTGCATCAGTTCTTAGCTGTTGACACGTTGCATCCTTTAAAACCTCTATGGAACAAACTACCTCCATCAGTTGTTAGCTGTTGAGACACTGCATCCTTTAAAACCTCCATGGAACAAACTACCTTCATCAGTTGTTACTTGTCGATACACGGCATCCTTTAAAACCTCCATGGAACAAACTACCTGCATCAGTTGTTAGCTGTTGAGACATTGCATCCTTTAAAACCTCTATGGAACAAACTACCTCCATCAGTTGTTAGCTGTTGAGACACTGCATCCTTTAAAACCTCCATGGAACAAACTACCTGCATCAGTTGTTAGCTGTCCAGACACTGCATCCTTTAAAACCTCCATGGAACAAACTACCTGCATCAGCTGTTAGCTGTCTAGACACTGCATCCTTTAAAACCTCCATGGAACAAACTACCTTCATCAGTTGTTAGCTGCTGAGACACTGCATCCTTTAAAACCGCCATGGAACAAACTCCCTACATCAGTTGTTAGCTGTTGAGACATGGCATCCATTAAAACCTCTATGGAACAAACTACCTCCATCAGTTGTTAGCTGTTGAGACACTGCATCCTTTAAAACCTCCGTGGAAAAAACTCCCTGCATCAGTTGCTAGTAGTTGAGACACTGAATCTTTTAAAACCTCCATGGAACAAACTACCTGCATCAGTTGTTAGCTGCTGAGACACTGCATCCTTTAAAACCTCCATGGAACAAACTACCTGCATCAGTTGTTAGCTGTTGAGACATTGCATCCTTTAAAACCTCTATGGAACAAACTACCTCCATCTTTTGTTAGCTGTTGAGACACTGCATCCTTTAAAACCTCCATGGAGAAACTACCTGCATCAGTTGTTAGCTGCTGAGACACTGCATCCTTTAAAACCTCCATGGAGAAAACTACCTTCATCAGTTGTTAGCTGTCCAGAGACTGCATCCTTTAAAACCTCCATGGAACAAACCACCTTCATCAGTTGTTAGCTGTCGAGACACTGCATCCTTTAAAACCTCCATGGAACAAACTACCTGCATCAGTTTTTAGCTGTTGAGACATTGCATCCTTTAAAACCTCTATGGAACAAACTACCTCCATCAGTTGTTAGCTGTTGAGACACTGCATCCTTTAAAACCTCCGTGGAAAAAACTCCCTGCATCAGTTGCTAGCAGTTGAGACACTGCATCTTTTAAAACCTCTATGGAACAAACTACCTCCATCAGTTGTTAGATGTTGAGACACTGCATCCTTTAAAACCTCCATGGAACAAACTACCTGCATCAGTTGTTACCTGTTGAGACACTGCATCCTTTAAAACCTCCATGGAACAAACTATCTGCATCAGTTGTTAGCTGCTGAGACACTGCATCCTTTAAAACCTCCATGGAACAAACTACCTTCATCAGTTGTTACCTGTCGATACACTGCATCCTTTAAAACCTCGATGGAACAAACTACCTTCATCAGTTGTTAGCTGACGAGACACTGCATCCTTTAAAACCTCCATGGAACAAACTACCCGCATCAGTTGTTAGCTGTCGAGACACTGCATCCTTTAAAACCTCCATGGAACAAACTACCTGCATCAGTTGTTAGCTGTCCAGACACTGCATCCGTTAAAACCTCGATGGAACAAACTACCTTCATCAGTTGTTAGCTGCTGAGACACTGCATCCTTTAAAACCTCCATGGAACAAACTACCTTCATCAGTTGTTAGCTGCTGAGACACTGCATCCTTTAAAACCGCCATGGAACAAACTACCTACATCAGTTGTTAGCTGTTGAGACATGGCATCCATTAAAACCTCTCTGGAACAAACTACCTCCATCAGTTGTTAGCTGTTGAGACACTGCATCCTTTAAAACCTCCATGGAACAAACTACCTTCATCAGTTGTTAGCTGTCGAGACATTGCATTCTTTAAAACCTCCATGGAACAAACTACCTCCATCAGTTGTTAGCTGTTGAGACATTGCATCCTTTAAAACCTCTATGGAACAAACTACCTCCATCAGTTGTTAGCTGTTGAGACACTGCATCCTTTAAAACCTCCGTGGAAAAAACTCCCTGCATCAGTTGCTAGTAGTTGAGACACTGAATCTTTTAAAACCTCCATGGAACAAACTACCTGCATCAGTTCTTAGCTGTTGACACGTTGCATCCTTTAAAACTTCTATGGAACAAACTACCTCCATCAGTTGTTAGCTATTGAGACACTGCATCCTTTAAAACCTCCATGGAACAAACTACCTGCATCAGTTGTTACCTGTTGAGACACTGCATCCTTTAAAACCTCTATGGAACAAACTATCTGCATCAGTTGTTAGCTGCTGAGACACTGCATCCTTTAAAACCTCCATGGAACAAACTACCTGCATCAGTTGTTAGCTGTTGAGACATTGCATCCTTTAAAACCTCTATGGAACAAACTACCTCCATCAGTTGTTAGCTGTTCAGACACTGCATCCTTTAAAACCTCCATGGAACAAACTACCTGCATCAGTTGTTAGCTGCTGAGACACTGCATCCTTTAAAACCTCCATGGAAAAAACTACCTTCATCAGTTGTTAGCTGTCCAGAGACTGCATCCTTTAAAACCTCCATGGAACAAACTACCTTCATCAGTTGTTACCTGTCGATACACTGCATCCTTTAAAACCTCCATGGAACAAACTACCTGCATCAGTTGTTAGCTGTTGAGACATTGCATCCTTTAAAACCTCTATGGAACAAACTACCTCCATCAGTTGTTAGCTGTTGAGACACTGCATCCTTTAAAACCTCCATGGAACAATCTACCTGCATCAGTGGTTACCTGTTGAGACACTGCATCCTTTAAAACCTCTATGGAACAAACTACCTCCATCAGTTGTTAGCTGTTGAGACACTGCATCCTTTAAAACCTCCGTGGAAAAAACTCCCTGCATCAGTTGTTAGTTGTCCAGAGACTGCATCCTTTAAAACCTCCATGTAACAAACTACCTGCATCAGTTGTAAGTTGTCGAGACACTGCATCCTTTAAAACCTCCATGGAACAAATTACCTGCATCAGTTGTTAGCTGTCGAGACACTGCATCCTTTAAAACCTCCATGGAACAAACTACCTGCATCAGCTGTTAGCTGTCTAGACACTGCATCCTTTAAAACCTCCATGGAACAAACTATCTGCATCAGTTGTTAGCTTCTGAGACACTGCATCCTTTAAAACCTCAATGGAACAAATTACCGCCATCAGTTGTTAGCTGTTGAGACACTGCATCCTTTAAAACCTCCATGGAACAAACTACCTGCATCAGTTGTTAGCTGTCCAGACACTGCATCCTTTAAAACCTCCATGGAACAAACTACCTGCATCAGCTGTTAGCTGTTGAGACACTGCATCCTTTAAAACCGCCATGGAACAAACTACCTACATCAGTTGTTAGCTGTTGAGACATGGCATCCATTAAAACCTCTCTGGAACAAACTACCTCCATCAGTTGTTAGCTGTTGAGACACTGCATCCTTTAAAACCTCCATGGAACAAACTACCTTCATCAGTTGTTAGCTGTCGAGACACTGCATCCTTTAAAACCTCCATGGAACAAACTACCTTCATCAGTTGTTAGCTGTTGAGACATTGCATCCTTTAAAACCTCTAGGGAACAAACTACCTCCATCAGTTGTTAGCTGTTGAGACACTGCATCCTTTAAAACCTCCGTGGAAAAAACTCCCTGCATCAGTTGCTAGTAGTTGAGACACTGAATCTTTTAAAACCTCCATGGAACAAACTACCTGCATCAGTTGTTAGCTGCTGAGACACTGCATCCTTTAAAACCTCCATGGAACAAACTACCTGCATCAGTTGTTAGCTGTTGAGACATTGCATCCTTTAAAACCTCTATGGAACAAACTACCTCCATCTTTTGTTAGCTGTTGAGACACTGCATCCTTTAAAACCTCCATGGAACAAACTACCTGCATCAGTTGTTAGCTGTCCAGAGACTGCATCCTTTAAAACCTCCATGGAACAAACCACCTTCATCAGTTGTTAGCTGTCGAGACACTGCATCCTTTAAAACCTCCATGGAACAAACTACCTGCATCAGTTCTTAGCTGTTGAGACATTGCATCCTTTAAAACCTCTATGGAACAAACTACCTCCATCAGTTGTTAGCTGTTGAGACACTGCATCCTTTAAAACCTCCATGGAACAAACTACCTGCATCAGTTGTTAGCTGTCCAGACACTGCATCCTTTAAAACCTCCATGCAACAAACTACCTTCATCAGTTGTTAGTTGTCCAGAGACTGCATCCTTTAAAACCTCCATGGAACAAACTACCTGCATCAGTTGTAAGTTGTCGAGACACTGCATCCTTTAAAACCTCCATGGAACAAATTACCTGCATCAGTTGTTAGCTGTCGAGACACTGCATCCTTTAAAACCTCCATGGAACAAACTACCTGCATCAGCTGTTAGCTGTCTAGACACTGCATCCTTTAAAACCTCCATGGAACAAACTATCTGCATCAGTTGTTAGCTTCTGAGACACTGCATCCTTTAAAACCTCCATGGAACAAACTACCTTCATCAGTTGTTAGCTGTAGAGACACTGCATCCTTTAAAGCCTCCATGGAATAAACTACCTGCATCAGTTGTTACCTGTCGATACACTGCATCCTTTAAAACCTCCATGGAACAAACTACCTGCATCAGTTATTAGCTGTTGAGACATTGCATCCTTTAAAACCTCAATGGAACAAATTACCTCCATCAGTTGTTAGCTGTTGAGACACTGCATCCTTTAAAACCTCCATGGAACAAACTACCTGCATCAGTTGTTAGCTGTCCAGACACTGCATCCTTTAAAACCTCCATGGAACAAACTACCTGCATCAGCTGTTAGCTGTCTAGACACTGCATCCTTTAAAACCTCCATGGAACAAACTACCTTCATCAGTTGTTAGCTGCTGAGACACTGCATCCTTTAAAACCGCCATGGAACAAACTACCTACATCAGTTGTTAGCTGTTGAGACATGGCATCCATTAAAACCTCTCTGGAACAAACTACCTCCATCAGTTGTTAGCTGTTGAGACACTGCATCCTTTAAAACCTCCATGGAACAAACTACCTTCATCAGTTGTTAGCTGTCGAGACACTGCATCCTTTAAAACCTCCATGGAACAAACTACCTTCAACAGTTGTTAGCTGTTGAGACATTGCATCCTTTAAAACCTCTATGGAACAAACTACCTCCATCAGTTGTTAGCTGTTGAGACACTGCATCCTTTAAAACCTCCATGGAACAAACTACCTGCATCAGTTGTTACCTGTTGAGACACTGCATCCTTTAAAACCTCCATGGAACAAACTACCTTCATCAGTTGTTACCTGTCGATACACTGCATCCTTTAAAACCTCCATGGAACAAACTACCTGCATCAGTTTTTAGCTGTTGAGACATTGCATCCTTTAAAACCTCTATGGAACAAACTACCTCCATCAGTTGTTAGCTGTTGAGACACTGAATCTTTTAAAACCTCCATGGAACAAACTACCTGCATCATTTGTTAGCTGACGAGACACTGTATCCTTTAAAACCTCCATGGAACAAACTACCTGCATCAGTTGTTACCTGTTGAGACATTGCATCCTTTAAAACCACTATGGAACAAACTACCTCCATCAGTTGTTAGCTGTTGATACACTGCATCCTTTAAAACCTCCGTGGAAAAAACTCCCTGCATCAGTTGTAAGCAGTTGAGACACTGAATCTTTTAAAACCTCCATGGAACAAACTACCTGCATCAGTTGTTAGCTGTTGAGACACTGCATCCTTTAAAACCTCCGTGGAAAAAAATCCCTGCATCAGTTGCTAGTAGTTGAGACACTGAATATTTTAAAACCTCCATGGAACAAACTACCTGCATCAGTTGTTAGCTGTTGACACGTTGCATCCTTTAAAACCTCTATGGAACAAACTACCTCCATCAGTTGTTAGCTGTTGAGACACTGCATCCTTTAAAACCTCCATGGAACAAACTACCTTCATCAGTTGTTACTTGTCGATACACGGCATCCTTTAAAACCTCCATGGAACAAACTACCTGCATCAGTTGTTAGCTGTTGAGACATTGCATCCTTTAAAACCTCTATGGAACAAACTACCTCCATCAGTTGTTAGCTGTTGAGACACTGCATCCTTTAAAACCTCCATGGAACAAACTACCTGCATCAGTTGTTAGCTGTCCAGACACTGCATCCTTTAAAACCTCCATGGAACAAACTACCTGCATCAGCTGTTAGCTGTCTAGACACTGCATCCTTTAAAACCTCCATGGAACAAACTACCTTCATCAGTTGTTAGCTGCTGAGACACTGCATCCTTTAAAACCGCCATGGAACAAACTCCCTACATCAGTTGTTAGCTGTTGAGACATGGCATCCATTAAAACCTCTATGGAACAAACTACCTCCATCAGTTGTTAGCTGTTGAGACACTGCATCCTTTAAAACCTCCGTGGAAAAAACTCCCTGCATCAGTTGCTAGTAGTTGAGACACTGAATCTTTTAAAACCTCCATGGAACAAACTACCTTCATCAGTTGTTAGCTGCTGAGACACTGCATCCTTTAAAACCTCCATGGAACAAACTACCTGCATCAGTTGTTAGCTGTTGAGACATTGCATCCTTTAAAACCTCTATGGAACAAACTACCTCCATCTTTTGTTAGCTGTTGAGACACTGCATCCTTTAAAACCTCCATGGAGAAACTACCTGCATCAGTTGTTAGCTGCTGAGACACTGCATCCTTTAAAACCTCCATGGAGAAAACTACCTTCATCAGTTGTTAGCTGTCCAGAGACTGCATCCTTTAAAACCTCCATGGAACAAACCACCTTCATCAGTTGTTAGCTGTCGAGACACTGCATCCTTTAAAACCTCCATGGAACAAACTACCTGCATCAGTTTTTAGCTGTTGAGACATTGCATCCTTTAAAACCTCTATGGAACAAACTACCTCCATCAGTTGTTAGCTGTTGAGACACTGCATCCTTTAAAACCTCCGTGGAAAAAACTCCCTGCATCAGTTGCTAGCAGTTGAGACACTGCATCTTTTAAAACCTCTATGGAACAAACTACCTCCATCAGTTGTTAGATGTTGAGACACTGCATCCTTTAAAACCTCCATGGAACAAACTACCTGCATCAGTTGTTACCTGTTGAGACACTGCATCCTTTAAAACCTCCATGGAACAAACTATCTGCATCAGTTGTTAGCTGCTGAGACACTGCATCCTTTAAAACCTCCATGGAACAAACTACCTTCATCAGTTGTTACCTGTCGATACACTGCATCCTTTAAAACCTCGATGGAACAAACTACCTTCATCAGTTGTTAGCTGACGAGACACTGCATCCTTTAAAACCTCCATGGAACAAACTACCCGCATCAGTTGTTAGCTGTCGAGACACTGCATCCTTTAAAACCTCCATGGAACAAACTACCTGCATCAGTTGTTAGCTGTCCAGACACTGCATCCGTTAAAACCTCGATGGAACAAACTACCTTCATCAGTTGTTAGCTGCTGAGACACTGCATCATTTAAAACCTCCATGGAACAAACTACCTTCATCAGTTGTTAGCTGCTGAGACACTGCATCCTTTAAAACCGCCATGGAACAAACTACCTACATCAGTTGTTAGCTGTTGAGACATGGCATCCATTAAAACCTCTCTGGAACAAACTACCTCCATCAGTTGTTAGCTGTTGAGACACTGCATCCTTTAAAACCTCCATGGAAAAAACTACCTTCATCAGTTGTTAGCTGTCGAGACATTGCATTCTTTAAAACCTCCATGGAACAAACTACCTCCATCAGTTGTTAGCTGTTGAGACATTGCATCCTTTAAAACCTCTATGGAACAAACTACCTCCATCAGTTGTTAGCTGTTGAGACACTGCATCCTTTAAAACCTCCGTGGAAAAAACTCCCTGCATCAGTTGCTAGTAGTTGAGACACTGAATCTTTTAAAACCTCCATGGAACAAACTACCTGCATCAGTTCTTAGCTGTTGACACGTTGCATCCTTTAAAACTTCTATGGAACAAACTACCTCCATCAGTTGTTAGCTATTGAGACACTGCATCCTTTAAAACCTCCATGGAACAAACTACCTGCATCAGTTGTTACCTGTTGAGACACTGCATCCTTTAAAACCTCTATGGAACAAACTATCTGCATCAGTTGTTAGCTGCTGAGACACTGCATCCTTTAAAACCTCCATGGAACAAACTACCTGCATCAGTTGTTAGCTGTTGAGACATTGCATCCTTTAAAACCTCTATGGAACAAACTACCTCCATCAGTTGTTAGCTGTTCAGACACTGCATCCTTTAAAACCTCCATGGAACAAACTACCTGCATCAGTTGTTAGCTGCTGAGACACTGCATCCTTTAAAACCTCCATGGAAAAAACTACCTTCATCAGTTGTTAGCTGTCCAGAGACTGCATCCTTTAAAACCTCCATGGAACAAACTACCTTCATCAGTTGTTACCTGTCGATACACTGCATCCTTTAAAACCTCCATGGAACAAACTACCTGCATCAGTTGTTAGCTGTTGAGACATTGCATCCTTTAAAACCTCTATGGAACAAACTACCTCCTTCAGTTGTTAGCTGTTGAGACACTGCATCCTTTAAAACCTCCATGGAACAATCTACCTGCATCAGTGGTTACCTGTTGAGACACTGCATCCTTTAAAACCTCTATGGAACAAACTACCTCCATCAGTTGTTAGCTGTTGAGACACTGCATCCTTTAAAACCTCCGTGGAAAAAACTCCCTGCATCAGTTGTTAGTTGTCCAGAGACTGCATCCTTTAAAACCTCCATGTAACAAACTACCTGCATCAGTTGTAAGTTGTCGAGACACTGCATCCTTTAAAACCTCCATGGAACAAATTACCTGCATCAGTTGTTAGCTGTCGAGACACTGCATCCTTTAAAACCTCCATGGAACAAACTACCTGCATCAGCTGTTAGCTGTCTAGACACTGCATCCTTTAAAACCTCCATGGAACAAACTATCTGCATCAGTTGTTAGCTTCTGAGAAACTGCATCCTTTAAAACCTCAATGGAACAAATTACCGCCATCAGTTGTTAGCTGTTGAGACACTGCATCCTTTAAAACCTCCATGGAACAAACTACCTGCATCAGTTGTTAGCTGTCCAGACACTGCATCCTTTAAAACCTCCATGGAACAAACTACCTGCATCAGCTGTTAGCTGTTGAGACACTGCATCCTTTAAAACCGCCATGGAACAAACTACCTACATCAGTTGTTAGCTGTTGAGACATGGCATCCATTAAAACCTCTCTGGAACAAACTACCTCCATCAGTTGTTAGCTGTTGAGACACTGCATCCTTTAAAACCTCCATGGAACAAACTACCTTCATCAGTTGTTAGCTGTCGAGACACTGCATCCTTTAAAACCTCCATGGAACAAACTACCTTCATCAGTTGTTAGCTGTTGAGACATTGCATCCTTTAAAACCTCTAGGGAACAAACTACCTCCATCAGTTGTTAGCTGTTGAGACACTGCATCCTTTAAAACCTCCGTGGAAAAAACTCCCTGCATCAGTTGCTAGTAGTTGAGACACTGAATCTTTTAAAACCTCCATGGAACAAACTACCTGCATCAGTTGTTAGCTGCTGAGACACTGCATCCTTTAAAACCTCCATGGAACAAACTACCTGCATCAGTTGTTAGCTGTTGAGACATTGCATCCTTTAAAACCTCTATGGAACAAACTACCTCCATCTTTTGTTAGCTGTTGAGACACTGCATCCTTTAAAACCTCCATGGAACAAACTACCTGCATCAGTTGTTAGCTGTCCAGAGACTGCATCCTTTAAAACCTCCATGGAACAAACCACCTTCATCAGTTGTTAGCTGTCGAGACACTGCATCCTTTAAAACCTCCATGGAACAAACTACCTGCATCAGTTCTTAGCTGTTGAGACATTGCATCCTTTAAAACCTCTATGGAACAAACTACCTCCATCAGTTGTTAGCTGTTGAGACACTGCATCCTTTAAAACCTCCATGGAACAAACTACCTGCATCAGTTGTTAGCTGTCCAGACACTGCATCCTTTAAAACCTCCATGCAACAAACTACCTTCATCAGTTGTTAGTTGTCCAGAGACTGCATCCTTTAAAACTTCCATGGAACAAACTACCTGCATCAGTTGTAAGTTGTCGAGACACTGCATCCTTTAAAACCTCCATGGAACAAATTACCTGCATCAGTTGTTAGCTGTCGAGACACTGCATCCTTTAAAACCTCCATGGAACAAACTACCTGCATCAGCTGTTAGCTGTCTAGACACTGCATCCTTTAAAACCTCCATGGAACAAACTATCTGCATCAGTTGTTAGCTTCTGAGACACTGCATCCTTTAAAACCTCCATGGAACAAACTACCTTCATCAGTTGTTAGCTGTAGAGACACTGCATCCTTTAAAGCCTCCATTGAATAAACTACCTGCATCAGTTGTTACCTGTCGATACACTGCATCCTTTAAAACCTCCATGGAACAAACTACCTTCATCAGTTATTAGCTGTTGAGACTTTGCATCCTTTAAAACCTCAATGGAACAAATTACCTCCATCAGTTGTTAGCTGTTGAGACACTGCATCCTTTAAAACCTCCATGGAACAAACTACCTGCATCAGTTGTTAGCTGTCCAGACACTGCATCCTTTAAAACCTCCATGGAACAAACTACCTGCATCAGCTGTTAGCTGTCTAGACACTGCATCCTTTAAAACCTCCATGGAACAAACTACCTTCATCAGTTGTTAGCTGCTGAGACACTGCATCCTTTAAAACCGCCATGGAACAAACTACCTACATCAGTTGTTAGCTGTTGAGACATGGCATCCATTAAAACCTCTCTGGAACAAACTACCTCCATCAGTTGTTAGCTGTTGAGACACTGCATCCTTTAAAACCTCCATGGAACAAACTACCTTCATCAGTTGTTAGCTGTCGAGACACTGCATCCTTTAAAACCTCCATGGAACAAACTACCTTCATCAGTTGTTAGCTGTTGAGACATTGCATCCTTTAAAACCTCTATGGAACAAACTACCTCCATCAGTTGTTAGCTGTTGAGACACTGCATCCTTTAAAACCTCCATGGAACAAACTACCTGCATCAGTTGTTACCTGTTGAGACACTGCATCCTTTAAAACCTCCATGGAACAAACTATCTGCATCAGTTGTTAGCTGCTGAGACACTGCATCCTTTAAAACCTCCATGGAACAAACTACCTTCATCAGTTGTTACCTGCGACACACTGCATCCTTTAAAACCTCCATGGAACAAACTACCTGCATCAGTTGTTAGCTGCTGAGACACTGCATCCTTTAAAACCTCCATGGAACAAACTACCTTCATCAGTTGTTACCTGCGACACACTGCATCCTTTAAAACCTCCATGGAAAAAACTACCTTCATCAGTTGTTAGCTGTCCAGAAACTGCATCTTTTAAAACCTCCATGGAACAAACTACCTTCATCAGTTGTTAGCTGTCGAGACACTGCATCCTTTAAAACCTCCATGGAACAAACTACCTGCATCAGTTGTTAGCTTTTGAGACATTGCATCCTTTAAAACCTCTATGGAACAAACTACCTCCATCAGTTGTTAGCTGTTGAGACACTGCCTTCTTTAAAACCTCCGTGGAAAAAACTCCCTGCATCAGTTGCTAGCAGTTGAGACACTGCATCTTTTAAAACCTCTATGGAACAAACTACCTCCATCAGTTGTTAGCTGTTGAGACACTGCATCCTTTAAAACCTCCATGGAACAAACTACCTGCATCAGTTGTTACCTGTTGAGACACTGCATCCTTTAAAACCTCCATGGAACAAACTATCTGCATCAGTAGTTAGCTGCTGAGACACTGCATCCTTTAAAACCTCCATGGAACAAACTACCTTCATCAGTTGTTACCTGCGACACACTGCATCCTTTAAAACCTCCATGGAACAAACTACCTGCATCAGTTGTTAGCTGTTGAGACATTGCATCCTTTAAAACCTCTATGGAACAAACTACCTCCATCAGATGTTAGCTGTTGAGACACTGCATCCTTTAAAACCTCCATGGAACAAACTACCTGCATCAGTTGTTACCTGTTGAGACACTGCATCCTTTAAAACCTCCATGGAACAAACTCCCTGCATCAGTTGTTAGCTGTCGAGACACTGCATCCTTTAAAACCTCCATGGAACAAACTACCTTCATCAGTTGTTAGCTGTAGAGACACTGCATCCTTTAAAACCTCCATGGAACAAACTACCTTCATCAGTTGTTAGCTGCTGAGACACTGCATCCTTTAAAACCGCCATGGAACAAACTACCTACATCAGTTGTTAGCTGTTGAGACATGGCATCCATTAAAACCTCTCTGGAACAAACTACCTCCATCAGTTGTTAGCTGTTGAGACACTGCATCCTTTAAAACCTCCCTGGAACAAACTACCTTCATCAGTTGTTAGCTGTCGAGACACTGCATCCTTTAAAACCTCCATGGAACAAACTACCTGCATCAGTTGTTAGCTGTTGAGACATTGCATCCTTTAAAACCTCTATGGAACAAACTACCTCCATCAGTTGTTAGCTGTTGAGACACTGCATCCTTTAAAACCTCCGTGTAAAAAACTCCCTGCATCAGTTGCTAGTAGTTGAGACACTGAATCTTTTAAAACCCCCATGGAACAAACTACCTGCATCAGTTCTTAGCTGTTGACACGTTGCATCCTTTAAAACTTCTATGGAACAAACTACCTCCATCAGTTGTTAGCTGTTGAGACACTGCATCCTTTAAAACCTCCATGGAACAAACTACCTGCATCAGTTGTTAGCTGTTGAGACATTGCATCCTTTAAAACCTCTATGGAACAAACTAACTCCATCAGTTGTTAGCTGTCCAGAGACTGCATCCTTTAAAACCTCCATGGAACAAACTACCTACATCAGTTGTTAGCTGTCGAGACACTGCATCCTTTAAAACCTCCATGGAACAAACTACCTGCATCAGTTGTTAGCTGTTGAGACATTGCATCCTTTAAAACCTCTATGGAACAAACTACCTCCATCAGTTGTTAGCTGTTGAGACACTGCATCCTTTAAAACCTCCATGGAACAAACTACCTGCATCAGTTGTTACCTGTTGAGACACTGCATCCTTTAAAACCTCCATGGAACAAACTACCTTCATCAGTTGTTACCTGTCGATACACTGCATCCTTTAAAACCTCCATGGAACAAACTACCTGTATCAGTTTTTAGCTGTTGAGACATTGCATCCTTTAAAACCTCTATGGAACAAACTACCTCCATCAGTTGTTAGCTGTTGAGACACTGAATCTTTTAAAACCTCCATGGAACAAACTACCTGCATCAGTTGTTAGCTGACGAGACACTGTATCCTTTAAACCCTCCATGGAATAAACTACCTGCATCAGTTGTTACCTGTTGAGACACTGCATCCTTTAAAACCACTATGGAACAAACTACCTCCATCAGTTGTTAGCTGTTGAGACACTGCATCCTTTAAAACCTCCGTGGAAAAAACTCCCTGCATCAGTTGCTAGCAGTTGAGACACTGAATCTTTTAAAACCTCCATGGAACAAACTACCCGCATCAGTTGTTAGCTGTTGAGACACTGCATCCTTTAAAACCTCTATGGAACAAACTACCTCCATCAGTTGTTAGCTGTTGAGACACTGCATCCTTTAAAACCTCCATGGAACAAACTACCTTCATCAGTTGTTACCTGTCGATACACGGCATCCTTTAAAACCTCCATGGAACAAACTACCTGCATCAGTTGTTAGCTGTTGAGACATTGCATCCTTTAAAACCTCTATGGAACAAACTACCTCCATCAGTTGTTAGCTGTTGAGACACTGCATCCTTTAAAACCTCCATGGAACAAACTACCTGCATCAGTTGTTAGCTGTCCAGACACTGCATCCTTTAAAACCTCCATGGAACAAACTACCTGCATCAGCTGTTAGCTGTCTAGACACTGCATCCTTTAAAACCTCCATGGAACAAACTACCTTCATCAGTTGTTAGCTGCTGAGACACTGCATCCTTTAAAACCGCCATGGAACAAACTACCTGCATCAGTTGTTAGCTGTTGAGACATTGCATCCTTTAAAACCTCTATGGAACAAACTACCTCCATCTTTTGTTAGCTGTTGAGACACTGCATCCTTTAAAACCTCCATGGAACAAACTACCTGCATCAGTTGTTAGCTGCTGAGACACTGCATCCTTTAAAACCTCCATGGAACAAACTACCTGCATCAGTTGTTAGCTGTTGAGACATTGCATCCTTTAAAACCTCTATGGAACAAACTACCTCCATCAGTTGTTAGCTGTTGAGACACTGCATCCTTTAAAACCTCCATGGAACAAACTACCTGCATCAGTTGTTAGCTGTTGAGACATTGCATCCTTTAAAACCTCTATGGAACAAACTACCTCCATCAGTTGTTAGCTGTTGAGACACTGCATCCTTTAAAACCTCCGTGGAAAAATCTCCCTGCATCAGTTGCTAGCAGTTGAGACACTGCATCTTTTAAAACCTCTATGGAACAAACTACCTCCATCAGTTGTTAGATGTTGAGACACTGCATCCTTTAAAACCTCCATGGAACAAACTACCTGCATCAGTTGTTACCTGTTGAGACACTGCATCCTTTAAAACCTCCATGGAACAAACTATCTGCATCAGTTGTTAGCTGCTGAGACACTGCATCCTTTAAAACCTCCATGGAACAAACTACCTTCATCAGTTGTTACCTGTCGATACACTGCATCCTTTAAAACCTCGATGGAACAAACTACCTTCATCAGTTGTTAGCTGACGAGACACTGCATCCTTTAAAACCTCCATGGAACAAACTACCATCATCAGTTGTTAGCTGCTGAGACACTGCATCCTTTAAAACCGCCATGGAACAAACTACCTACATCAGTTGTTAGCTGTTGAGACATGGCATCCATTAAAACCTCTCTGGAACAAACTACCTCCATCAGTTGTTAGCTGTTGAGACACTGCATCCTTTAAAACCTCCATGGAACAAACTACCTTCATCAGTTGTTAGCTGTCGAGACATTGCATTCTTTAAAACCTCCATGGAACAAACTACCTCCATCAGTTGTTAGCTGTTGAGACATTGCATCCTTTAAAACCTCTATGGAACAAACTACCTCCATCAGTTTTTAGCTGTTGAGACACTGCATCCTTTAAAACCTCCGTGGAAAAAACTCCCTGCATCAGTTGCTAGTAGTTGAGACACTGAATCTTTTAAAACCTCCATGGAACAAACTACCTGCATCAGTTCTTAGCTGTTGACACGTTGCATCCTTTAAAACTTCTATTGAACAAACTACCTCCATCAGTTGTTAGCTATTGAGACACTGCATCCTTTAAAACCTCCATGGAACAAACTATCTGCATCAGTTGTTAGCTGCTGAGACACTGCATCCTTTAAAACCTCCATGGAACAAACTACCTGCATCAGTTGTTACCTGTTGAGACATTGCATCCTTTAAAACCTCTATGGAACAAACTACCTCCATCAGTTGTTAGCTGTTGAGACACTGCATCCTTTAAAACCTCCATGGAACAAACTACCTGCATCAGGTGTTAGTTGCTGAGACACTGCATCCTTTAAAACCTCCATGGAAAAAACTACCTTCATCAGTTGTTAGCTGTCCAGAGACTGTATCCTTTAAAACCTCCATGGAACAAACTACCTTCATCAGTTGTTACCTGTCGATACACTGCATCCTTTAAAACCTCCATGGAACAAACTACCTGCATCAGTTGTTAGCTGTTGAGACATTGCATCCTTTAAAACCTCTATGGAACAAACTACCTCCATCAGTTGTTAGCTGTTGAGACACTGCATCCTTTAAAACCTCCATGGAACAATCTACCTGCATCAGTGGTTACCTGTTGAGACACTGCATCCTTTAAAACCTCTATGGAACAAACTACCTCCATCAGTTGTTAGCTGTTGAGACACTGCATCCTTTAAAACCTCCGTGGAAAAAACTCCCTGCATCAGTTGTTAGTTGTCCAGAGACTGCATCCTTTAAAACCTCCATGGAACAAACTACCTGCATCAGTTGTAAGTTGTCGAGACACTGCATCCTTTAAAACCTCCATGGAACAAATTACCTGCATCAGTTGTTAGCTGTCGAGACACTGCATCCTTTCAAACCGCCATGGAACAAACTACCTACATCAGTTGTTAGCTGTTGAGACATGGCATCCATTAAAACCTCTCTGGAACAAACTACCTCCATCAGTTGTTAGCTGTTGAGACACTGCATCCTTTAAAACCTCCATGGAACAAACTACCTTCATCAGTTGTTAGCTGTCGAGACACTGCATCCTTTAAAACCTCCATGGAACAAACTACCTTCATCAGTTGTTAGCTGTTGAGACATTGCATCCTTTAAAACCTCTATGGAACAAACTACCTCCATCAGTTGTTAGCTGTTGAGACACTGCATCCTTTAAAACCTCCGTGGAAAAAACTCCCTGCATCAGTTGCTAGTAGTTGAGACACTGAATCTTTTAAAACCTCCATGGAACAAACTACCTGCATCAGTTGTTAGCTGCTGAGACACTGCATCCTTTAAAACCTCCATGGAACAAACTACCTGCATCAGTTGTTAGCTGTTGAGACATTGCATCCTTTAAAACCTCTATGGAACAAACTACCTCCATCTTTTGTTAGCTGTTGAGACACTGCATCCTTTAAAACCTCCATGGAACAAACTACCTGCATCAGTTGTTAGCTGCTGAGACACTGCATCCTTTAAAACCTCCATGGAGAAAACTACCTTCATCAGTTGTTAGCTGTCCAGAGACTGCATCCTTTAAAACCTCCATGGAACAAACCACCTTCATCAGTTGTTAGCTGTCGAGACACTGCATCCTTTAAAACCTCCATGGAACAAACTACCTGCATCAGTTGTTAGCTGTTGAGACATTGCATCCTTTAAAACCTCTATGGAACAAACTACCTCCATCAGTTGTTAGCTGTTGAGACACTGCATCCTTTAAAACCTCCGTGGAAAAAACTCCCTGCATCAGTTGCTAGCAGTTGAGACACTGCATCTTTTAAAACCTCTATGGAACAAACTACCTCCATCAGTTGTTAGATGTTGAGACACTGCATCCTTTAAAACCTCCATGGAACAAACTACCTGCATCAGTTGTTACCTGTTGAGACACTGCATCCTTTAAAACCTCCATGGAACAAACTATCTGCATCAGTTGTTAGCTGCTGAGACACTGCATCCTTTAAAACCTCCATGGAACAAACTACCTTCATCAGTTGTTACCTGTCGATACACTGCATCCTTTAAAACCTCGATGGAACAAACTACCTTCATCAGTTGTTAGCTGACGAGACACTGCATCCTTTAAAACCTCCATGGAACAAACTACCCGCATCAGTTGTTAGCTGTCGAGACACTGCATCCTTTAAAACCTCCATGGAACAAACTACCTGCATCAGTTGTTAGCTGTCCAGACACTGCATCGTTTAAAACCTCGATGGAACAAACTACCTTCATCAGTTGTTAGCTGCTGAGACACTGCATCCTTTAAAACCTCCATGGAACAAACTACCTTCATCAGTTGTTAGCTGCTGAGACACTGCATCCTTTAAAACCGCCATGGAACAAACTACCTCCATCAGTTGTTAGCTGTTGAGACACTGCATCCTTTAAAACCTCCATGGAACAAACTACCTTCATCAGTTGTTAGCTGTCGAGACATTGCATTCTTTAAAACCTCCATGGAACAAACTACCTCCATCAGTTGTTAGCTGTTGAGACATTGCATCCTTTAAAACCTCTATGGAACAAACTACCTCCATCAGTTGTTAGCTGTTGAGACACTGCATCCTTTAAAACCTCCGTGGAAAAAACTCCCTGCATCAGTTGCTAGTAGTTGAGACACTGAATCTTTTAAAACCTCCATGGAACAAACTACCTGCATCAGTTCTTAGCTGTTGACACGTTGCATCCTTTAAAACTTCTATGGAACAAACTACCTCCATCAGTTGTTAGCTATTGAGACACTGCATCCTTTAAAACCTCCATGGAACAAACTACCTGCATCAGTTGTTACCTGTTGAGACACTGCATCCTTTAAAACCTCTATGGAACAAACTATCTGCATCAGTTGTTAGCTGCTGAGACACTGCATCCTTTAAAACCTCCATGGAACAAACTACCTGCATCAGTTGTTAGCTGTTGAGACATTGCATCCTTTAAAACCTCTATGGAACAAACTACCTCCATCAGTTGTTAGCTGTTGAGACACTGCATCCTTTAAAATCTCCATGGAACAAACTACCTGCATCAAGTGTTAGCTGCTGAGACACTGCATCCTTTAAAACCTCCATGGAAAAAACTACCTTCATCAGTTGTTAGCTGTCCAGAGACTGCATCCTTTAAAACCTCCATGGAACAAACTACCTTCATCAGTTGTTACCTGTCGATACACTGCATCCTTTAAAACCTCCATGGAACAAACTACCTGCATCAGTTGTTAGCTGTTGAGACATTGCATCCTTTAAAACCTCTATGGAACAAACTACCTCCATCAGTTGTTAGCTGTTGAGACACTGCATCCTTTAAAACCTCCATGGAACAATCTACCTGCATCAGTGGTTACCTGTTGAGACACTGCATCCTTTAAAACCTCTATGGAACAAACTACCTCCATCAGTTGTTAGCTGTTGAGACACTGCATCCTTTAAAACCTCCACGGAACAAACTACCTGCATCAGTTGTTACCTGTTGAGACACTGCATCCTTTAAAACCTCCGTGGAAAAAACTCCCTGCATCAGTTGTTAGCAGTTGAGACACTGAATCTTTTAAAACCTCCATGGAACAAACTATTTGCATCAGTTGTTAGCTGTTGAGGCACTGCATCCTTTAAAACCTCCGTGGAAAAAACTCCCTGCATCAGTTGCTAGTAGTTGAGACACTGAATCTTTTAAAACCTCCATGGAACAAACTACCTGCATCAGTTCTTAGCTGTTGACACGTTGCATCCTTTAAAACCTCTATGGAACAAACTACCTCCATCAGTTGTTAGCTGTTGAGACACTGCATCCTTTAAAACCTCCATGGAACAAACTACCTTCATCAGTTGTTACCTGTCGATACACGGCATCCTTTAAAACCTCCATGGAACAAACTACCTGCATCAGTTGTTAGCTGTTGAGACTCTGCATCCTTTAAAACCTCCATGGAACAAACTACCTGCATCAGTTGTTAGCTGTCCAGACACTGCATCCTTTAAAACCTCCATGGAACAAACTACCTGCATCAGTTGTTAGCTGTCAAGACACTGCAGCCTTTAAAATCTCCATGGAACAAACTACCTTCATCAGTTGTTAGCTGTTGAGACACTGCATCCTTTAAAACCTCCATGGAAAAAACTACCAGCATCAGTTGTTAGCTGTCCAGACACTGCATCCTTTAAAACCTCCATGCAACAAACTACCTTCATCAGTTGTTAGTTGTCCAGAGACTGCATCCTTTAAAACCTCCATGGAACAAACTACCTGCATCAGTTGTAAGTTGTCGAGACACTGCATCCTTTAAAACCTCCATGGAACAAATTACCTGCATCAGTTGTTAGCTGTCGAGACACTGCATCCTTTAAAACCTCTATGGAACAAACTACCTCCATCAGTTGTTAGCTGTTGAGACACTGCATCCTTTAAAACCTCCGTGGAAAAAACTCCCTGCATCAGTTGCTAGCAGTTGAGACACTGCATCTTTTAAAACCTCTATGGAACAAACTACCTCCATCAGTTGTTAGATGTTGAGACACTGCATCCTTTAAAACCTCCATGGAACAAACTACCTGCATCAGTTGTTACCTGTTGAGACACTGTATCCTTTAAAACCTCCATGGAACAAACTATCTGCATCAGTTGTTAGCTGTTGAGACACTGCATCCTTTAAAACCTCCATGGAACAAACTACCTGCATCAGTTGTTACCTGTTGAGACACTGTATCCTTTAAAACCTCCATGGAACAAACTACCTTCATGAGTTGTTACCTGTCGATACACTGCATCCTTTAAAACCTCGATGGAACAAACTACCTACATCAGTTGTTAGCTGGCGAGACACTGTATCCTTTAAAACCTCCATGGAACAAACTACCTGCATCAGTTCTTAGCTGTTGACACGTTGCATCCTTTAAAACCTCTATGGAACAAACTACCTCCATCAGTTGTTAGCTGTTGAGACACTGCATCCTTTAAAACCTCCATGGAACAAACTACCTGCATCAGTTGTTACCTGTTGAGACACTGCATCCTTTAAAACCTCCATGGAACAAACTACCTGCATCAGTTGTTAGCTGTCGAGACACTGCATCCTTTAAAACCTCCATGGAACAAACTACCTGCATCAGTTGTTAGCTGTCCAGACACTGCATCCTTTAAAACCTCGATGGAACAAACTACCTTCATCAGTTGTTAGCTGCTGAGACACTGCATCCTTTAAAACCTCCATGGAACAAACTACCTTCATCAGTTGTTAGCTGCTGAGACACTGCATCCTTTAAAACCGCCATGGAACAAACTACCTACATCAGTTGTTAGCTGTTGAGACATGGCATCCATTGAAACCTCTCTGGAACAAACTACCTCCATCAGTTGTTAGCTGTTGAGACACTGCATTCTTTAAAACCTCCATGGAACAAACTACCTGCATCAGTTCTTAGCTGTTGACACGTTGCATCCTTTAAAACTTCTATGGAACAAACTACCTCCATCAGTTGTTAGCTGTTGAGACACTGCATCCTTTAAAACCTCCATGGAACAAACTACCTGCATCAGTTGTTACCTGTTGAGACACTGCATCCTTTAAAACCTCTATGGAGCAAACTATCTGCATCAGTTGTTAGCTGCTGAGACACTGCATCCTTTAAAACCTCCATGGAACAAACTACCTGCATCAGTTGTTACCTGTTGAGACACTGCATCCTTTAAAACCTCTATGGAGCAAACTATCTGCATCAGTTGTTAGCTGCTGAGACACTGCATCCTTTAAAACCTCCATGGAACAAACTACCTGCATCAGTTGTTAGCTGTTGAGACACTGCATCCTTTAAAACCTCCATGGAACAAACTACCTGCATCAGTTGTTAGCTGTAGAGACACTGCATCCTTTAAAACCTCCATGGAACAAACTACCTTCATCAGTTGTTAGCTGCTGAGACACTGCATCCTTTAAAACCGCCATGGAACAAACTACCTTCATCAGTTGTTAGCTGCTGAGACACTGCATCCTTTAAAACCTCCATGGAACAAACTACCTGCATCAGTTGTTAGCTGTTGAGACATTGCATCCTTTAAAACCTCTATGGAACAAACTACCTCCATCAGTTGTTAGCTGTTGAGACACTGCATCCTTTAAAACCTCTATGGAACAAACTACATCCATCAGTTGTTAGCTGTTGAGACACTGCATCCTTTAAAACCTCCGTGGAAAAAACTCCCTGCATCAGTTGCTAGCAGTTGAGACACTGAATCTTTTAAAACCTCCATGGAACAAACTACCTACATCAGTTGTTAGCTGTTGAGACACTGCATCCTTTAAAACCTCCGTGGAAAAAACTCCCTGCATCAGTTGCTAGTAGTTGAGACACTGCATCCTTTAAAACCTCCATGGAACAAACTACCTTCATCAGTTGTTACCTGTCGATACACGGCATCCTTTAAAACCTCCATGGAACAAACTACCTGCATCAGTTGTTAGCTGTTGAGACACTGCATCCTTTAAAACCTCCATGTAACAAACTACCTGCATCAGTTGTTAGCTGCTGAGACACTGCAGCCTTTAAAATCTCCATGGAACAAACTACCTTCATCAGTTGTTACCTGTCGAGACACTGCATCCTTTAAAACCTCGATGGAACAAACTACCTTCATCAGTTGTTAGCTGACGAGACACTGTATCCTTTAAAACCTCCATGGAACAAACTACCTTCATCAGTTGTTAGCTGTAGAGACACTGCATCCTTTAAAACCTCCATGGAACAAACTACCTGCATCAGTTCTTACCTGTTGAGACACTGCATCCTTTAAAACCTCCATGGAACAAACTACCTGCATCAGTTCTTAGCTGTTGACACGTTGCATCCTTTAAAACCTCTATGGAACAAACTACCTCCATCAGTTGATAGCTGTTGAGACACTGCATCCTATAAAATCTCCATGGAACAAACTACCTGCATCAGTTCTTACCTGTTGAGACACTGCATCCTTTAAAACCTCCATGGAACAAACTACCTGCATCAGTTGTTAGCTGTCCAGACACTGCATCCTTTAAAACCTCCATGGAACAAACTACCTTCATCAGTTGTTAGCTGCTGAGACACTGCATCCTTTAAAACCGCCATGGAACAAACTACCTACATCAGTTGTTAGCTGTTGAGACATGGCATCCATTAAAACCTCTCTGGAACAAACTACCTCCATCAGTTGTTAGCTGTTGAGACACTGCATCCTTTAAAACCTCCATGGAACAAACTACCTTCATCAGTTGTTAGCTGTCCAGACACTGCATCCTTTAAAACCTCCATGGAACAAACTACCTGCATCAGTTGTTAGCTGTCAAGACACTGCAGCCTTTAAAATCTCCATGGAACAAACTACCTTCATCAGTTGTTAGCTGTTGAGACACTGCATCCTTTAAAACCTCCATGGAAAAAACTACCAGCATCAGTTGTTAGCTGTCCAGACACTGCATCCTTTAAAACCTCCATGGAACAAATTACCTGCATCAGTTGTTAGCTGTCGAGACACTGCATCCTTTAAAACCTCTATGGAACAAACTACCTCCATCAGTTGTTAGCTGTTGAGACACTGCATCCTTTAAAACCTCCGTGGAAAAAACTCCCTGCATCAGTTGCTAGCAGTTGAGACACTGCATCTTTTAAAACCTCTATGGAACAAACTACCTCCATCAGTTGTTAGATGTTGAGACACTGCATCCTTTAAAACCTCCATGGAACAAACTACCTGCATCAGTTGTTACCTGTTGAGACACTGCATCCTTTAAAACCTCCATGGAACAAACTATCTGCATCAGTTGTTAGCTGTTGAGACACTGCATCCTTTAAAACCTCCATGGAACAAACTACCTGCATCAGTTGTTACCTGTTGAGACACTGTATCCTTTAAAACCTCCATGGAACAAACTACCTTCATGAGTTGTTACCTGTCGATACACTGCATCCTTTAAAACCTCGATGGAACAAACTACCTTCATCAGTTGTTAGCTGGCGAGACACTGTATCCTTTAAAACCTCCATGGAACAAACTACCTGCATCAGTTCTTAGCTGTTGACACGTTGCATCCTTTAAAACCTCTATGGAACAAACTACCTCCATCAGTTGTTAGCTGTTGAGACACTGCATCCTTTAAAACCTCCATGGAACAAACTACCTGCATCAGTTGTTACCTGTTGAGACACTGCATCCTTTAAAACCTCCATGGAACAAACTACCTGCATCAGTTGTTAGCTGTCGAGACACTGCATCCTTTAAAACCTCCATGGAACAAACTACCTGCATCAGTTGTTAGCTGTCCAGACACTGCATCCTTTAAAACCTCGATGGAACAAACTACCTTCATCAGTTGTTAGCTGCTGAGACACTGCATCCTTTAAAACCTCCATGGAACAAACTACCTTCATCAGTTGTTAGCTGCTGAGACACTGCATCCTTTAAAACCGCCATGGAACAAACTACCTACATCAGTTGTTAGCTGTTGAGACATGGCATCCATTAAAACCTCTCTGGAACAAACTACCTCCATCAGTTGTTAGCTGTTGAGACACTGCATTCTTTAAAACCTCCATGGAACAAACTACCTGCATCAGTTCTTAGCTGTTGACACGTTGCATCCTTTAAAACTTCTATGGAACAAACTACCTCCATCAGTTGTTAGCTGTTGAGACACTGCATCCTTTAAAACCTCCATGGAACAAACTACCTGCATCAGTTGTTACCTGTTGAGACACTGCATCCTTTAAAACCTCTATGGAGCAAACTATCTGCATCAGTTGTTAGCTGCTGAGACACTGCATCCTTTAAAACCTCCATGGAACAAACTACCTGCATCAGTTGTTACCTGTTGAGACACTGCATCCTTTAAAACCTCTATGGAGCAAACTATCTGCATCAGTTGTTAGCTGCTGAGACACTGCATCCTTTAAAACCTCCATGGAACAAACTACCTGCATCAGTTGTTAGCTGTTGAGACACTGCATCCTTTAAAACCTCCATGGAACAAACTACCTGCATCAGTTGTTAGCTGTAGAGACACTGCATCCTTTAAAACCTCCATGGAACAAACTACCTTCATCAGTTGTTAGCTGCTGAGACACTGCATCCTTTAAAACCGCCATGGAACAAACTACCTTCATCAGTTGTTAGCTGCTGAGACACTGCATCCTTTAAAACCTCCATGGAACAAACTACCTGCATCAGTTGTTAGCTGTTGAGACATTGCATCCTTTAAAACCTCTATGGAACAAACTACCTCCATCAGTTGTTAGCTGTTGAGACACTGCATCCTTTAAAACCTCTATGGAACAAACTACATCCATCAGTTGTTAGCTGTTGAGACACTGCATCCTTTAAAACCTCCGTGGAAAAAACTCCCTGCATCAGTTGCTAGCAGTTGAGACACTGAATCTTTTAAAACCTCCATGGAACAAACTACCTACATCAGTTGTTAGCTGTTGAGACACTGCATCCTTTAAAACCTCCGTGGAAAAATCTCCCTGCATCAGTTGCTAGTAGTTGAGACACTGCATCCTTTAAAACCTCCATGGAACAAACTACCTTCATCAGTTGTTACCTGTCGATACACGGCATCCTTTAAAACCTCCATGGAACAAACTACCTGCATCAGTTGTTAGCTGTTGAGACACTGCATCCTTTAAAACCTCCATGTAACAAACTACCTGCATCAGTTGTTAGCTGCTGAGACACTGCAGCCTTTAAAATCTCCATGGAACAAACTACCTTCATCAGTTGTTACCTGTCGAGACACTGCATCCTTTAAAACCTCGATGGAACAAACTACCTTCATCAGTTGTTAGCTGACGAGACACTGTATCCTTTAAAACCTCCATGGAACAAACTACCTTCATCAGTTGTTAGCTGTAGAGACACTGCATCCTTTAAAACCTCCATGGAACAAACTACCTGCATCAGTTCTTACCTGTTGAGACACTGCATCCTTTAAAACCTCCATGGAACAAACTACCTGCATCAGTTCTTAGCTGTTGACACGTTGCATCCTTTAAAACCTCTATGGAACAAACTACCTCCATCAGTTGATAGCTGTTGAGACACTGCATCCTATAAAATCTCCATGGAACAAACTACCTGCATCAGTTCTTACCTGTTGAGACACTGCATCCTTTAAAACCTCCATGGAACAAACTACCTGCATCAGTTGTTAGCTGTCCAGACACTGCATCCTTTAAAACCTCCATGGAACAAACTACCTTCATCAGTTGTTAGCTGCTGAGACACTGCATCCTTTAAAACCGCCATGGAACAAACTACCTACATCAGTTGTTAGCTGTTGAGACATGGCATCCATTAAAACCTCTCTGGAACAAACTACCTCCATCAGTTGTTAGCTGTTGAGACACTGCATCCTTTAAAACCTCCATGGAACAAACTACCTTCATCAGTTGTTAGCTGTCCAGACACTGCATCCTTTAAAACCTCCATGGAACAAACTACCTGCATCAGTTGTTAGCTGTCAAGACACTGCAGCCTTTAAAATCTCCATGGAACAAACTACCTTCATCAGTTGTTAGCTGTTGAGACACTGCATCCTTTAAAACCTCCATGGAAAAAACTACCAGCATCAGTTGTTAGCTGTCCAGACACTGCATCCTTTAAAACCTCCATGCAACAAACTACCTTCATCAGTTGTTAGTTGTCCAGAGACTGCATCCTTTAAAACCTCCATGGAACAAACTACCTGCATCAGTTGTAAGTTGTCGAGACACTGCATCCTTTAAAACCTCCATGGAACAAATTACCTGCATCAGTTGTTAGCTGTCGAGACACTGCATCCTTTAAAACCTCTATGGAACAAACTACCTCCATCAGTTGTTAGCTGTTGAGACACTGCATCCTTTAAAACCTCCGTGGAAAAAACTCCCTGCATCAGTTGCTAGCAGTTGAGACACTGCATCTTTTAAAACCTCTATGGAACAAACTACCTCCATCAGTTGTTAGATGTTGAGACACTGCATCCTTTAAAACCTCCATGGAACAAACTACCTGCATCAGTTGTTACCTGTTGAGACACTGCATCCTTTAAAACCTCCATGGAACAAACTATCTGCATCAGTTGTTAGCTGTTGAGACACTGCATCCTTTAAAACCTCCATGGAACAAACTACCTGCATCAGTTGTTACCTGTTGAGACACTGTATCCTTTAAAACCTCCATGGAACAAACTACCTTCATGAGTTGTTACCTGTCGATACACTGCATCCTTTAAAACCTCGATGGAACAAACTACCTTCATCAGTTGTTAGCTGGCGAGACACTGTATCCTTTAAAACCTCCATGGAACAAACTACCTGCATCAGTTCTTAGCTGTTGACACGTTGCATCCTTTAAAACCTCTATGGAACAAACTACCTCCATCAGTTGTTAGCTGTTGAGACACTGCATCCTTTAAAACCTCCATGGAACAAACTACCTGCATCAGTTGTTACCTGTTGAGACACTGCATCCTTTAAAACCTCCATGGAACAAACTACCTGCATCAGTTGTTAGCTGTCGAGACACTGCATCCTTTAAAACCTCCATGGAACAAACTACCTGCATCAGTTGTTAGCTGTCCAGACACTGCATCCTTTAAAACCTCGATGGAACAAACTACCTTCATCAGTTGTTAGCTGCTGAGACACTGCATCCTTTAAAACCTCCATGGAACAAACTACCTTCATCAGTTGTTAGCTGCTGAGACACTGCATCCTTTAAAACCGCCATGGAACAAACTACCTACATCAGTTGTTAGCTGTTGAGACATGGCATCCATTAAAACCTCTCTGGAACAAACTACCTCCATCAGTTGTTAGCTGTTGAGACACTGCATTCTTTAAAACCTCCATGGAACAAACTACCTGCATCAGTTCTTAGCTGTTGACACGTTGCATCCTTTAAAACTTCTATGGAACAAACTACCTCCATCAGTTGTTAGCTGTTGAGACACTGCATCCTTTAAAACCTCCATGGAACAAACTACCTGCATCAGTTGTTACCTGTTGAGACACTGCATCCTTTAAAACCTCTATGGAGCAAACTATCTGCATCAGTTGTTAGCTGCTGAGACACTGCATCCTTTAAAACCTCCATGGAACAAACTACCTGCATCAGTTGTTACCTGTTGAGACACTGCATCCTTTAAAACCTCTATGGAGCAAACTATCTGCATCAGTTGTTAGCTGCTGAGACACTGCATCCTTTAAAACCTCCATGGAACAAACTACCTGCATCAGTTGTTAGCTGTTGAGACACTGCATCCTTTAAAACCTCCATGGAACAAACTACCTGCATCAGTTGTTAGCTGTAGAGACACTGCATCCTTTAAAACCTCCATGGAACAAACTACCTTCATCAGTTGTTAGCTGCTGAGACACTGCATCCTTTAAAACCGCCATGGAACAAACTACCTTCATCAGTTGTTAGCTGCTGAGACACTGCATCCTTTAAAACCTCCATGGAACAAACTACCTGCATCAGTTGTTAGCTGTTGAGACATTGCATCCTTTAAAACCTCTATGGAACAAACTACCTCCATCAGTTGTTAGCTGTTGAGACACTGCATCCTTTAAAACCTCTATGGAACAAACTACATCCATCAGTTGTTAGCTGTTGAGACACTGCATCCTTTAAAACCTCCGTGGAAAAAACTCCCTGCATCAGTTGCTAGCAGTTGAGACACTGAATCTTTTAAAACCTCCATGGAACAAACTACCTACATCAGTTGTTAGCTGTTGAGACACTGCATCCTTTAAAACCTCCGTGGAAAAAACTCCCTGCATCAGTTGCTAGTAGTTGAGACACTGCATCCTTTAAAACCTCCATGGAACAAACTACCTTCATCAGTTGTTACCTGTCGATACACGGCATCCTTTAAAACCTCCATGGAACAAACTACCTGCATCAGTTGTTAGCTGTTGAGACACTGCATCCTTTAAAACCTCCATGTAACAAACTACCTGCATCAGTTGTTAGCTGCTGAGACACTGCAGCCTTTAAAATCTCCATGGAACAAACTACCTTCATCAGTTGTTACCTGTCGATACACTGCATCCTTTAAAACCTCGATGGAACAAACTACCTTCATCAGTTGTTAGCTGACGAGACACTGTATCCTTTAAAACCTCCATGGAACAAACTACCTGCATCAGTTGTTAGCTGTCAAGACACTGCATCCTTTAAAACCTCCATGGAACAAACTACCTGCATCAGTTCTTACCTGTTGAGACACTGCATCCTTTAAAACCTCCATGGAACAAACTACCTGCATCAGTTGTTAGCTGTCCAGACACTGCATCCTTTAAAACCTCCATGGAACAAACTACCTTCATCAGTTGTTAGCTGCTGAGACACTGCATCCTTTAAAACCGCCATGGAACAAACTACCTGCATCAGTTGTTAGCTGTCAAGACACTGCATCCTTTAAAACCACCATGGAAAAAACTACCTTCATCAGTTGTTAGCTGTCCAGAGACTGCATCCTTTAAAACCTCCATGGAACAAACTACCTTCATCAGTTGTTACCTGTCGATACACTGCATCCTTTAAAACCTCCATGGAACAAACTACCTGCATCAGTTGTTAGTTGTTGAGACATTGCATCCTTTAAAACCTCTATGGAACAAACTACCTCCATCAGTTGTTAGCTGTTGAGACACTGCATCCTTTAAAACCTCCACGGAACAAACTACCTGCATCAGTTGTTACCTGTTGAGACACTGCATCCTTTAAAACCTCTATGGAACAAACTACCTACATCAGTTGTTAGCTGTTGAGACACTGCATCCTTTAAAACCTCCACGGAACAAACTACCTGCATCAGTTGTTACCTGTTGAGACACTGCATCCTTTAAAACCTCCGTGGAAAAAACTCCCTGCATCAGTTGTTAGTAGTTGAGACACTGAATCTTTTAAAACCTCCATGGAACAAACTAATTGCATCAGTTGTTAGCTGTTGAGGCACTGCATCCTTTAAAACCTCCGTGGAAAAAACTCCCTGCATCAGTTGCTAGTAGTTGAGACACTGAATCTTTTAAAACCTCCATGGAACAAACTACCTGCATCAGTTCTTAGCTGTTGACACGTTGCATCCTTTAAAACCTCTATGGAACAAACTACCTCCATCAGTTGTTACCTGTCGATACACGGCATCCTTTAAAACCTCCATGGAACAAACTACCTGCATCAGTTGTTAGCTGTTGAGACTCTGCATCCTTTAAAACCTCCATGGAACAAACTACCTGCATCTGTTGTTAGCTGTCCAGACACTGCATCCTTTAAAACCTCCATGGAACAAACTACCTGCATCAGTTGTTAGCTGTCAAGACACTGCAGCCTTTAAAATCTCCATGGAACAAACTACCTTCATCAGTTGTTAGCTGTTGAGACACTGCATCCTTTAAAACCTCCATGGAAAAAACTACCAGCATCAGTTGTTAGCTGTCCAGACACTGCATCCTTTAAAACCTCCATGCAACAAACTACCTTCATCAGTTGTTAGTTGTCCAGAGACTGCATCCTTTAAAACCTCCATGGAACAAACTACCTGCATCAGTTCTTAGCTGTTGACACGTTGCATCCTTTAAAACCTCTATGGAACAAATTACCTGCATCAGTTGTTAGCTGTCGAGACACTGCATCCTTTAAAACCTCCATGCAACAAATTACCTGCATCAGTTGTTAGCTGTCGAGACACTGCATCCTTTAAAACCTCTATGGAACAAACTACCTCCATCAGTTGTTAGCTGTTGAGACACTGCATCCTTTAAAACCTCCGTGGAAAAAACTCCCTGCATCAGTTGCTAGCAGTTGAGACACTGCATCTTTTAAAACCTCTATGGAACAAACTACCTCCATCAGTTGTTAGATGTTGAGACACTGCATCCTTTAAAACCTCCATGGAACAAACTACCTGCATCAGTTGTTACCTGTTGAGACACTGTATCCTTTAAAACCTCCATGGAACAAACTACCTTCATGAGTTGTTACCTGTCCATACACTGCATCCTTTAAAACCTCGATGGAACAAACTACCTTCATCAGTTGTTAGCTGACGAGACACTGTATCCTTTAAAACCTCCATGGAACAAACTACCTGCATCAGTTCTTAGCTGTTGACACGTTGCATCCTTTAAAACCTCTATGGAACAAACTACCTCCATCAGTTGTTAGCTGTTGAGACACTGCATCCTTTAAAACCTCCATGGAACAAACTACCTGCATCAGTTGTTACCTGTTGAGACACTGCATCCTTTAAAACCTCCATGGAACAAACTACCTGCATCAGTTGTTAGCTGTCGAGACACTGCATCCTTTAAAACCTCCATGGAACAAACTACCTGCATCAGTTGTTAGCTGTCCAGACACTGCATCCTTTAAAACCTCGATGGAACAAACTACCTTCATCAGTTGTTAGCTGCTGAGACACTGCATCCTTTAAAACCTCCATGGAACAAACTACCTTCATCAGTTGTTAGCTGCTGAGACACTGCATCCTTTAAAACCGCCATGGAACAAACTACCTACATCAGTTGTTAGCTGTTGAGACATGGCATCCATTAAAACCTCTCTGGAACAAACTACCTCCATCAGTTGTTAGCTGTTGAGACACTGCATTCTTTAAAACCTCCATGGAACAAACTACCTGCATCAGTTCTTAGCTGTTGACACGTTGCATCCTTTAAAACTTCTATGGAACAAACTACCTCCATCAGTTGTTAGCTGTTGAGACACTGCATCCTTTAAAACCTCCATGGAACAAACTACCTGCATCAGTTGTTACCTGTTGAGACACTGCATCCTTTAAAACCTCTATGGAGCAAACTATCTGCATCAGTTGTTAGCTGCTGAGACACTGCATCCTTTAAAACCTCCATGGAACAAACTACCTGCATCAGTTGTTAGCTGTTGAGACACTGCATCCTTTAAAACCTCCATGGAACAAACTACCTGCATCAGTTGTTAGCTGTCCAGAGACTGCATCCTTTAAAACCTCCATGGAACAAACTACCTTCATCAGTTGTTAGCTGCTGAGACACTGCATCCTTTAAAACCTCCATGGAACAAACTACCTGCATCAGTTGTTAGCTGTTGAGACACTGCATCCTTTAAAACCTCTATGGAACAAACTACATCCATCAGTTGTTAGCTGTTGAGACACTGCATCCTTTAAAACCTCCGTGGAAAAAACTCCCTGCATCAGTTGCTAGCAGTTGAGACACTGAATCTTTTAAAACCTCCATGGAACAAACTACCTACATCAGTTGTTAGCTGTTGAGACACTGCATCCTTTAAAACCTCCGTGGAAAAAACTCCCTGCATCAGTTGCTAGTAGTTGAGACACTGCATCCTTTAAAACCTCCATGGAACAAACTACCTTCATCAGTTGTTACCTGTCGATACACGGCATCCTTTAAAACCTCCATGGAACAAACTACCTTCATCAGTTGTTACCTGTCGATACACGGCATCCTTTAAAACCTCCATGGAACAAACTACCTGCATCAGTTGTTAGCTGTTGAGACACTGCATCCTTTAAAACCTCCATGTAACAAACTACCTGCATCAGTTGTTAGCTGTCAAGACACTGCAGCCTTTAAAATCTCCATGGAACAAACTACCTTCATCAGTTGTTACCTGTCGATACACTGCATCCTTTAAAACCTCGATGGAACAAACTACCTTCATCAGTTGTTAGCTGACGAGACACTGTATCCTTTAAAACCTCCATGGAACAAACTACCTTCATCAGTTGTTAGCTGTAGAGACACTGCATCCTTTAAAACCTCCATGGAACAAACTACCTGCATCAGTTCTTACCTGTTGAGACACTGCATCCTTTAAAACCTCCATGGAACAAACTACCTGCATCAGTTCTTAGCTGTTGACACGTTGCATCCTTTAAAACCTCTATGGAACAAACTACCTCCATCTGTTGTTAGCTGTTGAGACACTGCATCCTTTAAAATCTCCATGGAACAAACTACCTGCATCAGTTCTTACCTGTTGAGACACTGCATCCTTTAAAACCTCCATGGAACAAACTACCTGCATCAGTTGTTAGCTGTCCAGACACTGCATCCTTTAAAACCTCCATGGAACAAACTACCTTCATCAGTTGTTAGCTGCTGAGACACTGCATCCTTTAAAACCGCCATGGAACAAACTACCTACATCAGTTGTTAGCTGTTGAGACATGGCATCCATTAAAACCTCTCTGGAACAAACTACCTCCATCAGTTGTTAGCTGTTGAGACACTGCATCCTTTAAAACCTCCCTGGAACAAACTACCTTCATCAGTTGTTAGCTGCTGAGACACTGCATCCTTTAAAACCTCCATGGAACAAACTACCTTCATCAGTTGTTAGCTGTCGAGACACTGCATTCTTTAAAACCTCCATGGAACAAACTACCTCCATCAGTTGTTAGCTGTTGAGACATTGCATCCTTTAAAACCTCTATGGAACAAACTACCTCCATTAGTTGTTAGCTGTTGAGACACTGCATCCTTTAAAACCTCCGTGGAAAAAACTCCCTGCATCAGTTGCTAGTAGTTGAGACACCGAATCTTTTTAAACCTCCATGGAACAAACTACCTCCATCAGTTGTTAGCTGTTGACACGTTGCATCCTTTAAAACTTCTATGGAACAAACTACCTCCATCAGTTGTTAGCTGTTGAGACACTGCATCCTTTAAAACCTCCATGGAACAAATTACCTGCATCAGTTGTTACCTGTTGAGACACTGCATCCTTTAAAACCTCTATGGAGCAAACTATCTGCATCAGTTGTTAGCTGCTGAGACACTGCATCCTTTAAAACCTCCATGGAACAAACTACCTGCATCAGTTGTTAGCTGTTGAGACATTGCATCCTTTAAAACCTCTATGGAACAAACTACCTCCATCAGTTGTTAGCTGTTGAGACACTGCATCCTTTAAAACCTCCATGGAACAAACTACCTGCATCAGTTGTTAGCTGTCCAGAGACTGCATCCTTTAAAACCTCCATGGAACAAACTACCTTCATCAGTTGTTACCTGTCGATACACTGCATCCTTTAAAACCTCCATGGAACAAACTACCTGCATCAGTTGTTAGCTGTTGAGACATTGCATCCTTTAAAACCTCCATGGAACAAACTACCTACATCAGTTGTTAGCTGTTGAGACACTGCATCCTTTAAAACCTCCGTGGAAAAAACTCCCTGCATCAGTTGCTAGTAGTTGAGACACTGCATCCTTTAAAACCTCCATGGAACAAACTACCTTCATCAGTTGTTACCTGTCGATACACGGCATCCTTTAAAACCTCCATGGAACAAACTACCTTCATCAGTTGTTAACTGTCGATACACGGCATCCTTTAAAACCTCCATGGAACAAACTACCTGCATCAGTTGTTAGCTGTTGAGACACTGCATCCTTTAAAACCTCCATGTAACAAACTACCTGCATCAGTTGTTAGCTGTCAAGACACTGCAGCCTTTAAAATCTCCATGGAACAAACTACCTTCATCAGTTGTTACCTGTCGATACACTGCATCCTTTAAAACCTCGATGGAACAAACTACCTTCATCAGTTGTTAGCTGACGAGACACTGTATCCTTTAAAACCTCCATGGAACAAACTACCTTCATCAGTTGTTAGCTGTAGAGACACTGCATCCTTTAAAACCTCCATGGAACAAACTACCTGCATCAGTTCTTACCTGTTGAGACACTGCATCCTTTAAAACCTCCATGGAACAAACTACCTGCATCAGTTCTTAGCTGTTGACACGTTGCATCCTTTAAAACCTCTATGGAACAAACTACCTCCATCTGTTGTTAGCTGTTGAGACACTGCATCCTTTAAAATCTCCATGGAACAAACTACCTGCATCAGTTCTTACCTGTTGAGACACTGCATCCTTTAAAACCTCCATGGAACAAACTACCTGCATCAGTTGTTAGCTGTCCAGACACTGCATCCTTTAAAACCTCCATGGAACAAACTACCTTCATCAGTTGTTAGCTGCTGAGACACTGCATCCTTTAAAACCGCCATGGAACAAACTACCTACATCAGTTGTTAGCTGTTGAGACATGGCATCCATTAAAACCTCTCTGGAACAAACTACCTCCATCAGTTGTTAGCTGTTGAGACACTGCATCCTTTAAAACCTCCCTGGAACAAACTACCTTCATCAGTTGTTAGCTGCTGAGACACTGCATCCTTTAAAACCTCCATGGAACAAACTACCTTCATCAGTTGTTAGCTGTCGAGACACTGCATTCTTTAAAACCTCCATGGAACAAACTACCTCCATCAGTTGTTAGCTGTTGAGACATTGCATCCTTTAAAACCTCTATGGAACAAACTACCTCCATTAGTTCTTAGCTGTTGAGACACTGCATCCTTTAAAACCTCCGTGGAAAAAACTCCCTGCATCAGTTGCTAGTAGTTGAGACACTGAATCTTTTTAAACCTCCATGGAACAAACTACCTCCATCAGTTGTTAGCTGTTGACACGTTGCATCCTTTAAAACTTCTATGGAACAAACTACCTCCATCAGTTGTTAGCTGTTGAGACACTGCATCCTTTAAAACCTCCATGGAACAAATTACCTGCATCAGTTGTTACCTGTTGAGACACTGCATCCTTTAAAACCTCTATGGAGCAAACTATCTGCATCAGTTGTTAGCTGCTGAGACACTGCATCCTTTAAAACCTCCATGGAACAAACTACCTGCATCAGTTGTTAGCTGTTGAGACATTGCATCCTTTAAAACCTCTATGGAACAAACTACCTCCATCAGTTGTTAGCTGTTGAGACACTGCATCCTTTAAAACCTCCATGGAACAAACTACCTGCATCAGTTGTTAGCTGTCCAGAGACTGCATCCTTTAAAACCTCCATGGAACAAACTACCTTCATCAGTTGTTACCTGTCGATACACTGCATCCTTTAAAACCTCCATGGAACAAACTACCTGCATCAGTTGTTAGCTGTTGAGACATTGCATCCTTTAAAACCTCTATGGAACAAACTACCTCCATCAGTTGTTAGCTGTTGAGACACTGCATCCTTTAAAACCTCCATGGAACAATCTACCTGCATCAGTGGTTACCTGTTGAGACACTGCATCCTTTAAAACCTCTATGGAACAAGCTACATCCATCAGTTGTTAGCTGTTGAGACACTGCATCCTTTAAAACCTCCGTGGAAAAAACTCCCTGCATCAGTTGCTAGCAGTTGAGACACTGAATCTTTTAAAACCTCCATGGAACAAACTACCTACATCAGTTGTTAGCTGTTGAGACACTGCATCCTTTAAAACCTCCGTGGAAAAAACTCCCTGCATCAGTTGCTAGTAGTTGAGACACTGAATCTTTTAAAACCTCCATGGATCAAACTACCTGCATCAGTTCTTAGCTGTTGAGACACTGCATCCTTTAAAACCTCCATGGAACAAACTACCTTCATCAGTTGTTACCTGTCGATACACGGCATCCTTTAAAACCTCCATGGAACAAACTACCTGCATCAGTTGTTAGCTGTTGAGACACTGCATCCTTTAAAACCTCCATGGAACAAACTACCTGCATCAGTTGTTAGCTGTCAAGACACTGCAGCCTTTAAAATCTCCATGGAACAAACTACCTTCATCAGTTGTTAGCTGTCCAGACACTGCATCCTTCAAAACCTCGATGGAACAAACTACCTTCATCAGTTGTTAGCTGTTGAGACACTGCATCCTTTAAAACCGCCATGGAACAAACTACCTACATCAGTTGTTAGCTGTTGAGACATGGCATCCATTAAAACCTCTCTGGAACAAACTACCTCCATCAGTTGTTAGCTGTTGAGACACTGCATCCTTTAAAACCTCCATGGAACAAACTACCTTCATCAGTTGTTAGCTGTTGACAAGTTGCATCCTTCAAAACCTCGATGGAACAAACTACCTTCATCAGTTGTTAGCTGCTGAGACACTGCATCCTTTAAAACCTCCATGGAACAAACTACCTCCATCAGTTGTTAGCTGTTGAGACATTGCATCCTTTAAAACCTCTATGGAACAAACTACCTCCATCAGTTGTTAGCTGTTGAGACATTGCATCCTTTAAAACCTCTATGGAACAAACTACCTCCATCAGTTGTTAGCTGTTGAGACACTGCATCCTTTAAAACCTCCATGGAACAAACTACCTGCATCAGTTGTTAGCTGCTGAGACACTGCATCCTTTAAAACCTCCATGGAAAAAACTACCTTCATCAGTTGTTAGCTGTCCAGAGACTGCATCCTTTAAACTTCCATGGAACAAACTACCTTCATCAGTTGTTACCTGTCGATACACTGCATCCTTTAAAACCTCCATGGAACAAACTACCTGCATCAGTTGTTAGCTGTTGAGACATTGCATCCTTTAAAACCTCTATGGAACAAACTACCTCCATCAGTTGTTAGCTGTTGAGACACTGCATCCTTTAAAACCTCCATGGAACAATCTACCTGCATCAGTGGTTACCTGTTGAGACACTGCATCCTTTAAAACCTCTATGGAACAAACTACCTCCATCAGTTGTTAGCTGTTGAGACATTGCATCCTTTAAAACCTCCGTGGAAAAAACTCTCTGCATCAGTTGCTAGCAGTTGAGACACTGAATCTTTTAAAACCTCCATGGAACAAACTACCTGCATCAGTTGTTAGCTGTTGAGACACTGCATCCTTTAAAACCTCTGTGGAAAAAACTCCCTGCATCAGTTGCTAGTAGTTGAGACACTGAATCTTTTAAAACCTCCATGGAACAAACGACCTGCATCAGTTGTTAGCTGTTGAGACACTGCATCCTTTAAAACCTCCATGGAACAAACTACCTGCATCAGTTGTTAGCTGTTGAGACATTGCATCCTTTAAAACCTCTATGGAACAAACTACCTCCATCTTTTGTTAGCTGTTGAGACACTGCATCCTTTAAAACCTCCATGGAACAAACTACCTGCATCAGTTGTTAGCTGCTGAGACACTGCATCCTTTAAAACCTCCATGGAACAAACCACCTTCATCAGTTGTTAGCTGTCGAGACACTGCATCCTTTAAAACCTCCATGGAACAAACTACCTGCATCAGTTGTTAGCTGTTGAGACATTGCATACTTTAAAACCTCTATGGAACAAACTACCTCCATCAGTTGTTAGCTGTTGAGACACTGCATCCTTTAAAACCTCCGTGGAAAAAACTCCCTGCATCAGTTGCTAGCAGTTGAGACTCTGCATCTTTTAAAACCTCTATGGAACAAACTACCTCCATCAGTTGTTAGATGTTGAGACACTGCATCCTTTAAAACCTCCATGGAACAAACTACCTGCATCAGTTGTTACCTGTTGAGACACTGTATCCTTTAAAACCTCCATGGAACAAACTATCTGCATCAGTTGCTAGCTGCTGAGACACTGCATCCTTTAAAACCTCAATGGAACAAACTACCTTCATCAGTTGTTGCCTGTCGATACACTGCATCCTTTAAAACCTCCATGGAACAAACTACCTGCATCAGTTGTTAGCTGTTGAGACATTGCATCCTTTAAAACCTCTATGGAACAAACTACCTCCATCAGTTGTTAGCTGTTGAGACACTGAATCTTTTAAAAGCTCCATGGAACAAACTACCTGCATCAGTTGTTAGCTGTAGAGACACTGCATCCTTTAAAACCTCCATGGAACAAACTACCTGCATCAGTTCTTAGCTGTTGACACGTTGCATCCTTTAAAACCTCCATGGAACAAACTACCTTCATCAGTTGTTAGCTGTTGAGACACTGCATCCTTTAAAACCTCCATGGAACAAACTACCTTCATCAGTTGTTAGCTGTTGAGACACTGCATCCTTTAAAACCTCTATGGAACAAACTACCTCCATCAGTTGTTACCTGTTGAGACACTGCATCCTTTAAAACCTCCATGGAACAAACTACCTGCATCAGTTGTTAGCTGTCGAGACACTGCATCCTTTAAAACCTCCATGGAACAAACTACCTTCATCAGTTGTTAGCTGTTGAGACACTGCATCCTTTAAAACCTCCATGGAACAAACTACCTTCATCAGTTGTTAGCTGTTGAGACACTGCATCCTTTAAAACCTCTATGGAACAAACTACCTCCATCAGTTGTTACCTGTTGAGACACTGCATCCTTTAAAACCTCCATGGAACAAACTACCTGCATCAGTTGTTAGCTGTCGAGACACTGCATCCTTTAAAACCTCCATGGAACAAACTACCTGCATCAGTTGTTAGCTGTCCAGACACTGCATCCTTTAAAACCTCGATGGAACAAACTACCTTCATCAGTTGTTAGCTGCTGAGACACTGCATCCTTTAAAACCTCCATGGAACAAACTACCTTCATCAGTTGTTAGCTGTTGAGACACTGCATCCTTTAAAACCTCCATGGAACAAACTACCTGCATCAGTTGTTAGCTGTTGAGACATTGCATCCTTTAAAACCTCTATGGAACAAACTACCTCCATCAGTTGTTAGCTGTTGAGACACTGCATCCTTTAAAACCTCCATGGAACAAACTACCTGCATCAGTTGTTAGCTGTCCACAGACTGCATCCTTTAAAACCTCCATGGAACAAACTACCTTCATCAGTTGTTAGCTGCTGAGACACTGCATCCTTTAAAACCTCCATGGAACAAACTACCTGCATCAGTTGTTAGCTGTTGAGACATTGCATCCTTTAAAACCTCTATGGAACAAACTACCTCCATCAGTTGTTAGCTGTTGAGACACTGCATCCTTTAAAACCTCCATGGAACAATCTACCTGCATCAGTGTTTACCCTGTTGAGACACTGCATCCTTTAAAACCTCTATGGAACAAACTACATCCATCAGTTGTTAGCTGTTGAGACACTGCATCCTTTAAAACCTCCGTGGAAAAAACTCCCTGCATCAGTTGCTAGCAGTTGAGACACTGAATCTTTTAAAACCTCCATGGAACAAACTACCTACATCAGTTGTTAGCTGTTGAGACACTGCATCCTTTAAAACCTCCGTGGAAAAAACTCCCTGCATCAGTTGCTAGCAGTTGAGACACTGAATCTTTTAAAACCTCCATGGAACAAACTCCCTACATCAGTTCTTAGCTGTTGAGACACTGCATCCTTTAAAACCTCCATGGAACAAACTACCTGCATCAGTTGTTAGCTGTCAAGACACTGCAGCCTTTAAAATCTCCATGGAACAAACTACCTTCATCAGTTGTTACCTGTCGATACACTGCATCCTTTAAAGCCTCGATGGAACAAACTACCTTCATCAGTTGTTAGCTGACGAGACACTGTATCCTTTAAAACCTCCATGGAACAAACTACCTTCATCAGTTGTTAGCTGTAGAGACACTGCATCCTTTAAAACCTCTATGGAACAAACTACCTCCATCAGTTCTTAGCTGTTGAGACACTGCATCCTTTAAAACCTCCATGGAACAAACTACCTGCATCAGTTCTTAGCTGTTGACACGTTGCATCCTTTAAAACCTCTATGGAACAAACTACCTCCATCAGTTGTTAGCTGTTGAGACACTGCATCCTTTAAAACCTCCATGGAACAAACTACCTGCATCAGTTCTTACCTGTTGAGACACTGCATCCTTTAAAACCTCCATGGAACAAACTACCTGCATCAGTTGTTAGCTGTCCAGACACTGCATCCTTTAAAACCTCGATGGAACAAACTACCTTCATCAGTTGTTAGCTGCTGAGACACTGCATCCTTTAAAACCTCCATGGAACAAACTACCTGCATCAGTTGTTAGCTGTTGAGACATTGCATCCTTTAAAACCTCTATGGAACAAACTACCTCCATCAGTTGTTAGCTGTTGAGACACTGCATCCTTTAAAACCTCCATGGAACAAACTACCTGCATCAGTTGTTAGCTGTCCAGAGACTGCATCCTTTAAAACCTCCATGGAACAAACTACCTTCATCAGTTGTTACCTGTCGATACACTGCATCCTTTAAAACCTCCATGGAACAAACTACCTGCATCAGTTGTTAGCTGTTGAGACATTGCATCCTTTAAAACCTCTATGGAACAAACTACCTCCATCAGTTGTTAGCTGTTGAGACACTGCAGCCTTTAAAACCTCCATGGAACAATCTACCTGCATCAGTGGTTACCTGTTGAGACACTGCATCCTTTAAAACCTCTATGGAACAAGCTACATCCATCAGTTGTTAGCTGTTGAGACACTGCATCCTTTAAAACCTCCGTGGAAAAAACTCCCTGCATCAGTTGCTAGCAGTTGAGACACTGAATCTTTTAAAACCTCCATGGAACAAACTACCTACATCAGTTGTTAGCTGTTGAGACACTGCATCCTTTAAAACCTCCGTGGAAAAAACTCCCTGCATCAGTTGCTAGTAGTTGAGACACTGAATCTTTTAAAACCTCCATGGATCAAACTACCTGCATCAGTTCTTAGCTGTTGAGACACTGCATCCTTTAAAACCTCCATGGAACAAACTACCTTCATCAGTTGTTACCTGTCGATACACGGCATCCTTTAAAACCTCCATGGAACAAACTACCTGCATCAGTTGTTAGCTGTCAAGACACTGCAGCCTTTAAAATCTCCATGGAACAAACTACCTTCATCAGTTGTTAGCTGTCCAGACATTGCATCCTTTAAAACCTCTATGGAACAAACTATCTGCATCAGTTGTTAGCTGCTGAGACACTGCATCCTTTAAAACCTCCATGGAACAAACTACCTGCATCAGTTGTTAGCTGTTGAGACATTGCATCCTTTAAAACCTCTATGGAACAAACTACCTCCATCAGTTGTTAGCTGTTGAGACACTGCATCCTTTAAAACCTCCATGGAACAAACTACCTGCATCAGTTGTTAGCTGCTGAGACACTGCATCCTTTAAAACCTCCATGGAAAAAACTACCTCCATCAGTTGTTAGCTGTTGAGACACTGCATCCTTTAAAACCTCCATGGAACAATCTACCTGCATCAGTGGTTACCTGTTGAGACACTGCATCCTTTAAAACCTCTATGGAACAAACTACCTCCATCAGTTGTTAGCTGTTGAGACACTGCATCCTTTAAAACCTCCGTGGAAAAAAATTCCCTGCATCAGTTGCTAGCAGTTGAGACACTGAATCTTTTAAAACCTCCATGGAACAAACTACCTGCATCAGTTGTTAGCTGTTGAGACACTGCATCCTTTAAAACCTCTGTGGAAAAAACTCCCTGCATCAGTTGCTAGTAGTTGAGACACTGAATCTTTTAAAACCTCCATGGAACAAACGACCTGCATCAGTTGTTAGCTGTTGAGACACTGCATCCTTTAAAACCTCCATGGAACAAACTACCTGCATCAGTTGTTAGCTGTTGAGACATTGCATCCTTTAAAACCTCTATGGAACAAACTACCTCCATCTTTTGTTAGCTGTTGAGACACTGCATCCTTTAAAACCTCCATGGAACAAACTACCTGCATCAGTTGTTAGCTGCTGAGACACTGCATCCTTTAAAACCTCCATGGAACAAACCACCTTCATCAGTTGTTAGCTGTCGAGACACTGCATCCTTTAAAACCTCCATGGAACAAACTACCTGCATCAGTTGTTAGCTGTTGAGACATTGCATCCTTTAAAACCTCTATGGAACAAACTACCTCCATCAGTTGTTAGCTGTTGAGACACTGCATCCTTTAAAACCTCCGTGGAAAAAACTCCCTGCATCAGTTGCTAGCAGTTGAGACTCTGCATCTTTTAAAACCTCTATGGAACAAACTACCTCCATCAGTTGTTAGATGTTGAGACACTGCATCCTTTAAAACCTCCATGGAACAAACTACCTGCATCAGTTCTTACCTGTTGAGACACTGTATCCTTTAAAACCTCCATGGAACAAACTATCTGCATCAGTTGCTAGCTGCTGAGACACTGCATCCTTTAAAACCTCAATGGAACAAACTACCTTCATCAGTTGTTACCTGTCGATACACTGCATCCTTTAAAACCTCCATGGAACAAACTACCTGCATCAGTTGTTAGCTGTTGAGACATTGCATCCTTTAAAACCTCTATGGAACAAACTACCTCCATCAGTTGTTAGCTGTTGAGACACTGAATCTTTTAAAAGCTCCATGGAACAAACTACCTGCATCAGTTGTTAGCTGTAGAGACACTGCATCCTTTAAAACCTCCATGGAACAAACTACCTGCATCAGTTCTTAGCTGTTGACACGTTGCATCCTTTAAAACCTCCATGGAACAAACTACCTTCATCAGTTGTTAGCTGTTGAGACACTGCATCCTTTAAAACCTCCATGGAACAAACTACCTTCATCAGTTGTTAGCTGTTGAGACACTGCATCCTTTAAAACCTCTATGGAACAAACTACCTCCATCAGTTGTTAGCTGTTGAGACACTGCATCCTTTAAAACCTCCATGGAACAAACTACCTGCATCAGTTGTTAGCTGTCGAGACACTGCATCCTTTAAAACCTCCATGGAACAAACTACCTTCATCAGTTGTTAGCTGTTGAGACACTGCATCCGTTAAAACCTGCATGGAACAAACTACCTTCATCAGTTGTTAGCTGTTGAGACACTGCATCCTTTAAAACCTCTATGGAACAAACTACCTCCATCAGTTGTTACCTGTTGAGACACTGCATCCTTTAAAACCTCCATGGAACAAACTACCTGCATCAAGTGTTAGCTGTCGAGACACTGCATCCTTTAAAACCTCCATGGAACAAACTACCTGCATCAGTTGTTAGCTGTCCAGACACTGCATCCTTTAAAACCTCGATGGAACAAACTACCTTCATCAGTTGTTAGCTGCTGAGACACTGCATCCTTTAAAACCGCCATGGAACAAACTACCTACATCAGTTGTTAGCTGTTGAGACACTGCATCCTTTAAAACCTCCATGGAACAAACTACCTGCATCAGTTCTTAGCTGTTGAGACACTGCATTCTTTAAAACCTCCATGGAACAAACTACCTGCATCAGTTCTTAGCTGTTGACACGTTGCATCCTTTAAAACCTCCATGGAACAAACTACCTGCATCAGTTCTTAGCTGTTGAGACACTGCATTCTTTAAAACCTCCATGGAACAAACTACCTGCATCAGTTCTTAGCTGTTGAGACACTGCATTCTTTAAAACCTCCATGGAACAAACTACCTGCATCAGTTCTTAGCTGTTGAGACACTGCATCCTTTAAAACCTCTATGGAGCAAACTATCTGCATCAGTTGTTAGCTGCTGAGACACTGCATCCTTTAAAACCTCCATGGAACAAACTACCTTCATCAGTTGTTAGCTGTTGAGACATTGCATCCTTTAAAACCTCTATGGAACAAACTACCTCCATCAGTTGTTAGCTGTTGAGACACTGCATCCTTTAAAACCTCCATGGAACAAACTACCTGCATCAGTTGTTAGCTGTCCACAGACTGCATCCTTTAAAACCTCCATGGAACAAACTACCTTCATCAGTTGTTAGCTGCTGAGACACTGCATCCTTTAAAACCTCCATGGAACAAACTACCTGCATCAGTTGTTAGCTGTTGAGACATTGCATCCTTTAAAACCTCTATGGAACAAACTACCTCCATCAGTTGTTAGCTGTTGAGACACTGCATCCTTTAAAACCTCCGTGGAAAAAACTCCCTGCATCAGTTGCTAGCAGTTGAGACACTGAATCTTTTAAAACCTCCATGGAACAAACTACCTACATCAGTTGTTAGCTGTTGAGACACTGCATCCTTTAAAACCTCCGTGGAAAAAACTCCCTGCATCAGTTGCTAGCAGTTGAGACACTGAATCTTTTAAAACCTCCATGGAACAAACTCTCTACATCAGTTCTTAGCTGTTGAGACACTGCATCCTTTAAAACCTCCATGGAACAAACTACCTGCATCAGTTGTTAGCTGTCAAGACACTGCAGCCTTTAAAATCTCCATGGAACAAACTACCTTCATCAGTTGTTACCTGTCGATACACTGCATCCTTTAAAGCCTCGATGGAACAAACTACCTTCATCAGTTGTTAGCTGACGAGACACTGTATCCTTTAAAACCTCCATGGAACAAACTACCTTCATCAGTTGTTAGCTGTAGAGACACTGCATCCTTTAAAACCTCCATGGAACAAACTACCTGCATCAGTTCTTACCTGTTGAGACACTGCATCCTTTAAAACCTCCATGGAACAAACTACCTGCATCAGTTCTTAGCTGTTGACACGTTGCATCCTTTAAAACCTCTATGGAACAAACTACCTCCATCAGTTGTTAGCTGTTGAGACACTGCATCCTTTAAAACCTCCATGGAACAAACTACCTGCATCAGTTCTTACCTGTTGAGACACTGCATCCTTTAAAACCTCCATGGAACAAACTACCTGCATCAGTTGTTAGCTGTCCAGACACTGCATCCTTTAAAACCTCGATGGAACAAACTACCTTCATCAGTTGTTAGCTGCTGAGACACTGCATCCTTTAAAACCTCCATGGAACAAACTACCTTCATCAGTTGTTAGCTGCTGAGACACTGCATCCTTTAAAACCGCCATGGAACAAACTACCTACATCAGTTGTTAGCTGTTGAGACATGGCATCCATTAAAACCTCTCTGGAACAAACTACCTCCATCAGTTGTTAGCTGTTGAGACACTGCATCCTTTAAAACCTCCATGGAACAAACTACCTTCATCAGTTGTTAGCTGTCGAGACACTGCATTCTTTAAAACCTCCATGGAACAAACTACCTCCATCAGTTGTTAGCTGTCCAGAGACTGCATCCTTTAAAACCTCTATGGAACAAACTACTTCCATCAGTTGTTAGCTGTTGAGACACTGCATCCTTTAAAACCTCCGTGGAAAAAACTCCCTGCATCAGTTGCTAGTAGTTGAGACACTGAATCTTTTTAAACCTCCATGGAACAAACTACCTCCATCAGTTGTTAGCTGTTGACACGTTGCATCCTTTAAAACTTCTATGGAACAAACTACCTCCATCAGTTGTTAGCTGTTGAGACACTGCATCCTTTAAAACCTCCATGGAACAAATTACCTGCATCAGTTGTTACCTGTTGAGACACTGCATCCTTTAAAACCTCTATGGAGCAAACTATCTGCATCAGTTGTTAGCTGCTGAGACACTGCATCCTTTAAAACCTCCATGGAACAAACTACCTGCATCAGTTGTTAGCTGTTGAGACATTGCATCCTTTAAAACCTCTATGGAACAAACTACCTCCATCAGTTGTTAGCTGTTGAGACACTGCATCCTTTAAAACCTCCATGGAACAAACTACCTGCATCAGTTGTTAGCTGTCCAGAGACTGCATCCTTTAAAACCTCCATGCAACAAACTACCTTCATCGGTTGTTACCTGTCGATACACTGCATCCTTTAAAACCTCCATGGAACAAACTACCTGCATCAGTTGTTAGCTGTTGAGACATTGCATCCTTTAAAACCTCTATCGAACAAACTACCTCCATCAGTTGTTAGCTGTTGAGACACTGCATCCTTTAAAACCTCCATGGAACAATCTACCTGCATCAGTGGTTACCTGTTGAGACACTGCATCCTTTAAAACCTCTATGGAACAAACTACATCCATCAGTTGTTAGCTGTTGAGACACTGCATCCTTTAAAACCTCCGTGGAAAAAACTCCCTGCATCAGTTGCTAGCAGTTGAGACACTGAATCTTTTAAAACCTCCATGGAACAAACTACCTACATCAGTTGTTAGCTGTTGAGACACTGCATCCTTTAAAACCTCCGTGGAAAAAACTCCCTGCATCAGTTGCTAGTAGTTGAGACACTGCATCTTTTAAAACCTCCATGGAACAAACTACCTTCATCAGTTGTTAGCTGTCGAGACACTGCATTCTTTAAAACCTCCATGGAACAAACTACCTCCATCAGTTGTTAGCTGTCCAGAGACTGCATCCTTTAAAACCTCTATGGAACAAACTACTTCCATCAGTTGTTAGCTGTTGAGACACTGCATCCTTTAAAACCTCCGTGGAAAAAACTCCCTGCATCAGTTGCTAGTAGTTGAGACACTGAATCTTTTTAAACCTCCATGGAACAAACTACCTCCATCAGTTGTTAGCTGTTGACACGTTGCATCCTTTAAAACTTCTATGGAACAAACTACCTCCATCAGTTGTTAGCTGTTGAGACACTGCATCCTTTAAAACCTCCATGGAACAAATTACCTGCATCAGTTGTTACCTGTTGAGACACTGCATCCTTTAAAACCTCTATGGAGCAAACTATCTGCATCAGTTGTTAGCTGCTGAGACACTGCATCCTTTAAAACCTCCATGGAACAAACTACCTGCATCAGTTGTTAGCTGTTGAGACATTGCATCCTTTAAAACCTCTATGGAACAAACTACCTCCATCAGTTGTTAGCTGTTGAGACACTGCATCCTTTAAAACCTCCATGGAACAAACTACCTGCATCAGTTGTTAGCTGTCCAGAGACTGCATCCTTTAAAACCTCCATGCAACAAACTACCTTCATCGGTTGTTACCTGTCGATACACTGCATCCTTTAAAACCTCCATGGAACAAACTACCTGCATCAGTTGTTAGCTGTTGAGACATTGCATCCTTTAAAACCTCTATGGAACAAACTACCTCCATCAGTTGTTAGCTGTTGAGACACTGCATCCTTTAAAACCTCCATGGAACAATCTACCTGCATCAGTGGTTACCTGTTGAGACACTGCATCCTTTAAAACCTCTATGGAACAAACTACATCCATCAGTTGTTAGCTGTTGAGACACTGCATCCTTTAAAACCTCCGTGGAAAAAACTCCCTGCATCAGTTGCTAGCAGTTGAGACACTGAATCTTTTAAAACCTCCATGGAACAAACTACCTACATCAGTTGTTAGCTGTTGAGACACTGCATCCTTTAAAACCTCCGTGGAAAAAACTCCCTGCATCAGTTGCTAGTAGTTGAGACACTGAATCTTTTAAAACCTCCATGGATCAAACTACCTGCATCAGTTCTTAGCTGTTGAGACACTGCATCCTTTAAAACCTCCATGGAACAAACTACCTTCATCAGTTGTTACCTGTCGATACACGGCATCCTTTAAAACCTCCATGGAACAAACTACCTGCATCAGTTGTTAGCTGTTGAGACACTGCATCCTTTAAAACCTCCATGGAACAAACTACCTGCATCAGTTGTTAGCTGTTGAGACACTGCATCCTTTAAAACCTCCATGGAACAAACTACCTGCATCAGTTGTTAGCTGTCAAGACACTGCAGCCTTTAAAATCTCCATGGAACAAACTACCTTCATCAGTTGTTAGCTGTCCAGACACTGCATCCTTTAAAACCTCGATGGAACAAACTTCCTTCATCAGTTGTTAGCTGCTGAGACACTGCATCCTTTAAAACCTCCATGGAACAAACTACCTTCATCAGTTGTTAGCTGCTGAGACACTGCATCCTTTAAAACCGCCATGGAACAAACTACCTACATCAGTTGTTAGCTGTTGAGACATGGCATCCATTAAAACCTCTCTGGAACAAACTACCTCCATCAGTTGTTAGCTGTCGATACACTGCATCCTTTAAAACCTCCATGGAACAAACTACCTGCATCAGTTCTTAGCTGTTGACACGTTGCATCCTTTAAAACCTCCATGGAACAAACTACCTTCATCAGTTGTTAGCTGTCGGTACACTGCATCCTTTAAAACCTCCATGGAACAAACTACCTTCATCAGTTGTTAGCTGTTGACACGTTGCATCCTTTAAAACCTCCATGGAACAAACTACCTTCATCAGTTGTTAGCTGTCGATACACTGCATCCTTTAAAATCTCCATGGAACAAACTACCTTCATCAGTTGTTAGCTGTTGAGACATTGCATCCTTTAAAACCTCTATGGAACAAACTACCTGCATCAGTTGTTAGCTGTTGAGACATTGCATCCTTTAAAACCTCTATGGAACAAACTACCTGCATCAGTTGTTAGCTGTTGACACGTTGCATCCTTTAAAACCTCCATGGAACAAACTACCTGCATCAGTTGTTAGCTGTTGAGACATTGCATCCTTTAAAACCTCTATGGAACAAACTACCTCCATCAGTTGTTAGCTGTTGAGACACTGCATCCTTTAAAACCTCCGTGGAAAAAACTCCCTGCATCAGTTGCTAGTAGTTGAGACACTGAATCTTTTAAAACCTCCATGGAACAAACTACCTGCATCAGTTGTTAGCTGTCGAGACACTGCATCCTTTAAAACCTCTATGGAACAAACTATCTGCATCAGTTGTTAGCTGCTGAGACACTGCATCCTTTAAAACCTCCATGGAACAAACTACCTGCATCAGTTGTTAGCTGTTGAGACATTGCATCCTTTAAAACCTCTATGGAACAAACTACCTCCATCAGTTGTTAGCTGTTGAGACACTGCATCCTTTAAAACCTCCATGGAACAAACTACCTGCATCAGTTGTTAGCTGCTGAGACACTGCATCCTTTAAAACCTCCATGGAAAAAACTACCTTCATCAGTTGTTAGCTGTCCAGAGACTGCATCCTTTAAAACCTCCATGGAACAAACTACCTTCATCAGTTGTTACCTGTCGATACACTGCATCCTTTAAAACCTCCATGGAACAAACTACCTGCATCAGTTGTTAGCTGTTGAGACATTGCATCCTTTAAAACCTCTATGGAACAAACTACCTCCATCAGTTGTTAGCTGTTGAGACACTGCATCCTTTAAAACCTCCATGGAACAATCTACCTGCATCAGTGGTTACCTGTTGAGACACTGCATCCTTTAAAACCTCTATGGAACAAACTACCTCCATCAGTTGTTAGCTGTTGAGACACTGCATCCTTTAAAACCTCCGTGGAAAAAACTCCCTGCATCAGTTGCTAGCAGTTGAGACACTGAATCTTTTAAAACCTCCATGGAACAAACTACCTGCATCAGTTGTTAGCTGTTGAGACACTGCATCCTTTAAAACCTCTGTGGAAAAAACTCCCTGCATCAGTTGCTAGTAGTTGAGACACTGAATCTTTTAAAACCTCCATGGAACAAACGACCTGCATCAGTTGTTAGCTGTTGAGACACTGCATCCTTTAAAACCTCCATGGAACAAACTACCTGCATCAGTTGTTAGCTGTTGAGACATTGCATCCTTTAAAACCTCTATGGAACAAACTACCTCCATCTTTTGTTAGCTGTTGAGACACTGCATCCTTTAAAACCTCCATGGAACAAACTACCTGCATCAGTTGTTAGCTGCTGAGACACTGCATCCTTTAAAACCTCCATGGAACAAACCACCTTCATCAGTTGTTAGCTGTCGAGACACTGCATCCTTTAAAACCTCCATGGAACAAACTACCTGCATCAGTTGTTAGCTGTTGAGACATTGCATCCTTTAAAACCTCTATGGAACAAACTACCTCCATCAGTTGTTAGCTGTTGAGACACTGCATCCTTTAAAACCTCCGTGGAAAAAACTCCCTGCATCAGTTGCTAGCAGTTGAGACACTGCATCTTTTAAAACCTCTATGGAACAAACTACCTCCATCAGTTGTTAGATGTTGAGACACTGCATCCTTTAAAACCTCCATGGAACAAACTACCTGCATCAGTTGTTACCTGTTGAGACACTGCATCCTTTAAAACCTCCATGGAACAAACTATCTGCATCAGTTGTTAGCTGCTGAGACACTGCATCCTTTAAAACCTCTATGGAACAAACTACATCCATCAGTTGTTAGCTGTTGAGACATTGCATCCTTTAAAACCTCCGTGGAAAAAACTCCCTGCATCAGTTGCTAGCAGTTGAGACACTGAATCTTTTAAAACCTCCATGGAACAAACTACCTGCATCAGTTGTTAGCTGTTGAGACACTGCATCCTTTAAAACCTCCATGGAACAAACTACCTACATCAGTTGTTAGCTGTTGAGACATTGCATCCTTTAAAACCTCTATGGAACAAACTACCTCCATCAGTTGTTAGCTGTTGAGACACTGCATCCTTTAAAACCTCCATGGAACAAACTACCTTCATCAGTTGTTAGCTGTCGAGACACTGCATTCTTTAAAACCTCCATGGAACAAACTACCTCCATCAGTTGTTAGCTGTTGAGACATTGCATCCTTTAAAACCTCTATGGAACAAACTACCTCCATCAGTTGTTAGCTGTTGAGACACTGCATCCTTTAAAACCTCCGTGGAAAAAACTCCCTGCATCAGTTGCTAGTAGTTGAGACACTGAATCTTTTTAAACCTCCATGGAACAAACTACCTTCATCAGTTGTTAGCTGTTGACACGTTGCATCCTTTAAAACTTCTATGGAACAAACTACCTCCATCAGTTGTTAGCTGTTGAGACACTGCATCCTTTAAAACCTCCATGGAACAAATTACCTGCATCAGTTGTTACCTGTTGAGACACTGCATCCTTTAAAACCTCTATGGAGCAAACTATCTGCATCAGTTGTTAGCTGCTGAGACACTGCATCCTTTAAAACCTCCATGGAACAAACTACCTGCATCAGTTGTTAGCTGTTGAGACATTGCATCCTTTAAAACCTCTATGGAACAAACTACCTCCATCAGTTGTTAGCTGTTGAGACACTGCATCCTTTAAAACCTCCATGGAACAAACTACCTGCATCAGTTGTTAGCTGTCCAGAGACTGCATCCTTTAAAACCTCCATGGAACAAACTACCTTCATCAGTTGTTACCTGTCGATACACTGCATCCTTTAAAACCTCCATGGAACAAACTACCTGCATCAGTTGTTAGCTGGTGAGACATTGCATCCTTTAAAACCTCTATGGAACAAACTACCTCCATCAGTTGTTAGCTGTTGAGACACTGCATCCTTTAAAACCTCCATGGAACAATCTACCTGCATCAGTGGTTACCTGTTGAGACACTGCATCCTTTAAAACCTCTATGGAACAAACTACATCCATCAGTTGTTAGCTGTTGAGACACTGCATCCTTTAAAACCTCCGTGGAAAAAACTCCCTGCATCAGTTGCTAGCAGTTGAGACACTGAATCTTTTAAAACCTCCATGGAACAAACTACCTACATCAGTTGTTAGCTGTTGAGACACTGCATCCTTTAAAACCTCCGTGGAAAAAACTCCCTGCATCAGTCGCTAGTAGTTGAGACACTGAATCTTTTAAAACCTCCATGGAACAAATTACCTTCATCAGTTGTTACCTGTCGATACACGGCATCCTTTAAAACCTCCATGGAACAAACTACCTGCATCAGTTGTTAGCTGTTGAGACACTGCATCCTTTAAAACCTCCATGGAACAAACTACCTGCATCAGTTGTTAGCTGTCAAGACACTGCAGCCTTTAAAATCTCCATGGAACAAACTACCTTCATCAGTTGTTAGCTGTCCAGACACTGCATCCTTTAAAACCTCGATGGAACAAACTACCTTCATCAGTTGTTAGCTGCTGAGACACTGCATCCTTTAAAACCTCCATGGAACAAACTACCTTCATCAGTTGTTAGCTACTGAGACACTGCATCCTTTAAAACCGCCATGGAACAAACTACCTGCATCAGTTGTTAGCTGTTGAGACATGGCATCCATTAAAACCTCTCTGGAACAAACTACCTCCATCAGTTGTTAGCTGTCGATACACTGCATCCTTTAAAACCTCCATGGAACAAACTACCTTCATCAGTTGTTAGCTGTCGATACACTGCATCCTTTAAAACCTCCATGGAACAAACTACCTTCATCAGTTGTTAGCTGTTGACACGTTGCATACTTTAAAACCTCCATGGAACAAACTACCTTCATCAGTTGTTAGCTGTCGATACACTGCATCCTTTAAAACCTCCATGGAACAAACTACCTTCATCAGTTGTTAGCTGTTGAGACATTGCATCCTTTAAAACCTCTATGGAACAAACTACCTGCATCAGTTGTTAGCTGTTGAGACATTGCATCCTTTAAAACCTCTATGGAACAAACTACCTGCATCAGTTGTTAGCTGTTGACACGTTGCATCCTTTAAAACCTCCATGGAACAAACTACCTGCATCAGTTGTTAGCTGTTGAGACATTGCATCCTTTAAAACCTCTATGGAACAAACTACCTCCATCAGTTGTTAGCTGTTGAGACACTGCATCCTTTAAAACCTCCGTGGAAAAAACTCCCTGCATCAGTTGCTAGTAGTTGAGACACTGAATCTTTTAAAACCTCCATGGAACAAACTACCTGCATCAGTTGTTACCTGTTGAGACACTGCATCCTTTAAAACCTCTATGGAACAAACTATCTGCATCAGTTGTTAGCTGCTGAGACACTGCATCCTTTAAAACCTCCATGGAACAAACTACCTGCATCAGTTGTTAGCTGTTGAGACATTGCATCCTTTAAAACCTCTATGGAACAAACTACCTCCATCAGTTGTTAGCTGTTGAGACACTGCATCCTTTAAAACCTCCATGGATCAAACTACCTGCATCAGTTGTTAGCTGTTGAGACACTGCATCCTTTAAAACCTCTATGGAACAAACTATCTGCATCAGTTGTTAGCTGCTGAGACACTGCATCCTTTAAAACCTCCATGGAACAAACTACCTGCATCAGTGGTTACCTGTTGAGACACTGCATCCTTTAAAACCTCTATGGAACAAACTACCTCCATCAGTTGTTAGCTGTTGAGACACTGCATCCTTTAAAACCTCCGTGGAAAAAACTCCCTGCATCAGTTGCTAGCAGTTGAGACACTGAATCTTTTAAAACCTCCATGGATCAAACTACCTGCATCAGTTGTTAGCTGTTGAGACACTGCATCCTTTAAAACCTCTGTGGAAAAAACTCCCTGCATCAGTTGCTAGTAGTTGAGACACTGAATCTTTTAAAACCTCCATGGAACAAACGACCTGCATCAGTTGTTACCTGTTGAGACACTGCATCCTTTAAAACCTCTATGGAACAAACTATCTGCATCAGTTGTTAGCTGCTGAGACACTGCATCCTTTAAAACCTCCATGGAACAAACTACCTGCATCAGTTGTTAGCTGTTGAGACATTGCATCCTTTAAAACCTCTATGGAACAAACTACCTCCATCAGTTGTTAGCTGTTGAGACACTGCATCCTTTAACACCTCCATGGAACAAACTACCTGCATCAGTTGTTAGCTGCTGAGACACTGCATCCTTTAAAACCTCCATGGAAAAAACTACCTTCATCAGTTGTTAGCTGTCCAGAGACTGCATCCTTTAAAACCTCCATGGAACAAACTACCTTCATCAGTTGTTACCTGTCGATACACTGCATCCTTTAAAACCTCCATGGAACAAACTACCTGCATCAGTTGTTAGCTGTTGAGACATTGCATCCTTTAAAACCTCTATGGAACAAACTACCTCCATCTTTTGTTAGCTGTTGAGACACTGCATCCTTTAAAACCTCCATGGAACAAACTACCTGCATCAGTTGTTAGCTGCTGAGACACTGCATCCTTTAAAACCTCCATGGAACAAACCACCTTCATCAGTTGTTAGCTGTCGAGACACTGCATCCTTTAAAACCTCCATGGAACAAACTACCTGCATCAGTTGTTAGCTGTTGAGACATTGCATCCTTTAAAACCTCTATGGAACAAACTACCTCCATCAGTTGTTAGCTGTTGAGACACTGCATCCTTTAAAACCTCTGTGGAAAAAACTCCCTGCATCAGTTGCTAGCAGTTGAGACACTGCATCTTTTAAAACCTCTATGGAACAAACTACCTCCATCAGTTGTTAGATGTTGAGACACTGCATCCTTTAAAACCTCCATGGAACAAACTACCTGCATCAGTTGTTACCTGTTGAGACACTGCATCCTTTAAAACCTTCATGGAACAAACTATGTGCATCAGTTGTTAGCTGCTGAGACACTGCATCCTTTAAAACCTCTATGGAACAAACTACATCCATCAGTTGTTAGCTGTTGAGACACTGCATCCTTTAAAACCTCCGTGGAAAAAACTCCCTGCATCAGTTGCTAGCAGTTGAGAGACTGAATCTTTTAAAACCTCCACGGAACAAACTACCTACATCAGTTGTTAGCTGTTGAGACACTGCATCCTTTAAAACCTCCGTGGAAAAAACTCCCTGCATCAGTTGCTAGTAGTTGAGACACTGAATCTTTTAAAACCTCCATGGATCAAACTACCTGCATCAGTTGTTACCTGTTGAGACACTGCATCCTTTAAAACCTTCATGGAACAAACTATCTGCATCAGTTGTTAGCTGCTGAGACACTGCATCCTTTAAAACCTCTATGGAACAAACTACATCCATCAGTTGTTAGCTGTTGAGACACTGCATCCTTTAAAACCTCCATGGAACAAACTACCTTCATCAGTTGTTACCTGTCGATACACGGCATCCTTTAAAACCTCCATGGAACAAACTACCTGCATCAGTTGTTAGCTGTTGAGACACTGCATCCTTTAAAACCTCCATGGAACAAACTACCTGCATCTGTTGTTAGCTGTCAAGACACTGCAGCCTTTAAAATCTCCATGGAACAAACTACCTTCATCAGTTGTTACCTGTCGATACACTGCATCCTTTAAAACCTCCATGGAACAAACTACCTCCATCAGTTGTTAGCTGTTGAGACACTGCATCCTTTAAAACCTCCATGGAACAAACTACCTGCATCAGTTGTTAGCTGTCAAGACACTGCATCCTTTAAAACCTCGATGGAACAAACTACCTTCATCAGTTGTTAGCTACTGAGACACTGCAACCTTTAAAACCTCCATGGAACAAACTACCTTCATCAGTTGTTAGCTGCTTAGACACTGCATCCTTTAAAACCTCCATGGAACAAACTACCTACATCAGTTGTTAGCTGTTGAGACATGGCATCCATTAAAACCTCTCTGGAACAAACTACCTCCATCAGTTGTTAGCTGTTGAGACACTGCATCCTTTAAAACCTCCATGGAACAAACTACCTTCATCAGTTGTTAGCTGTTGACACGTTGCATCCTTTAAAACCTCCATGGAACAAACTACCTTCATCAGTTGTTAGCTGTCGAGACACTGCATTCTTTAAAACCTCCATGGAACAAACTACCTCCATCAGTTGTTAGCTGTTGAGACATTGCATCCTTTAAAACCTCCATGGAACAAACTACCTCCATCAGTTGTTAGCTGTTGAGACACTGCATCCTTTAAAACCTCCGTGGAATAAACTCCCTGCATCAGTTGCTAGTAGTTGAGACACTGCATCCTTTAAAACCTCTATGGAACAAACTATCTGCATCAGTTGTTAGCTACTGAGACATTGCATCCTTTAAAACCTCCATGGAACAAACTACCTGCATCAGTTGTTAGCTGTTGAGACATTGCATCCTTTAAAACCTCTATGGAACAAACTACCTCCATCAGTTGTTAGCTGTTGAGACACTGCATCCTTTAAAACCTCCATGGAACAAACTACCTGCATCAGTTGTTAGCTGCTGAGACACTGCATCCTTTAAAACCTCCATGGAACAAACTACCTTCATCAGTTGTTAGCTGCTGAGACACTGCATCCTTTAAAACCTCCATGGAACAAACTACCTTCATCAGTTGTTAGCTGCTGAGACACTGCATCCTTTAAAACCTCCATGGATCAAACTACCTTCATCAGTTGTTAGCTGTCGAGACACTGCATTCTTTAAAACCTCCATGGAACAAACTACCTCCATCAGTTGTTAGCTGTTGAGACACTGCATCCTTTAAAACCTCCGTGGAAAAAACTCCCTGCATCAGTTGCTAGTAGTTGAGACACTGCATCCTTTAAAACCTCTATGGAACAAACTATCTGCATCAGTTGTTAGCTGCTGAGACACTGCATCCTTTAAAACCTCCATGGAACAAACTACCTGCATCAGTTGGTAGCTGTTGAGACATTGCATCCTTTAAAACCTCTATGGAACAAACTACCTCCATCAGTTGTTAGCTGTTGAGACACTGCATCCTTTAAAACCTCCATGGAACAAACTACCTGCATCAGTTGTTAGCTGCTGAGACACTGCATCCTTTAAAACCTCCATGGAAAAAACTACCTTCATCAGTTGTTAGCTGTCCAGAGACTGCATCCTTTAAAACCTCCATGGAACAAACTACCTTCATCAGTTGTTACCTGTCGATACACTGCATCCTTTAAAACCTCCATGGAACAAACTACCTGCATCAGTTGTTAGCTGTTGAGACATTGCATCCTTTAAAACCTCTATGGAACAAACTACCTCCATCAGTTGTTAGCTGTTGAGACACTGCATCCTTTAAAACCTCCATGGAACAATCTACCTGCATCAGTGGTTACCTGTTGAGACACTGCATCCTTTAAAACCTCTATGGAACAAACTACCTCCATCAGTTGTTAGCTGTTGAGACACTGCATCCTTTAAAACCTCCGTGGAAAAAACTCCCTGCATCAGTTGCTAGCAGTTGAGACACTGAATCTTTTAAAACCTCCATGGAACAAACTACCTGCATCAGTTGTTAGCTGTTGACACGTTGCATCCTTTAAAACCTCTATGGAACAAACTACCTCCATCAGTTGTTAGCTGTTGAGACACTGCATCCTTTAAAACCTCTGTGGAAAAAACTCCCTGCATCAGTTGCTAGTAGTTGAGACACTGAATCTTTTAAAACCTCCATGGAACAAACTACCTGCATCAGTTGTTAGCTGTTGACACGTTGCATCCTTTAAAACCTCTATGGAACAAACTACCTCCATCAGTTGTTAGCTGTTGAGACACTGCATCCTTTAAAACCTCCATGGAACAAACTACCTGCATCAGTTGTTACCTGTTGAGACACTGCATCCTTTAAAACCTCCATGGAACAAACGATCTGCATCAATTGTTAGCTGCTGAGACACTGCATCCTTTAAAACCTCCATGGAACAAACTACCTTCATCAGTTGTTACCTGTCGATACACTGCATCCTTTAAAACCTCCATGGAACATACTACCTACATCAGTTGTTAGCTGTTGAGACATTGCATCCTTTAAAACCTCTATGGAACAAACTACCTCCATCAGTTGTTAGCTGACGAGACACTGCATCCTTTAAAACCTCCATGGAACAAACTACCTGCATCAGTTGTTAGCTGCTGAGACACTGCATCCTTTAAAACCTCCATGGAACAAACTACCTTCATCAGTTGTTAGCTGCTGAGACACTGCATCCTTTAAAACCTCCATGGAACAAACTACCTTCATCAGTTGTTAGCTGCTGAGACACTGCATCCTTTAAAACCTCCATGGATCAAACTACCTTCATCAGTTGTTAGCTGTCGAGACACTGCATTCTTTAAAACCTCCATGGAACAAACTACCTCCATCAGTTGTTAGCTGTTGAGACACTTCATCCTTTAAAACCTCCGTGGAAAAAACTCCCTGCATCAGTTGCTAGTAGTTGAGACACTGCATCCTTTAAAACCTCTATGGAACAAACTATCTGCATCAGTTGTTAGCTGCTGAGACACTGCATCCTTTAAAACCTCCATGGAACAAACTACCTGCATCAGTTGGTAGCTGTTGAGACATTGCATCCTTTAAAACCTCTATGGAACAAACTACCTCCATCAGTTGTTAGCTGTTGAGACACTGCATCCTTTAAAACCTCCATGGAACAAACTACCTGCATCAGTTGTTAGCTGCTGAGACACTGCATCCTTTAAAACCTCCATGGAAAAAACTACCTTCATCAGTTGTTAGCTGTCCAGAGACTGCATCCTTTAAAACCTCCATGGAACAAACTACCTTCATCAGTTGTTACCTGTCGATACACTGCATCCTTTAAAACCTCCATGGAACAAACTACCTGCATCAGTTGTTAGCTGTTGAGACATTGCATCCTTTAAAACCTCTATGGAACAAACTACCTCCATCAGTTGTTAGCTGTTGAGACACTGCATCCTTTAAAACCTCCATGGAACAATCTACCTGCATCAGTGGTTACCTGTTGATACACTGCATCCTTTAAAACCTCTATGGAACAAACTACCTCCATCAGTTGTTAGCTGTTGAGACACTGCATCCTTTAAAACCTCCGTGGAAAAAACTCCCTGCATCAGTTGCTAGCAGTTGAGACACTGAATCTTTTAAAACCTCCATGGAACAAACTACCTGCATCAGTTGTTAGCTGTTGACACGTTGCATCCTTTAAAACCTCTATGGAACAAACTACCTCCATCAGTTGTTAGCTGTTGAGACACTGCATCCTTTAAAACCTCTGTGGAAAAAACTCCCTGCATCAGTTGCTAGTAGTTGAGACACTGAATCTTTTAAAACCTCCATGGAACAAACTACCTGCATCAGTTGTTAGCTGTTGACACGTTGCATCCTTAAAAACCTCTATGGAACAAACTACCTCCATCAGTTGTTAGCTGTTGAGACACTGCATCCTTTAAAACCTCCATGGAACAAACTACCTGCATCAGTTGTTACCTGTTGAGACACTGCATCCTTTAAAACCTCCATGGAACAAACGATCTGCATCAATTGTTAGCTGCTGAGACACTGCATCCTTTAAAACCTCCATGGAACAAACTACCTTCATCAGTTGTTACCTGTCGATACACTGCATCCTTTAAAACCTCCATGGAACATACTACCTACATCAGTTGTTAGCTGTTGAGACATTGCATCCTTTAAAACCTCTATGGAACAAACTACCTCCATCAGTTGTTAGCTGACGAGACACTGTATCCTTTAAAACCTCCATGGAACAAACTACCTGCATCAGTTCTTAGCTGTTGACACGTTGCATCCTTTAAAACCTCTATGGAACAAACTACCTCCATCAGTTGTTAGCTGTTGAGACACTGCATCCTTTAAAACCTCCACGGAACAAACTACCTGCATCAGTTGTTACCTGTTGAGACACTGCATCCTTTAAAACCTCCATGGAACAAACTACCTTCATCAGTTGTTAGCTGTCGAGACTCTGCATCCTTTAAAACCTCCATGGAACAAACTACCTTAATCAGTTGTTAGCTGTTGAGACATTGCATCCTTTAAAACCTCTATGGAACAAACTACCTCAATCAGTTGTTAGCTGTTGAGACACTGCATCCTTTAAAACCTCCGTGGAAAAAACTCCCTGCATCAGTTGCTAGTAGTTGAGACACTGAATCTTTTAAAACCTCCATGGAACAAACTACCTGCATCAGTTGTTAGCTGCTGAGACACTGCATCCTTTAAAACCTCCATGGAACAAACTACCTGCATCAGTTGTTAGCTGTTGAGACATTGCATCCTTTAAAACCTCTATGGAACAAACTACCTCCATCTTTTGTTAACTGTTGAGACACTGCATCCTTTAAAACCTCCATGGAACAAACTACCTGCATCAGTTGTTAGCTGCTGAGACACTGCATCCTTTAAAACCTCCATGGAACAAACCACCTTCATCAGTTGTTAGCTGTCGAGACACTGCATCCTTTAAAACCTCCATGGAACAAACTACCTGCATCAGTTGTTAGCTGCTGAGACACTGCATCTTTTAAAACCTCCATGGAACAAACTACCTGCATCAGTTGTTAGCTGACGAGACACTGCATCCTTTAAAACCTCCGTGGAAAAAACTCCCTGCATCAGTTGCTAGTAGTTGAGACACTGCATCCTTTAAAACCTCTATGGAACAAACTATCTGAATCAGTTGTTAGCTGCTGAGACACTGCATCCTTTAAAACCTCCATGGAACAAACTACCTGCATCAGTTGTTAGCTGTTGAGACATTGCATCCTTTAAAACCTCTATGGAACAAACTACCTCCATCAGTTGTTAACTGTTGAGACACTGCATCCTTTAAAACCTCCATGGAACAATCTACCTGCATCAGTGGTTACCTGTTGAGACACTGCATCCTTTAAAACCTCTATGGAACAAACTACCTCCATCAGTTGTTAGCTGTTGAGACACTGCATCCTTTAAAACCTCCGTGGAAAAAACTCCCTGCATCAGTTGCTAGCAGTTGAGACACTGAATCTTTTAAAACCTCCATGGAACAAACTACCTGCATCAGTTGTTAGCTGTTGACACGTTGCATCCTTTAAAACCTCTATGGAACAAACTACCTCCATCAGTTGTTAGCTGTTGAGACACTGCATCCTTTAAAACCTCTGTGGAAAAAACTCCCTGCATCAGTTGCTAGCAGTTGAGACACTGAATCTTTTAAAACCTCCATGGAACAAACTACCTCCATCAGTTGTTAGCTGTTGAGACACTGCATCCTTTAAAACCTCCATGGAACAAACTACCTGCATCAGTTGTTAGCTGCTGAGACACTGCATCCTTTAAAACCTCCATGGAACAAACCACCTTCATCAGTTGTTAGCTGTCGAGACACTGCATCCTTTAAAACCTCCATGGAACAAACTACCTGCATCAGTTGTTAGCTGCTGAGACACTGCATCTTTTAAAACCTCCATGGAACAAACTACCTGCATCAGTTGTTAGCTGACGAGACACTGCATCCTTTAAAACCTCCGTGGAAAAAACTCCCTGCATCAGTTGCTAGTAGTTGAGACACTGCATCCTTTAAAACCTCTATGGAACAAACTATCTGCATCAGTTGTTAGCTGCTGAGACACTGCATCCTTTAAAACCTCCATGGAACAATCTACCTGCATCAGTGGTTACCTGTTGAGACACTGCATCCTTTAAAACCTCTATGGAACAAACTACCTCCATCAGTTGTTAGCTGTTGAGAAACTGCATCCTTTAAAACCTCCGTGGAAAAAACTCCCTGCATCAGTTGCTAGCAGTTGAGACACTGAATCTTTTAAAACCTCCATGGAACAAACTACCTGCATCAGTTGTTAGCTGTTGACACGTTGCATCCTTTAAAACCTCTATGGAACAAACTACCTCCATCAGTTGTTAGCTGTTGAGACACTGCATCCTTTAAAACCTCTGTGGAAAAAACTCCCTGCATCAGTTGCTAGCAGTTGAGACACTGAATCTTTTAAAACCTCCATGGAACAAACTACCTGCATCAGTTGTTAGCTGTTGACACGTTGCATCCTTTAAAACCTCTATGGAACAAACTACCTCCATCAGTTGTTAGCTGTTGAGACACTGCATCCTTTAAAACCTCCATGGAACAAACTACCTGCATCAGTTGTTACCTGTTGAGACACTGCATCCTTTAAAACCTCCATGGAACAAACAATCTGCATCAATTGTTAGCTGCTGAGACACTGCATCCTTTAAAACCTCCATGGAACAAACTACCTTCATCAGTTGTTACCTGTCGATACACTGCATCCTTTAAAACCTCCATGGAACATACTACCTGCATCAGTTGTTAGCTGTTGAGACATTGCATCCTTTAAAACCTCTATGGAACAAACTACCTCCATCAGTTGTTAGCTGACGAGACACTGTATCCTTTAAAACCTCCATGGAACAAACTACCTGCATCAGTTCTTAGCTGTTGACACGTTGCATCCTTTAAAACCTCTATGGAACAAACTACCTCCATCAGTTGTTAGCTGTTGAGACACTGCATCCTTTAAAACCTCCACGGAACAAACTACCTGCATCAGTTGTTACCTGTTGAGACACTGCATCCTTTAAAACCTCCATGGAACAAACTACCTGCATCAGTTGTTAGCTGTTGAGACATTGCATCCTTTAAAACCTCTATGGAACAAACTACCTCCATCTTTTGTTAACTGTTGAGACACTGCATCCTTTAAAACCTCCATGGAACAAACTACCTGCATCAGTTGTTAGCTGCTGAGACACTGCATCCTTTAAAACCTCCATGGAACAAACCACCTTCATCAGTTGTTAGCTGTCGAGACACTGCATCCTTTAAAACCTCCATGGAACAAACTACCTGCATCAGTTGTTAGCTGCTGAGACACTGCATCTTTTAAAACCTCCATGGAACAAACTACCTGCATCAGTTGTTAGCTGACGAGACACTGCATCCTTTAAAACCTCCGTGGAAAAAACTCCCTGCATCAGTTGCTAGTAGTTGAGACACTACATCCTTTAAAACCTCTATGGAACAAACTATCTGAATCAGTTGTTAGCTGCTGAGACACTGCATCCTTTAAAACCTCCATGGAACAAACTACCTGCATCAGTTGTTAGCTGTTGAGACATTGCATCCTTTAAAACCTCTATGGAACAAACTACCTCCATCAGTTGTTAGCTGTTGAGACACTGCATCCTTTAAAACCTCCATGGAACAATCTACCTGCATCAGTGGTTACCTGTTGAGACACTGCATCCTTTAAAACCTCTATGGAACAAACTACCTCCATCAGTTGTTAGCTGTTGAGACACTGCATCCTTTAAAACCTCCGTGGAAAAAACTCCCTGCATCAGTTGCTAGCAGTTGAGACACTGAATCTTTTAAAACCTCCATGGAACAAACTACCTGCATCAGTTGTTAGCTGTTGACACGTTGCATCCTTTAAAACCTCTATGGAACAAACTACCTCCATCAGTTGTTAGCTGTTGAGACACTGCATCCTTTAAAACCTCTGTGGAAAAAACTCCCTGCATCAGTTGCTAGCAGTTGAGACACTGAATCTTTTAAAACCTCCATGGAACAAACTACCTGCATCAGTTGTTAGCTGTTGACACGTTGCATCCTTTAAAACCTCTATGGAACAAACTACCTCCATCAGTTGTTAGCTGTTGAGACACTGCATCCTTTAAAACCTCCATGGAACAAACTACCTGCATCAGTTGTTACCTGTTGAGACACTGCATCCTTTAAAACCTCCATGGAACAAACAATCTGCATCAATTGTTAGCTGCTGAGACACTGCATCCTTTAAAACCTCCATGGAACAAACTACCTTCATCAGTTGTTACCTGTCGATACACTGCATCCTTTAAAACCTCCATGGAACATACTACCTGCATCAGTTGTTAGCTGTTGAGACATTGCATCCTTTAAAACCTCTATGGAACAAACTACCTCCATCAGTTGTTAGCTGACGAGACACTGTATCCTTTAAAACCTCCATGGAACAAACTACCTGCATCAGTTCTTAGCTGTTGACACGTTGCATCCTTTAAAACCTCTATGGAACAAACTACCTCCATCAGTTGTTAGCTGTTGAGACACTGCATCCTTTAAAACCTCCACGGAACAAACTACCTGCATCAGTTGTTACCTGTTGAGACATTGCATCCTTTAAAACCTCTATGGAACAAACTACCTCCATCTTTTGTTAACTGTTGAGACACTGCATCCTTTAAAACCTCCATGGAACAAACTACCTGCATCAGTTGTTAGCTGCTGAGACACTGCATCCTTTAAAACCTCCATGGAACAAACCACCTTCATCAGTTGTTAGCTGTCGAGACACTGCATCCTTTAAAACCTCCATGGAACAAACTACCTGCATCAGTTGTTAGCTGCTGAGACACTGCATCTTTTAAAACCTCCATGGAACAAACTACCTGCATCAGTTGTTAGCTGCTGAGACACTGCATCCTTTAAAACCTCCATGGAACAAACTACCTCCATCAGTTGTTAGCTGACGAGACACTGCATCCTTTAAAACCTCCGTGGAAAAAACTCCCTGCATCAGTTGCTAGTAGTTGAGACACTGCATCCTTTAAAACCTCTATGGAACAAACTATCTGAATCAGTTGTTAGCTGCTGAGACACTGCATCCTTTAAAACCTCCATGGAACAAACTACCTGCATCAGTTGTTATCTGTTGAGACATTGCATCCTTTAAAACCTCTATGGAACAAACTACCTCCATCAGTTGTTAGCTGTTGAGACACTGCATCCTTTAAAACCTCCATGGAACAATCTACCTGCATCAGTGGTTACCTGTTGAGACACTGCATCCTTTAAAACCTCTATGGAACAAACTACCTCCATCAGTTGTTAGCTGTTGAGACACTGCATCCTTTAAAACCTCCGTGGAAAAAACTCCCTGCATCAGTTGCTAGCAGTTGAGACACTGAATCTTTTAAAACCTCCATGGAACAAACTACCTGCATCAGTTGTTAGCTGTTGACACGTTGCATCCTTTAAAACCTCTATGGAACAAACTACCTCCATCAGTTGTTAGCTGTTGAGACACTGCATCCTTTAAAACCTCTGTGGAAAAAACTCCCTGCATCAGTTGCTAGCAGTTGAGACACTGAATCTTTTAAAACCTCCATGGAACAAACTACCTGCATCAGTTGTTAGCTGTTGACACGTTGCATCCTTTAAAACCTCTATGGAACAAACTACCTCCATCAGTTGTTAGCTGTTGAGACACTGCATCCTTTAAAACCTCCATGGAACAAACTACCTGCATCAGTTGTTACCTGTTGAGACACTGCATCCTTTAAAACCTCCATGGAACAAACAATCTGCATCAATTGTTAGCTGCTGAGACACTGCATCCTTTAAAACCTCCATGGAACAAACTACCTTCATCAGTTGTTACCTGTCGATACACTGCATCCTTTAAAACCTCCATGGAACATACTACCTGCATCAGTTGTTAGCTGTTGAGACATTGCATCCTTTAAAACCTCTATGGAACAAACTACCTCCATCAGTTGTTAGCTGACGAGACACTGTATCCTTTAAAACCTCCATGGAACAAACTACCTGCATCAGTTCTTAGCTGTTGACACGTTGCATCCTTTAAAACCTCTATGGAACAAACTACCTCCATCAGTTGTTAGCTGTTGAGACACTGCATCCTTTAAAACCTCCACGGAACAAACTACCTGCATCAGTTGTTACCTGTTGAGACACTGCATCCTTTAAAACCTCCATGGAACAAACTACCTTCATCAGTTGTTAGCTGTCGAGACTCTGCATCCTTTAAAACCTCCATGGAACAAACTACCTTAATCAGTTGTTAGCTGTTGAGACATTGCATCCTTTAAAACCTCTATGGAACAAACTACCTCAATCAGTTGTTAGCTGTTGAGACACTGCATCCTTTAAAACCTCCGTGGAAAAAACTCCCTGCATCAGTTGCTAGTAGATGAGACACTGAATCTTTTAAAACCTCCATGGAACAAACTACCTGCATCAGTTGTTAGCTGCTGAGACACTGCATCCTTTAAAACCTCCATGGAACAAACTACCTGCATCAGTTGTTAGCTGTTGAGACATTGCATCCTTTAAAACCTCTATGGAACAAACTACCTCCATCTTTTGTTAGCTGTTGAGACACTGCATCCTTTAAAACCTCCATGGAACAAACTACCTGCATCAGTTGTTAGCTGCTGAGACACTGCATCCTTTAAAACCTCCATGGAACAAACCACCTTCATCAGTTGTTAGCTGTCGAGACACTGCATCCTTTAAAACCTCCATGGAACAAACTACCTGCATCAGTTGTTAGCTGCTGAGACACTGCATCTTTTAAAACCTCCATGGAACAAACTACCTGCATCAGTTGTTAGCTGACGAGACACTGCATCCTTTAAAACCTCCGTGGAAAAAACTCCCTGCATCAGTTGCTAGTAGTTGAGACACTGCATCCTTTAAAACCTCTATGGAACAAACTATCTGCATCAGTTGTTAGCTGCTGAGACACTGCATCCTTTAAAACCTCCATGGAACAAACTACCTGCATCAGTTGTTAGCTGTTGAGACATTGCATCCTTTAAAACCTCTATGGAACAAACTACCTCCATCAGTTGTTAGCTGTTGAGACACTGCATCCTTTAAAACCTCCATGGAACAAACTACCTGCATCAGTTGTTAGCTGCTGAGACACTGCATCCTTTAAAACCTCCATGGAACAAACCACCTTCATCAGTTGTTAGCTGTCGAGACACTGCATCCTTTAAAACCTCCATGGAACAAACTACCTGCATCAGTTGTTAGCTGCTGAGACACTGCATCTTTTAAAACCTCCATGGAACAAACTACCTGCATCAGTTGTTAGCTGACGAGACACTGCATCCTTTAAAACCTCCGTGGAAAAAACTCCCTGCATCAGTTGCTAGTAGTTGAGACACTGCATCCTTTAAAACCTCTATGGAACAAACTATCTGCATCAGTTGTTAGCTGCTGAGACACTGCATCCTTTAAAACCTCCATGGAACAAACTACCTGCATCAGTTGTTAGCTGTTGAGACATTGCATCCTTTAAAACCTCTATGGAACAAACTACCTCCATCAGTTGTTAGCTGTTGAGACACTGCATCCTTTAAAACCTCCATGGAACAATCTACCTGCATCAGTGGTTACCTGTTGAGACACTGCATCCTTTAAAACCTCTATGGAACAAACTACCTCCATCAGTTGTTAGCTGTTGAGAAACTGCATCCTTTAAAACCTCCGTGGAAAAAACTCCCTGCATCAGTTGCTAGCAGTTGAGACACTGAATCTTTTAAAACCTCCATGGAACAAACTACCTGCATCAGTTGTTAGCTGTTGACACGTTGCATCCTTTAAAACCTCTATGGAACAAACTACCTCCATCAGTTGTTAGCTGTTGAGACACTGCATCCTTTAAAACCTCTGTGGAAAAAACTCCCTGCATCAGTTGCTAGCAGTTGAGACACTGAATCTTTTAAAACCTCCATGGAACAAACTACCTGCATCAGTTGTTAGCTGTTGACACGTTGCATCCTTTAAAACCTCTATGGAACAAACTACCTCCATCAGTTGTTAGCTGTTGAGACACTGCATCCTTTAAAACCTCCATGGAACAAACTACCTGCATCAGTTGTTACCTGTTGAGACACTGCATCCTTTAAAACCTCCATGGAACAAACAATCTGCATCAATTGTTAGCTGCTGAGACACTGCATCCTTTAAAACCTCCATGGAACAAACTACCTTCATCAGTTGTTACCTGTCGATACACTGCATCCTTTAAAACCTCCATGGAACATACTACCTGCATCAGTTGTTAGCTGTTGAGACATTGCATCCTTTAAAACCTCTATGGAACAAACTACCTCCATCAGTTGTTAGCTGACGAGACACTGTATCCTTTAAAACCTCCATGGAACAAACTACCTGCATCAGTTCTTAGCTGTTGACACGTTGCATCCTTTAAAACCTCTATGGAACAAACTACCTCCATCAGTTGTTAGCTGTTGAGACACTGCATCCTTTAAAACCTCCACGGAACAAACTACCTGCATCAGTTGTTACCTGTTGAGACACTGCATCCTTTAAAACCTCCATGGAACAAACTACCTTCATCAGTTGTTAGCTGTCGAGACTCTGCATCCTTTAAAACCTCCATGGAACAAACTACCTTAATCAGTTGTTAGCTGTTGAGACATTGCATCCTTTAAAACCTCTATGGAACAAACTACCTCAATCAGTTGTTAGCTGTTGAGACACTGCATCCTTTAAAACCTCCGTGGAAAAAACTCCCTGCATCAGTTGCTAGTAGATGAGACACTGAATCTTTTAAAACCTCCATGGAACAAACCACCTTCATCAGTTGTTAGCTGTCGAGACACTGCATCCTTTAAAACCTCCATGGAACAAACTACCTGCATCAGTTGTTAGCTGCTGAGACACTGCATCTTTTAAAACCTCCATGGAACAAACTACCTTAATCAGTTGTTAGCTGTTGAGACATTGCATCCTTTAAAACCTCTATGGAACAAACTACCTCAATCAGTTGTTAGCTGTTGAGACACTGCATCCTTTAAAACCTCCGTGGAAAAAACTCCCTGCATCAGTTGCTAGTAGATGAGACACTGAATCTTTTAAAACCTCCATGGAACAAACTACCTGCATCAGTTGTTAGCTGCTGAGACACTGCATCCTTTAAAACCTCCATGGAACAAACTACCTGCATCAGTTGTTAGCTGTTGAGACATTGCATCCTTTAAAACCTCTATGGAACAAACTACCTCCATCTTTTGTTAGCTGTTGAGACACTGCATCCTTTAAAACCTCCATGGAACAAACTACCTGCATCAGTTGTTAGCTGCTGAGACACTGCATCCTTTAAAACCTCCATGGAACAAACCACCTTCATCAGTTGTTAGCTGTCGAGACACTGCATCCTTTAAAACCTCCATGGAACAAACTACCTGCATCAGTTGTTAGCTGCTGAGACACTGCATCTTTTAAAACCTCCATGGAACAAACTACCTGCATCAGTTGTTAGCTGACGAGACACTGCATCCTTTAAAACCTCCGTGGAAAAAACTCCCTGCATCAGTTGCTAGTAGTTGAGACACTGCATCCTTTAAAACCTCTATGGAACAAACTATCTGCATCAGTTGTTAGCTGCTGAGACACTGCATCCTTTAAAACCTCCATGGAACAAACTACCTGCATCAGTTGTTAGCTGTTGAGACATTGCATCCTTTAAAACCTCTATGGAACAAACTACCTCCATCAGTTGTTAGCTGTTGAGACACTGCATCCTTTAAAACCTCCATGGAACAAACTACCTGCATCAGTTGTTAGCTGCTGAGACACTGCATCCTTTAAAACCTCCATGGAACAAACCACCTTCATCAGTTGTTAGCTGTCGAGACACTGCATCCTTTAAAACCTCCATGGAACAAACTACCTGCATCAGTTGTTAGCTGCTGAGACACTGCATCTTTTAAAACCTCCATGGAACAAACTACCTGCATCAGTTGTTAGCTGACGAGACACTGCATCCTTTAAAACCTCCGTGGAAAAAACTCCCTGCATCAGTTGCTAGTAGTTGAGACACTGCATCCTTTAAAACCTCTATGGAACAAACTATCTGCATCAGTTGTTAGCTGCTGAGACACTGCATCCTTTAAAACCTCCATGGAACAAACTACCTGCATCAGTTGTTAGCTGTTGAGACATTGCATCCTTTAAAACCTCTATGGAACAAACTACCTCCATCAGTTGTTAGCTGTTGAGACACTGCATCCTTTAAAACCTCCATGGAACAATCTACCTGCATCAGTGGTTACCTGTTGAGACACTGCATCCTTTAAAACCTCTATGGAACAAACTACCTCCATCAGTTGTTAGCTGTTGAGACACTGCATCCTTTAAAACCTCCGTGGAAAAAACTCCCTGCATCAGTTGCTAGCAGTTGAGACACTGAATCTTTTAAAACCTCCATGGAACAAACTACCTGCATCAGTTGTTAGCTGTTGACACGTTGCATCCTTTAAAACCTCTATGGAACAAACTACCTCCATCAGTTGTTAGCTGTTGAGACACTGCATCCTTTAAAACCTCTGTGGAAAAAACTCCCTGCATCAGTTGCTAGCAGTTGAGACACTGAATCTTTTAAAACCTCCATGGAACAAACTACCTGCATCAGTTGTTAGCTGTTGACACGTTGCATCCTTTAAAACCTCTATGGAACAAACTACCTCCATCAGTTGTTAGCTGTTGAGACACTGCATCCTTTAAAACCTCCATGGAACAAACTACCTGCATCAGTTGTTACCTGTTGAGACACTGCATCCTTTAAAACCTCCATGGAACAAACAATCTGCATCAATTGTTAGCTGCTGAGACACTGCATCCTTTAAAACCTCCATGGAACAAACTACCTTCATCAGTTGTTACCTGTCGATACACTGCATCCTTTAAAACCTCCATGGAACATACTACCTGCATCAGTTGTTAGCTGTTGAGACATTGCATCCTTTAAAACCTCTATGCAACAAACTACCTCCATCAGTTGTTAGCTGACGAGACACTGTATCCTTTAAAACCTCCATGGAACAAACTACCTGCATCAGTTCTTAGCTGTTGACACGTTGCATCCTTTAAAACCTCTATGGAACAAACTACCTCCATCAGTTGTTAGCTGTTGAGACACTGCATCCTTTAAAACCTCCACGGAACAAACTACCTGCATCAGTTGTTACCTGTTGAGACACTGCATCCTTTAAAACCTCCATGGAACAAACTACCTTCATCAGTTGTTAGCTGTCGAGACTCTGCATCCTTTAAAACCTCCATGGAACAAACTACCTTAATCAGTTGTTAGCTGTTGAGACATTGCATCCTTTAAAACCTCTATGGAACAAACTACCTCAATCAGTTGTTAGCTGTTGAGACACTGCATCCTTTAAAACCTCCGTGGAAAAAACTCCCTGCATCAGTTGCTAGTAGATGAGACACTGAATCTTTTAAAACCTCCATGGAACAAACTACCTGCATCAGTTGTTAGCTGCTGAGACACTGCATCCTTTAAAACCTCCATGGAACAAACTACCTGCATCAGTTGTTAGCTGTTGAGACATTGCATCCTTTAAAACCTCTATGGAACAAACTACCTCCATCTTTTGTTAGCTGTTGAGACACTGCATCCTTTAAAACCTCCATGGAACAAACTACCTGCATCAGTTGTTAGCTGCTGAGACACTGCATCCTTTAAAACCTCCATGGAACAAACCACCTTCATCAGTTGTTAGCTGTCGAGACACTGCATCCTTTAAAACCTCCATGGAACAAACTACCTGCATCAGTTGTTAGCTGCTGAGACACTGCATCTTTTAAAACCTCCATGGAACAAACTACCTGCATCAGTTGTTAGCTGACGAGACACTGCATCCTTTAAAACCTCCGTGGAAAAAACTCCCTGCATCAGTTGCTAGTAGTTGAGACACTGCATCCTTTAAAACCTCTATGGAACAAACTATCTGCATCAGTTGTTAGCTGCTGAGACACTGCATCCTTTAAAACCTCCATGGAACAAACTACCTGCATCAGTTGTTAGCTGTTGAGACATTGCATCCTTTAAAACCTCTATGGAACAAACTACCTCCATCAGTTGTTAGCTGTTGAGACACTGCATCCTTTAAAACCTCCATGGAACAAACTACCTGCATCAGTTGTTAGCTGCTGAGACACTGCATCCTTTAAAACCTCCATGGAAAAAACTACCTTCATCAGTTGTTAGCTGTCCAGAGACTGCATCCTTTAAAACCTCCATGGAACAAACTACCTTCATCAGTTGTTACCTGTCGATACACTGCATCCTTTAAAACCTCCATGGAACAAACTACCTGCATCAGTTGTTAGCTGTTGAGACATTGCATCCTTTAAAACCTCTATGGAACAAACTACCTCCATCAGTTGTTAGCTGTTGAGACACTGCATCCTTTAAAACCTCCATGGAACAATCTACCTGCATCAGTGGTTACCTGTTGAGACACTGCATCCTTTAAAACGTCTATGGAACAAACTACCTCCATCAGTTGTTAGCTGTTGAGACACTGCATCCTTTAAAACCTCCGTGGAAAAAACTCCCTGCATCAGTTGAGACACTGAATCTTTTAAAACCTCCATGGAACAAACTACCTGCATCAGTTGTTAGCTGTTGACACGTTGCATCCTTTAAAACCTCTATGGAACAAACTACCTCCATCAGTTGTTAGCTGTTGAGACACTGCATCCTTTAAAACCTCCGTGGAAAAAACTCCCTGCATCAGTTGCTAGCAGTTGAGACACTGAATCTTTTAAAACCTCCATGGAACAAACTACCTGCATCAGTTGTTAGCTGTTGACACGTTGCATCCTTTAAAACCTCTATGGAACAAACTACCTCCATCAGTTGTTAGCTGTTGAGACACTGCATCCTTTAAAACCTCTGTGGAAAAAACTCCCTGCATCAGTTGCTAGCAGTTGAGACACTGAATCTTTTAAAACCTCCATGGAACAAACTACCTGCATCAGTTGTTAGCTGTTGACACGTTGCATCCTTTAAAACCTCTATGGAACAAACTACCTCCATCAGTTGTTAGCTGTTGAGACACTGCATCCTTTAAAACCCCCATGGAACAAACTACCTGCATCAGTTGTTACCTGTTGAGACACTGCATCCTTTAAAACCTCCATGGAACAAACAATCTGCATCAATTGTTAGCTGCTGAGACACTGCATCCTTTAAAACCTCCATGGAACAAACTACCTTCATCAGTTGTTACCTGTCGATACACTGCATCCTTTAAAACCTCCATGGAACATACTACCTGCATCAGTTGTTAGCTGTTGAGACATTGCATCCTTTAAAACCTCTATGGAACAAACTACCTCCATCAGTTGTTAGCTGACGAGACACTGTATCCTTTAAAACCTCCATGGAACAAACTACCTGCATCAGTTCTTAGCTGTTGACACGTTGCATCCTTTAAAACCTCTATGGAACAAACTACCTCCATCAGTTGTTAGCTGTTGAGACACTGCATCCTTTAAAACCTCCACGGAACAAACTACCTGCATCAGTTGTTACCTGTTGAGACACTGCATCCTTTAAAACCTCCATGGAACAAACTACCTTCATCAGTTGTTAGCTGTCGAGACTCTGCATCCTTTAAAACCTCCATGGAACAAACTACCTTAATCAGTTGTTAGCTGTTGAGACATTGCATCCTTTAAAACCTCTATGGAACAAACTACCTCAATCAGTTGTTAGCTGTTGAGACACTGCATCCTTTAAAACCTCCGTGGAAAAAACTCCCTGCATCAGTTGCTAGTAGATGAGACACTGAATCTTTTAAAACCTCCATGGAACAAACTACCTGCATCAGTTGTTAGCTGCTGAGACACTGCATCCTTTAAAACCTCCATGGAACAAACTACCTGCATCAGTTGTTAGCTGTTGAGACATTGCATCCTTTAAAACCTCTATGGAACAAACTACCTCCATCTTTTGTTAGCTGTTGAGACACTGCATCCTTTAAAACCTCCATGGAACAAACTACCTGCATCAGTTGTTAGCTGCTGAGACACTGCATCCTTTAAAACCTCCATGGAACAAACCACCTTCATCAGTTGTTAGCTGTCGAGACACTGCATCCTTTAAAACCTCCATGGAACAAACTACCTGCATCAGTTGTTAGCTGCTGAGACACTGCATCTTTTAAAACCTCCATGGAACAAACTACCTGCATCAGTTGTTAGCTGACGAGACACTGCATCCTTTAAAACCTCCGTGGAAAAAACTCCCTGCATCAGTTGCTAGTAGTTGAGACACTGCATCCTTTAAAACCTCTATGGAACAAACTATCTGCATCAGTTGTTAGCTGCTGAGACACTGCATCCTTTAAAACCTCCATGGAACAAACTACCTGCATCAGTTGTTAGCTGTTGAGACATTGCATCCTTTAAAACCTCTATGGAACAAACTACCTCCATCAGTTGTTAGCTGTTGAGACACTGCATCCTTTAAAACCTCCATGGAACAAACTACCTGCATCAGTTGTTAGCTGCTGAGACACTGCATCCTTTAAAACCTCCATGGAAAAAACTACCTTCATCAGTTGTTAGCTGTCCAGAGACTGCATCCTTTAAAACCTCCATGGAACAAACTACCTTCATCAGTTGTTACCTGTCGATACACTGCATCCTTTAAAACCTCCATGGAACAAACTACCTGCATCAGTTGTTAGCTGTTGAGACATTGCATCCTTTAAAACCTCTATGGAACAAACTACCTCCATCAGTTGTTAGCTGTTGAGACACTGCATCCTTTAAAACCTCCATGGAACAATCTACCTGCATCAGTGGTTACCTGTTGAGACACTGCATCCTTTAAAACCTCTATGGAACAAACTACCTCCATCAGTTGTTAGCTGTTGAGACACTGCATCCTTTAAAACCTCCGTGGAAAAAACTCCCTGCATCAGTTGAGACACTGAATCTTTTAAAACCTCCATGGAACAAACTACCTGCATCAGTTGTTAGCTGTTGACACGTTGCATCCTTTAAAACCTCTATGGAACAAACTACCTCCATCAGTTGTTAGCTGTTGAGACACTGCATCCTTTAAAACCTCTGTGGAAAAAACTCCCTGCATCAGTTGCTAGCAGTTGAGACACTGAATCTTTTAAAACCTCCATGGAACAAACTACCTGCATCAGTTGTTAGCTGTTGACACGTTGCATCCTTTAAAACCTCTATGGAACAAACTACCTCCATCAGTTGTTAGCTGTTAAGACACTGCATCCTTTAAAACCTCTGTGGAAAAAACTCCCTGCATCAGTTGCTAGTAGTTGAGACACTGAATCTTTTAAAACCTCCATGGAACAAACTACCTGCATCAGTTGTTAGCTGTTGACACGTTGCATCCTTTAAAACCTCTATGGAACAAACTACCTCAATCAGTTGTTAGCTGTTGAGACACTGCATCCTTTAAAACCTCCATGGAACAAACTACCTGCATCAGTTGTTACCTGTTGAGACACTGCATCCTTTAAAACCTCCATGGAACAAACAATCTGCATCAATTGTCAGCTGCTGAGACACTGCATCCTTTAAAACCTCCATGGAACAAACTACCTTCATCAGTTGTTACCTGTCGATACACTGCATCCTTTAAAACCTCCATGGAACATACTACCTGCATCAGTTGTTAGCTGTTGAGACATTGCATCCTTTAAAACCTCTATGGAACAAACTACCTCCATCAGTTGTTAGCTGACGAGACACTGTATCCTTTAAAACCTCCATGGAACAAACTATCTGCATCAGTTCTTAGCTGTTGACACGTTGCATCCTTTAAAACCTCTATGGAACAAACTACCTCCATCAGTTGTTAGCTGTTGAGACACTGCATCCTTTAAAACCTCCATGGAACAAACCACCTTCATCAGTTGTTAGCTGTCGAGACACTGCATCCTTTAAAACCTCCATGGAACAAACTACCTGCATCAGTTGTTAGCTGACGAGACACTGCATCCTTTAAAACCTCCGTGGAAAAAACTCCCTGCATCAGTTGCTAGTAGTTGAGACACTGCATCCTTTAAAACCTCTATGGAACAAACTATCTGCATCAGTTGTTAGCTGCTGAGACACTGCATCCTTTAAAACCTCCATGGAACAAACTACCTGCATCAGTTGTTAGCTGTTGAGACATTGCATCCTTTAAAACCTCTATGGAACAAACTACCTCCATCAGTTGTTAGCTGTTGAGACACTGCATCCTTTAAAACCTCCATGGAACAAACTACCTGCATCAGTTGTTAGCTGCTGAGACACTGCATCCTTTAAAACCTCCATGGAAAAAACTACCTTCATCAGTTGTTAGCTGTCCAGAGACTGCATCCTTTAAAACCTCCATGGAACAAACTACCTTCATCAGTTGTTACCTGTCGATACACTGCATCCTTTAAAACCTCCATGGAACAAACTACCTGCATCAGTTGTTAGCTGTTGAGACATTGAATCCTTTAAAACCTCTATGGAACAAACTACCTCCATCAGTTGTTAGCTGTTGAGACACTGCATCCTTTAAAACCTCCATGGAACAATCTACCTGCATCAGTGGTTACCTGTTGAGACACTGCATCCTTTAAAACCTCTATGGAACAAGCTACCTCCATCAGTTGTTAGCTGTTGAGACACTGCATCCTTTAAAACCTCCGTGGAAAAAACTCCCTGCATCAGTTGCTAGCAGTTGAGACACTGAATCTTTTAAAACCTCCATGGAACAAACTACCTGCATCAGTTGTTAGCTGTTGACACGTTGCATCCTTTAAAACCTCTATGGAACAAACTACCTCCATCAGTTGTTAGCTGTTGAGACACTGCATCCTTTAAAACCTCTGTGGAAAAAACTCCCTGCATCAGTTGCTAGCAGTTGAGACACTGAATCTTTTAAAACCTCCATGGAACAAACTACCTGCATCAGTTGTTAGCTGTTGACACGTTGCATCCTTTAAAACCTCTATGGAACAAACTACCTCCATCAGTTGTTAGCTGTTGAGACACTGCATCCTTTAAAACCTCTGTGGAAAAAACTCCCTGCATCAGTTGCTAGTAGTTGAGACACTGAATCTTTTAAAACCTCCATGGAACAAACTACCTGCATCAGTTGTTAGCTGTTGACACGTTGCATCCTTTAAAACCTCTATGGAACAAACTACCTCCATCAGTTGTTAGCTGTTGAGACACTGCATCCTTTAAAACCTCTATGGAACAAACTACCTGCATCAGTTGTTACCTGTTGAGACACTGCATCCTTTAAAACCTCCATGGAACAAACAATCTGCATCAATTGTTAGCTGCTGAGACACTGCATCCTTTAAAACCTCCATGGAACAAACTACCTTCATCAGTTGTTACCTGTCGATACACTGCATCCTTTAAAACCTCCATGGAACATACTACCTGCATCAGTTGTTAGCTGTTGAGACATTGCATCCTTTAAAACCTCTATGGAACAAAGTACCTCCATCAGTTGTTAGCTGACGAGACACTGTATCCTTTAAAACCTCCATGGAACAAACTACCTGCATCAGTTCTTAGCTGTTGACACGTTGCATCCTTTAAAACCTCTATGGAACAAACTACCTCCATCAGTTGTTAGCTGTTGAGACACTGCATCCTTTAAAACCTCCACGGAACAAACTACCTGCATCAGTTGTTACCTGTTGAGACACTGCATCCTTTAAAACCTCCATGGAACAAACTACCTTCATCAGTTGTTAGCTGTCGAGACTCTGCATCCTTTAAAACCTCCATGGAACAAACTACCTTAATCAGTTGTTAGCTGTTGAGACATTGCATCCTTTAAAACCTCTATGGAACAAACTACCTCAATCAGTTGTTAGCTGTTGAGACACTGCATCCTTTAAAACCTCCGTGGAAAAAACTCCCTGCATCAGTTGCTAGTAGATGAGACACTGAATCTTTTAAAACCTCCATGGAACAAACTACCTGCATCAGTTGTTAGCTGCTGAGACACTGCATCCTTTAAAACCTCCATGGAACAAACTACCTGCATCAGTTGTTAGCTGTTGAGACATTGCATCCTTTAAAACCTCTATGGAACAAACTACCTCCATCTTTTGTTAGCTGTTGAGACACTGCATCCTTTAAAACCTCCATGGAACAAACTACCTGCATCAGTTGTTAGCTGCTGAGACACTGCATCCTTTAAAACCTCCATGGAACAAACCACCTTCATCAGTTGTTAGCTGTCGAGACACTGCATCCTTTAAAACCTCCATGGAACAAACTACCTGCATCAGTTGTTAGCTGCTGAGACACTGCATCTTTTAAAACCTCCATGGAACAAACTACCTGCATCAGTTGTTAGCTGACGAGACACTGCATCCTTTAAAACCTCCGTGGAAAAAACTCCCTGCATCAGTTGCTAGTAGTTGAGACACTGCATCCTTTAAAACCTCTATGGAACAAACTATCTGCATCAGTTGTTAGCTGCTGAGACACTGCATCCTTTAAAACCTCCATGGAACAAACTACCTGCATCAGTTGTTAGCTGTTGAGACATTGCATCCTTTAAAACCTCTATGGAACAAACTACCTCCATCAGTTGTTAGCTGTTGAGACACTGCATCCTTTAAAACCTCCATGGAACAAACTACCTGCATCAGTTGTTAGCTGCTGAGACACTGCATCCTTTAAAACCTCCATGGAAAAAACTACCTTCATCAGTTGTTAGCTGTCCAGAGACTGCATCCTTTAAAACCTCCATGGAACAAACTACCTTCATCAGTTGTTACCTGTCGATACACTGCATCCTTTAAAACCTCCATGGAACAAACTACCTGCATCAGTTGTTAGCTGTTGAGACATTGCATCCTTTAAAACCTCTATGGAACAAACTACCTCCATCAGTTGTTAGCTGTTGAGACACTGCATCCTTTAAAACCTCCATGGAACAATCTACCTGCATCAGTGGTTACCTGTTGAGACACTGCATCCTTTAAAACCTCTATGGAACAAACTACCTCCATCAGTTGTTAGCTGTTGAGACACTGCATCCTTTAAAACCTCCGTGGAAAAAACTCCCTGCATCAGTTGAGACACTGAATCTTTTAAAACCTCCATGGAACAAACTACCTGCATCAGTTGTTAGCTGTTGACACGTTGCATCCTTTAAAACCTCTATGGAACAAACTACCTCCATCAGTTGTTAGCTGTTGAGACACTGCATCCTTTAAAACCTCTGTGGAAAAAACTCCCTGCATCAGTTGCTAGCAGTTGAGACACTGAATCTTTTAAAACCTCCATGGAACAAACTACCTGCATCAGTTGTTAGCTGTTGACACGTTGCATCCTTTAAAACCTCTATGGAACAAACTACCTCCATCAGTTGTTAGCTGTTAAGACACTGCATCCTTTAAAACCTCTGTGGAAAAAACTCCCTGCATCAGTTGCTAGTAGTTGAGACACTGAATCTTTTAAAACCTCCATGGAACAAACTACCTGCATCAGTTGTTAGCTGTTGACACGTTGCATCCTTTAAAACCTCTATGGAACAAACTACCTCCATCAGTTGTTAGCTGTTGAGACACTGCATCCTTTAAAACCTCCATGGAACAAACTACCTGCATCAGTTGTTACCTGTTGAGACACTGCATCCTTTAAAACCTCCATGGAACAAACAATCTGCATCAATTGTCAGCTGCTGAGACACTGCATCCTTTAAAACCTCCATGGAACAAACTACCTTCATCAGTTGTTACCTGTCGATACACTGCATCCTTTAAAACCTCCATGGAACATACTACCTGCATCAGTTGTTAGCTGTTGAGACATTGCATCCTTTAAAACCTCTATGGAACAAACTACCTCCATCAGTTGTTAGCTGACGAGACACTGTATCCTTTAAAACCTCCATGGAACAAACTATCTGCATCAGTTCTTAGCTGTTGACACGTTGCATCCTTTAAAACCTCTATGGAACAAACTACCTCCATCAGTTGTTAGCTGTTGAGACACTGCATCCTTTAAAACCTCCATGGAACAAACCACCTTCATCAGTTGTTAGCTGTCGAGACACTGCATCCTTTAAAACCTCCATGGAACAAACTAACTGCATCAGTTGTTAGCTGACGAGACACTGCATCCTTTAAAACCTCCGTGGAAAAAACTCCCTGCATCAGTTGCTAGTAGTTGAGACACTGCATCCTTTAAAACCTCTATGGAACAAACTATCTGCATCAGTTGTTAGCTGCTGAGACACTGCATCCTTTAAAACCTCCATGGAACAAACTACCTGCATCAGTTGTTAGCTGTTGAGACATTGCATCCTTTAAAACCTCTATGGAACAAACTACCTCCATCAGTTGTTAGCTGTTGAGACACTGCATCCTTTAAAACCTCCATGGAACAAACTACCTGCATCAGTTGTTAGCTGCTGAGACACTGCATCCTTTAAAACCTCCATGGAAAAAACTACCTTCATCAGTTGTTAGCTGTCCAGAGACTGCATCCTTTAAAACCTCCATGGAACAAACTACCTTCATCAGTTGTTACCTGTCGATACACTGCATCCTTTAAAACCTCCATGGAACAAACTACCTGCATCAGTTGTTAGCTGTTGAGACATTGAATCCTTTAAAACCTCTATGGAACAAACTACCTCCATCAGTTGTTAGCTGTTGAGACACTGCATCCTTTAAAACCTCCATGGAACAATCTACCTGCATCAGTGGTTACCTGTTGAGACACTGCATCCTTTAAAACCTCTATGGAACAAGCTACCTCCATCAGTTGTTAGCTGTTGAGACACTGCATCCTTTAAAACCTCCGTGGAAAAAACTCCCTGCATCAGTTGCTAGCAGTTGAGACACTGAATCTTTTAAAACCTCCATGGAACAAACTACCTGCATCAGTTGTTAGCTGTTGACACGTTGCATCCTTTAAAACCTCTATGGAACAAACTACCTCCATCAGTTGTTAGCTGTTGAGACACTGCATCCTTTAAAACCTCTGTGGAAAAAACTCCCTGCATCAGTTGCTAGCAGTTGAGACACTGAATCTTTTAAAACCTCCATGGAACAAACTACCTGCATCAGTTGTTAGCTGTTGACACGTTGCATCCTTTAAAACCTCTATGGAACAAACTACCTCCATCAGTTGTTAGCTGTTGAGACACTGCATCCTTTAAAACCTCTGTGGAAAAAACTCCCTGCATCAGTTGCTAGTAGTTGAGACACTGAATCTTTTAAAACCTCCATGGAACAAACTACCTGCATCAGTTGTTAGCTGTTGACACGTTGCATCCTTTAAAACCTCTATGGAACAAACTACCTCCATCAGTTGTTAGCTGTTGAGACACTGCATCCTTTAAAACCTCTATGGAACAAACTACCTGCATCAGTTGTTACCTGTTGAGACACTGCATCCTTTAAAACCTCCATGGAACAAACAATCTGCATCAATTGTTAGCTGCTGAGACACTGCATCCTTTAAAACCTCCATGGAACAAACTACCTTCATCAGTTGTTACCTGTCGATACACTGCATCCTTTAAAACCTCCATGGAACATACTACCTGCATCAGTTGTTAGCTGTTGAGACATTGCATCCTTTAAAACCTCTATGGAACAAAGTACCTCCATCAGTTGTTAGCTGACGAGACACTGTATCCTTTAAAACCTCCATGGAACAAACTACCTGCATCAGTTCTTAGCTGTTGACACGTTGCATCCTTTAAAACCTCTATGGAACAAACTACCTCCATCAGTTGTTAGCTGTTGAGACACTGCATCCTTTAAAACCTCCACGGAACAAACTACCTGCATCAGTTGTTACCTGTTGAGACACTGCATCCTTTAAAACCTCCATGGAACAAACTACCTTCATCAGTTGTTAGCTGTCGAGACTCTGCATCCTTTAAAACCTCCATGGAACAAACCACCTTCATCAGTTGTTAGCTGTCGAGACACTGCATCCTTTAAAACCTCCATGGAACAAACTACCTCAATCAGTTGTTAGCTGTTGAGACACTGCATCCTTTAAAACCCCCATGGAAAAAACTCCCTGCATCAGTTGCTAGTAGTTGAGACACTGAATCTTTTAAAACCTCCATGGAACAAACTACCTGCATCAGTTGTTAGCTGCTGAGACACTGCATCCTTTAAAACCTCCATGGAACAAACTACCTGCATCAGTTGTTAGCTGTTGAGACATTGCATCCTTTAAAACCTCTATGGAACAAACTACCTCCATCTTTTGTTAGCTGTTGAGACACTGCATCCTTTAAAACCTCCATGGAACAAACTACCTGCATCAGTTGTTAGCTGCTGAGACACTGCATCCTTTAAAACCTCCATGGAACAAACCACCTTCATCAGTTGTTAGCTGTCGAGACACTGCATCCTTTAAAACCTCCATGGAACAAACTACCTGCATCAGTTTTTAGCTGCTGAGACACTGCATCTTTTAAAACCTCCATGGAACAAACTACCTGCATCAGTTGTTAGCTGACGAGACACTGCATCCTTTAAAACCTCCGTGGAAAAAACTCCCTGCATCAGTTGCTAGTAGTTGAGACACTGCATCCTTTAAAACCTCTATGGAACAAACTATCTGCATCAGTTGTTAGCTGCTGAGACACTGCATCCTTTAAAACCTCCATGGAACAAACTACCTGCATCAGTTGTTAGCTGTTGAGACATTGCATCCTTTAAAACCTCTATGGAACAAACTACCTCCATCAGTTGTTAGCTGTTGAGACACTGCATCCTTTAAAACCTCCATGGAACAATCTACCTGCATCAGTGGTTACCTGTTGAGACACTGCATCCTTTAAAACCTCTATGGAACAAACTACCTCCATCAGTTGTTAGCTGTTGAGACACTGCATCCTTTAAAACCTCCGTGGAAAAAACTCCCTGCATCAGTTGCTAGCAGTTGAGACACTGAATCTTTTAAAACCTCCATGGAACAAACTACCTGCATCAGTTGTTAGCTGTTGACACGTTGCATCCTTTAAAACCTCTATGGAACAAACTACCTCCATCAGTTGCTAGCTGTTGAGACACTGCATCCTTTAAAACCTCTGTGGAAAAAACTCCCTGCATCAGTTGCTAGTAGTTGAGACACTGAATCTTTTAAAACCTCCATGGAACAAACTACCTGCATCAGTTGTTAGCTGTTGACATGTTGCATCCTTTAAAACCTCTATGGAACAAACTACCTCCATCAGTTGTTAGCTGTTGAGACACTGCATCCTTTAAAACCTCCATGGAACAAACTACCTGCATCAGTTGTTACCTGTTGAGACACTGCATCCTTTAAAACCTCCATGGAACAAACAATCTGCATCAATTGTTAGCTGCTGAGACACTGCCTCCTTTAAAACCTCCATGGAACAAACTACCTTCATCAGTTGTTACCTGTCGATACACTGCATCCTTTAAAACCTCCATGGAACATACTACCTGCATCAGTTGTTAGCTGTTGAGACATTGCATCCTTTAAAACCTCTATGGAACAAACTACCTCCATCAGTTGTTAGCTGACGAGACACTGTATCCTTTAAAACCTCCATGGAACAAACTACCTGCATCAGTTCTTAGCTGTTGACACGTTGCATCCTTTAAAACCTCTATGGAACAAACTACCTCCATCAGTTGTTAGCTGTTGAGACACTGCATCCTTTAAAACCTCCACGGAACAAACTACCTGCATCAGTTGTTACCTGTTGAGACACTGCATCCTTTAAAACCTCCATGGAACAAACTACCTTCATCAGTTGTTAGCTGTCGAGACTCTGCATCCTTTAAAACCTCTATGGAACAAACTACCTCAATCAGTTGTTAGCTGTTGAGACACTGCATCCTTTAAAACCTCCGTGGAAAAAACTCCCTGCATCAGTTGCTAGTAGATGAGACACTGAATCTTTTAAAACCTCCATGGAACAAACTACCTGCATCAGTTGTTAGCTGCTGAGACACTGCATCCTTTAAAACCTCCATGGAACAAACTACCTGCATCAGTTGTTAGCTGTTGAGACATTGCATCCTTTAAAACCTCTATGGAACAAACTACCTCCATCTTTTGTTAGCTGTTGAGACACTGCATCCTTTAAAACCTCCATGGAACAAACTACCTGCATCAGTTGTTAGCTGCTGAGACACTGCATCCTTTAAAACCTCCATGGAACAAACCACCTTCATCAGTTGTTAGCTGTCGAGACACTGCATCCTTTAAAACCTCCATGGAACAAACTACCTGCATCAGTTGTTAGCTGCTGAGACACTGCATCTTTTAAAACCTCCATGGAACAAACTACCTGCATCAGTTGTTAGCTGACGAGACACTGCATCCTTTAAAACCTCCGTGGAAAAAACTCCCTGCATCAGTTGCTAGTAGTTGAGACACTGCATCCTTTAAAACCTCTATGGAACAAACTATCTGCATCAGTTGTTAGCTGCTGAGACACTGCATCCTTTAAAACCTCCATGGAACAAACTACCTGCATCAGTTGTTAGCTGTTGAGACATTGCATCCTTTAAAACCTCTATGGAACAAACTACCTCCATCAGTTGTTAGCTGTTGAGACACTGCATCCTTTAAAACCTCCATGGAACAAACTACCTGCATCAGTTGTTAGCTGCTGAGACACTGCATCCTTTAAAACCTCCATGGAAAAAACTACCTTCATCAGTTGTTAGCTGTCCAGAGACTGCATCCTTTAAAACCTCCATGGAACAAACTACCTTCATCAGTTGTTACCTGTCGATACACTGCATCCTTTAAAACCTCCATGGAACAAACTACCTGCATCAGTTGTTAGCTGTTGAGACATTGCATCCTTTAAAACCTCTATGGAACAAACTACCTCCATCAGTTGTTAGCTGTTGAGACACTGCATCCTTTAAAACCTCCATGGAACAATCTACCTGCATCAGTGGTTACCTGTTGAGACACTGCATCCTTTAAAACCTCTATGGAACAAACTACCTCCATCAGTTGTTAGCTGTTGAGACACTGCATCCTTTAAAACCTCCGTGGAAAAAACTCCCTGCATCAGTTGAGACACTGAATCTTTTAAAACCTCCATGGAACAAACTACCTGCATCAGTTGTTAGCTGTTGACACGTTGCATCCTTTAAAACCTCTATGGAACAAACTACCTCCATCAGTTGTTAGCTGTTGAGACACTGCATCCTTTAAAACCTCTGTGGAAAAAACTCCCTGCATCAGTTGCTAGCAGTTGAGACACTGAATCTTTTAAAACCTCCATGGAACAAACTACCTGCATCAGTTGTTAGCTGTTGACACGTTGCATCCTTTAAAACCTCTATGGAACAAACTACCTCCATCAGTTGTTAGCTGTTAAGACACTGCATCCTTTAAAACCTCTGTGGAAAAAACTCCCTGCATCAGTTGCTAGTAGTTGAGACACTGAATCTTTTAAAACCTCCATGGAACAAACTACCTGCATCAGTTGTTAGCTGTTGACACGTTGCATCCTTTAAAACCTCTATGGAACAAACTACCTCCATCAGTTGTTAGCTGTTGAGACACTGCATCCTTTAAAACCTCCATGGAACAAACTACCTGCATCAGTTGTTACCTGTTGAGACACTGCATCCTTTAAAACCTCCATGGAACAAACAATCTGCATCAATTGTCAGCTGCTGAGACACTGCATCCTTTAAAACCTCCATGGAACAAACTACCTTCATCAGTTGTTACCTGTCGATACACTGCATCCTTTAAAACCTCCATGGAACATACTACCTGCATCAGTTGTTAGCTGTTGAGACATTGCATCCTTTAAAACCTCTATGGAACAAACTACCTCCATCAGTTGTTAGCTGACGAGACACTGTATCCTTTAAAACCTCCATGGAACAAACTATCTGCATCAGTTCTTAGCTGTTGACACGTTGCATCCTTTAAAACCTCTATGGAACAAACTACCTCCATCAGTTGTTAGCTGTTGAGACACTGCATCCTTTAAAACCTCCATGGAACAAACCACCTTCATCAGTTGTTAGCTGTCGAGACACTGCATCCTTTAAAACCTCCATGGAACAAACTACCTGCATCAGTTGTTAGCTGACGAGACACTGCATCCTTTAAAACCTCCGTGGAAAAAACTCCCTGCATCAGTTGCTAGTAGTTGAGACACTGCATCCTTTAAAACCTCTATGGAACAAACTATCTGCATCAGTTGTTAGCTGCTGAGACACTGCATCCTTTAAAACCTCCATGGAACAAACTACCTGCATCAGTTGTTAGCTGTTGAGACATTGCATCCTTTAAAACCTCTATGGAACAAACTACCTCCATCAGTTGTTAGCTGTTGAGACACTGCATCCTTTAAAACCTCCATGGAACAAACTACCTGCATCAGTTGTTAGCTGCTGAGACACTGCATCCTTTAAAACCTCCATGGAAAAAACTACCTTCATCAGTTGTTAGCTGTCCAGAGACTGCATCCTTTAAAACCTCCATGGAACAAACTACCTTCATCAGTTGTTACCTGTCGATACACTGCATCCTTTAAAACCTCCATGGAACAAACTACCTGCATCAGTTGTTAGCTGTTGAGACATTGAATCCTTTAAAACCTCTATGGAACAAACTACCTCCATCAGTTGTTAGCTGTTGAGACACTGCATCCTTTAAAACCTCCATGGAACAATCTACCTGCATCAGTGGTTACCTGTTGAGACACTGCATCCTTTAAAACCTCTATGGAACAAGCTACCTCCATCAGTTGTTAGCTGTTGAGACACTGCATCCTTTAAAACCTCCGTGGAAAAAACTCCCTGCATCAGTTGCTAGCAGTTGAGACACTGAATCTTTTAAAACCTCCATGGAACAAACTACCTGCATCAGTTGTTAGCTGTTGACACGTTGCATCCTTTAAAACCTCTATGGAACAAACTACCTCCATCAGTTGTTAGCTGTTGAGACACTGCATCCTTTAAAACCTCTGTGGAAAAAACTCCCTGCATCAGTTGCTAGCAGTTGAGACACTGAATCTTTTAAAACCTCCATGGAACAAACTACCTGCATCAGTTGTTAGCTGTTGACACGTTGCATCCTTTAAAACCTCTATGGAACAAACTACCTCCATCAGTTGTTAGCTGTTGAGACACTGCATCCTTTAAAACCTCTATGGAACAAACTACCTGCATCAGTTGTTACCTGTTGAGACACTGCATCCTTTAAAACCTCCATGGAACAAACAATCTGCATCAATTGTTAGCTGCTGAGACACTGCATCCTTTAAAACCTCCATGGAACAAACTACCTTCATCAGTTGTTACCTGTCGATACACTGCATCCTTTAAAACCTCCATGGAACATACTACCTGCATCAGTTGTTAGCTGTTGAGACATTGCATCCTTTAAAACCTCTATGGAACAAAGTACCTCCATCAGTTGTTAGCTGACGAGACACTGTATCCTTTAAAACCTCCATGGAACAAACTACCTGCATCAGTTCTTAGCTGTTGACACGTTGCATCCTTTAAAACCTCTATGGAACAAACTACCTCCATCAGTTGTTAGCTGTTGACACGTTGCATCCTTTAAAACCTCTATGGAACAAACTACCTCCATCAGTTGTTAGCTGTTGAGACACTGCATCCTTTAAAACCTCTGTGGAAAAAACTCCCTGCATCAGTTGCTAGCAGTTGAGACACTGAATCTTTTAAAACCTCCATGGAACAAACTACCTGCATCAGTTGTTAGCTGTTGACACGTTGCATCCTTTAAAACCTCTATGGAACAAACTACCTCCATCAGTTGTTAGCTGTTGAGACACTGCATCCTTTAAAACCTCTGTGGAAAAAACTCCCTGCATCAGTTGCTAGTAGTTGAGACACTGAATCTTTTAAAACCTCCATGGAACAAACTACCTGCATCAGTTGTTAGCTGTTGACACGTTGCATCCTTTAAAACCTCTATGGAACAAACTACCTCCATCAGTTGTTAGCTGTTGAGACACTGCATCCTTTAAAACCTCTATGGAACAAACTACCTGCATCAGTTGTTACCTGTTGAGACACTGCATCCTTTAAAACCTCCATGGAACAAACAATCTGCATCAATTGTTAGCTGCTGAGACACTGCATCCTTTAAAACCTCCATGGAACAAACTACCTTCATCAGTTGTTACCTGTCGATACACTGCATCCTTTAAAACCTCCATGGAACATACTACCTGCATCAGTTGTTAGCTGTTGAGACATTGCATCCTTTAAAACCTCTATGGAACAAAGTACCTCCATCAGTTGTTAGCTGACGAGACACTGTATCCTTTAAAACCTCCATGGAACAAACTACCTGCATCAGTTCTTAGCTGTTGACACGTTGCATCCTTTAAAACCTCTATGGAACAAACTACCTCCATCAGTTGTTAGCTGTTGAGACACTGCATCCTTTAAAACCTCCACGGAACAAACTACCTGCATCAGTTGTTACCTGTTGAGACACTGCATCCTTTAAAACCTCCATGGAACAAACTACCTTCATCAGTTGTTAGCTGTCGAGACTCTGCATCCTTTAAAACCTCCATGGAACAAACCACCTTCATCAGTTGTTAGCTGTCGAGACACTGCATCCTTTAAAACCTCCATGGAACAAACTACCTCAATCAGTTGTTAGCTGTTGAGACACTGCATCCTTTAAAACCCCCATGGAAAAAACTCCCTGCATCAGTTGCTAGTAGTTGAGACACTGAATCTTTTAAAACCTCCATGGAACAAACTACCTGCATCAGTTGTTAGCTGCTGAGACACTGCATCCTTTAAAACCTCCATGGAACAAACTACCTGCATCAGTTGTTAGCTGTTGAGACATTGCATCCTTTAAAACCTCTATGGAACAAACTACCTCCATCTTTTGTTAGCTGTTGAGACACTGCATCCTTTAAAACCTCCATGGAACAAACTACCTGCATCAGTTGTTAGCTGCTGAGACACTGCATCCTTTAAAACCTCCATGGAACAAACCACCTTCATCAGTTGTTAGCTGTCGAGACACTGCATCCTTTAAAACCTCCATGGAACAAACTACCTGCATCAGTTTTTAGCTGCTGAGACACTGCATCTTTTAAAACCTCCATGGAACAAACTACCTGCATCAGTTGTTAGCTGACGAGACACTGCATCCTTTAAAACCTCCGTGGAAAAAACTCCCTGCATCAGTTGCTAGTAGTTGAGACACTGCATCCTTTAAAACCTCTATGGAACAAACTATCTGCATCAGTTGTTAGCTGCTGAGACACTGCATCCTTTAAAACCTCCATGGAACAAACTACCTGCATCAGTTGTTAGCTGTTGAGACATTGCATCCTTTAAAACCTCTATGGAACAAACTACCTCCATCAGTTGTTAGCTGTTGAGACACTGCATCCTTTAAAACCTCCATGGAACAATCTACCTGCATCAGTGGTTACCTGTTGAGACACTGCATCCTTTAAAACCTCTATGGAACAAACTACCTCCATCAGTTGTTAGCTGTTGAGACACTGCATCCTTTAAAACCTCCGTGGAAAAAACTCCCTGCATCAGTTGCTAGCAGTTGAGACACTGAATCTTTTAAAACCTCCATGGAACAAACTACCTGCATCAGTTGTTAGCTGTTGACACGTTGCATCCTTTAAAACCTCTATGGAACAAACTACCTCCATCAGTTGCTAGCTGTTGAGACACTGCATCCTTTAAAACCTCTGTGGAAAAAACTCCCTGCATCAGTTGCTAGTAGTTGAGACACTGAATCTTTTAAAACCTCCATGGAACAAACTACCTGCATCAGTTGTTAGCTGTTGACATGTTGCATCCTTTAAAACCTCTATGGAACAAACTACCTCCATCAGTTGTTAGCTGTTGAGACACTGCATCCTTTAAAACCTCCATGGAACAAACTACCTGCATCAGTTGTTACCTGTTGAGACACTGCATCCTTTAAAACCTCCATGGAACAAACAATCTGCATCAATTGTTAGCTGCTGAGACACTGCCTCCTTTAAAACCTCCATGGAACAAACTACCTTCATCAGTTGTTACCTGTCGATACACTGCATCCTTTAAAACCTCCATGGAACATACTACCTGCATCAGTTGTTAGCTGTTGAGACATTGCATCCTTTAAAACCTCTATGGAACAAACTACCTCCATCAGTTGTTAGCTGACGAGACACTGTATCCTTTAAAACCTCCATGGAACAAACTACCTGCATCAGTTCTTAGCTGTTGACACGTTGCATCCTTTAAAACCTCTATGGAACAAACTACCTCCATCAGTTGTTAGCTGTTGAGACACTGCATCCTTTAAAACCTCCACGGAACAAACTACCTGCATCAGTTGTTACCTGTTGAGACACTGCATCCTTTAAAACCTCCATGGAACAAACTACCTTCATCAGTTGTTAGCTGTCGAGACTCTGCATCCTTTAAAACCTCTATGGAACAAACTACCTCAATCAGTTGTTAGCTGTTGAGACACTGCATCCTTTAAAACCTCCGTGGAAAAAACTCCCTGCATCAGTTGCTAGTAGATGAGACACTGAATCTTTTAAAACCTCCATGGAACAAACTACCTGCATCAGTTGTTAGCTGCTGAGACACTGCATCCTTTAAAACCTCCATGGAACAAACTACCTGCATCAGTTGTTAGCTGTTGAGACATTGCATCCTTTAAAACCTCTATGGAACAAACTACCTCCATCTTTTGTTAGCTGTTGAGACACTGCATCCTTTAAAACCTCCATGGAACAAACTACCTGCATCAGTTGTTAGCTGCTGAGACACTGCATCCTTTAAAACCTCCATGGAACAAACCACCTTCATCAGTTGTTAGCTGTCGAGACACTGCATCCTTTAAAACCTCCATGGAACAAACTACCTGCATCAGTTGTTAGCTGCTGAGACACTGCATCTTTTAAAACCTCCATGGAACAAACTACCTGCATCAGTTGTTAGCTGACGAGACACTGCATCCTTTAAAACCTCTGTGGAAAAAACTCCCTGCATCAGTTGCTAGTAGTTGAGACACTGCATCCTTTAAAACCTCTATGGAACAAACTATCTGCATCAGTTGTTAGCTGCTGAGACACTGCATCCTTTAAAACCTCCATGGAACAAACTACCTGCATCAGTTGTTAGCTGTTGAGACATTGCATCCTTTAAAACCTCTATGGAACAAACTACCTCCATCAGTTGTTAGCTGTTGAGACACAGCATCCTTTAAAACCTCCATGGAACAAACTACCTGCATCAGTTGTTAGCTGCTGAGACACTGCATCCTTTAAAACCTCCATGGAAAAAACTACCTTCATCAGCTGTTAGCTGTCCAGAGACTGCATCCTTTAAAACCTCCATGGAACAAACTACCTTCATCAGTTGTTACCTGTCGATACACTGCATCCTTTAAAACCTCCATGGAACAAACTACCTGCATCAGTTGTTAGCTGTTGAGACATTGCATCCTTTAAAACCTCTATGGAACAAACTACCTCCATCAGTTGTTAGCTGTTGAGACACTGCATCCTTTAAAACCTCCATGGAACAATCTACCTGCATCAGTGGTTACCTGTTGAGACACTGCATCCTTTAAAACCTCTATGAAACAAACTACCTCCATCAGTTGTTAGCTGTTGAGACACTGCATCCTTTAAAACCTCCGTGGAAAAAACTCCCTGCATCAGTTGCTAGCAGTTGAGACACTGAATCTTTTAAAACCTCCATGGAACAAACTACCTGCATCAGTTGTTAGCTGTTGACACGTTGCATCCTTTAAAACCTCTATGGAACAAACTACCTCCATCAGTTGTTAGCTGTTGAGACACTGCATCCTTTAAAACCTCTGTGGAAAAAACTCCCTGCATCAGTTGCTAGCAGTTGAGACACTGAATCTTTTAAAACCTCCATGGAACAAACTACCTGCATCAGTTGTTAACTGTTGACACGTTGCATCCTTTAAAACCTCTATGGAACAAACTACCTCCATCAGTTGTTAGCTGTTGAGACACTGCATCCTTTAAAACCTCTGTGGAAAAAACTCCCTGCATCAGTTGCTAGTAGTTGAGACACTGAATCTTTTAAAACCTCCATGGAACAAACTACCTGCATCAGTTGTTAGCTGTTGACAAGTTGCATCCTTTAAAACCTCTATGGAACAAACTACCTCCATCAGTTGTTAGCTGTTGAGACACTGCATCCTTTAAAACCTCCATGGAACAAACTACCTGCATCAGTTGTTAGCTGTCCAGAGACTGCATCCTTTAAAACCTCCATGGAACAAACTACCTTCATCAGTTGTTACCTGTCGATACACTGCATCCTTTAAAACCTCCATGGAACAAACTACCTGCATCAGTTGTTAGCTGTTGAGACATTGAATCCTTTAAAACCTCTATGGAACAAACTACCTCCATCAGTTGTTAGCTGTTGAGACACTGCATCCTTTAAAACCTCCATGGAACAATCTACCTGCATCAGTGGTTACCTGTTGAGACACTGCATCCTTTAAAACCTCTATGGAACAAGCTACCTCCATCAGTTGTTAGCTGTTGAGACACTGCATCCTTTAAAACCTCCGTGGAAAAAACTCCCTGCATCAGTTGCTAGCAGTTGAGACACTGAATCTTTTAAAACCTCCATGGAACAAACTACCTGCATCAGTTGTTAGCTGTTGACACGTTGCATCCTTTAAAACCACTATGGAACAAACTACCTCCATCAGTTGTTAGCTGTTGAGACACTGCATCCTTTAAAACCTCTGTGGAAAAAACTCCCTGCATCAGTTGCTAGCAGTTGAGACACTGAATCTTTTAAAACCTCCATGGAACAAACTACCTGCATCAGTTGTTAGCTGTTGACACGTTGCATCCTTTAAAACCTCTATGGAACAAACTACCTCCATCAGTTGTTAGCTGTTGAGACACTGCATCCTTTAAAACCTCTGTGGAAAAAACTCCCTGCATCAGTTGCTAGTAGTTGAGACACTGAATCTTTTAAAACCTCCATGGAACAAACTACCTGCATCAGTTGTTAGCTGTTGACACGTTGCATCCTTTAAAACCTCTATGGAACAAACTACCTCCATCAGTTGTTAGCTGTTGAGACACTGCATCCTTTAAAACCTCTATGGAACAAACTACCTGCATCAGTTGTTACCTGTTGAGACACTGCATCCTTTAAAACCTCCATGGAACAAACAATCTGCATCAATTGTTAGCTGCTGAGACACTGCATCCTTTAAAACCTCCATGGAACAAACTACCTTCATCAGTTGTTACCTGTCGATACACTGCATCCTTTAAAACCTCCATGGAACATACTACCTGCATCAGTTGTTAGCTGTTGAGACATTGCATCCTTTAAAACCTCTATGGAACAAAGTACCTCCATCAGTTGTTAGCTGACGAGACACTGTATCCTTTAAAACCTCCATGGAACAAACTACCTGCATCAGTTCTTAGCTGTTGACACGTTGCATCCTTTAAAACCTCTATGGAACAAACTACCTCCATCAGTTGTTAGCTGTTGAGACACTGCATCCTTTAAAACCTCCACGGAACAAACTACCTGCATCAGTTGTTACCTGTTGAGACACTGCATCCTTTAAAACCTCCATGGAACAAACTACCTTCATCAGTTGTTAGCTGTCGAGACTCTGCATCCTTTAAAACCTCCATGGAACAAACTACCTTAATCAGTTGTTAGCTGTTGAGACATTGCATCCTTTAAAACCTCTATGGAACAAACTACCTCAATCAGTTGTTAGCTGTTGAGACACTGCATCCTTTAAAACCCCCATGGAAAAAACTCCCTGCATCAGTTGCTAGTAGTTGAGACACTGAATCTTTTAAAACCTCCATGGAACAAACTACCTGCATCAGTTGTTAGCTGCTGAGACACTGCATCCTTTAAAACCTCCATGGAACAAACTACCTGCATCAGTTGTTAGCTGTTGAGACATTGCATCCTTTAAAACCTCTATGGAACAAACTACCTCCATCTTTTGTTAGCTGTTGAGACACTGCATCCTTTAAAACCTCCATGGAACAAACTACCTGCATCAGTTGTTAGCTGCTGAGACACTGCATCCTTTAAAACCTCCATGGAACAAACCACCTTCATCAGTTGTTAGCTGTCGAGACACTGCATCCTTTAAAACCTCCATGGAACAAACTACCTGCATCAGTTGTTAGCTGCTGAGACACTGCATCTTTTAAAACCTCCATGGAACAAACTACCTGCATCAGTTGTTAGCTGACGAGACACTGCATCCTTTAAAACCTCTGTGGAAAAAACTCCCTGCATCAGTTGCTAGTAGTTGAGACACTGCATCCTTTAAAACCTCTATGGAACAAACTATCTGCATCAGTTGTTAGCTGCTGAGACACTGCATCCTTTAAAACCTCCATGGAACAAACTACCTGCATCAGTTGTTAGCTGTTGAGACATTGCATCCTTTAAAACCTCTATGGAACAAACTACCTCCATCAGTTGTTAGCTGTTGAGACACTGCATCCTTTAAAACCTCCATGGAACAATCTACCTGCATCAGTGGTTACCTGTTGAGACACTGCATCCTTTAAAACCTCTATGGAACAAACTACCTCCATCAGTTGTTAGCTGTTGAGACACTGCATCCTTTAAAACCTCCGTGGAAAAAACTCCCTGCATCAGTTGCTAGCAGTTGAGACACTGAATCTTTTAAAACCTCCATGGAACAAACTACCTGCATCAGTTGTTAGCTGTTGACACGTTGCATCCTTTAAAACCTCTATGGAACAAACTACCTCCATCAGTTGCTAGCTGTTGAGACACTGCATCCTTTAAAACCTCTGTGGAAAAAACTCCCTGCATCAGTTGCTAGTAGTTGAGACACTGAATCTTTTAAAACCTCCATGGAACAAACTACCTGCATCAGTTGTTAGCTGTTGACATGTTGCATCCTTTAAAACCTCTATGGAACAAACTACCTCCATCAGTTGTTAGCTGTTGAGACACTGCATCCTTTAAAACCTCCATGGAACAAACTACCTGCATCAGTTGTTACCTGTTGAGACACTGCATCCTTTAAAACCTCCATGGAACAAACAATCTGCATCAATTGTTAGCTGCTGAGACACTGCCTCCTTTAAAACCTCCATGGAACAAACTACCTTCATCAGTTGTTACCTGTCGATACACTGCATCCTTTAAAACCTCCATGGAACATACTACCTGCATCAGTTGTTAGCTGTTGAGACATTGCATCCTTTAAAACCTCTATGGAACAAACTACCTCCATCAGTTGTTAGCTGACGAGACACTGTATCCTTTAAAACCTCCATGGAACAAACTACCTGCATCAGTTCTTAGCTGTTGACACGTTGCATCCTTTAAAACCTCTATGGAACAAACTACCTCCATCAGTTGTTAGCTGTTGAGACACTGCATCCTTTAAAACCTCCACGGAACAAACTACCTGCATCAGTTGTTACCTGTTGAGACACTGCATCCTTTAAAACCTCCATGGAACAAACTACCTTCATCAGTTGTTAGCTGTCGAGACTCTGCATCCTTTAAAACCTCTATGGAACAAACTACCTCAATCAGTTGTTAGCTGTTGAGACACTGCATCCTTTAAAACCTCCGTGGAAAAAACTCCCTGCATCAGTTGCTAGTAGATGAGACACTGAATCTTTTAAAACCTCCATGGAACAAACTACCTGCATCAGTTGTTAGCTGCTGAGACACTGCATCCTTTAAAACCTCCATGGAACAAACTACCTGCATCAGTTGTTAGCTGTTGAGACATTGCATCCTTTAAAACCTCTATGGAACAAACTACCTCCATCTTTTGTTAGCTGTTGAGACACTGCATCCTTTAAAACCTCCATGGAACAAACTACCTGCATCAGTTGTTAGCTGCTGAGACACTGCATCCTTTAAAACCTCCATGGAACAAACCACCTTCATCAGTTGTTAGCTGTCGAGACACTGCATCCTTTAAAACCTCCATGGAACAAACTACCTGCATCAGTTGTTAGCTGCTGAGACACTGCATCTTTTAAAACCTCCATGGAACAAACTACCTGCATCAGTTGTTAGCTGACGAGACACTGCATCCTTTAAAACCTCTGTGGAAAAAACTCCCTGCATCAGTTGCTAGTAGTTGAGACACTGCATCCTTTAAAACCTCTATGGAACAAACTATCTGCATCAGTTGTTAGCTGCTGAGACACTGCATCCTTTAAAACCTCCATGGAACAAACTACCTGCATCAGTTGTTAGCTGTTGAGACATTGCATCCTTTAAAACCTCTATGGAACAAACTACCTCCATCAGTTGTTAGCTGTTGAGACACAGCATCCTTTAAAACCTCCATGGAACAAACTACCTGCATCAGTTGTTAGCTGCTGAGACACTGCATCCTTTAAAACCTCCATGGAAAAAACTACCTTCATCAGCTGTTAGCTGTCCAGAGACTGCATCCTTTAAAACCTCCATGGAACAAACTACCTGCATCAGTTGTTACCTGTCGATACACTGCATCCTTTAAAACCTCCATGGAACAAACTACCTGCATCAGTTGTTAGCTGTTGAGACATTGCATCCTTTAAAACCTCTATGGAACAAACTACCTCCATCAGTTGTTAGCTGTTGAGACACTGCATCCTTTAAAACCTCCATGGAACAATCTACCTGCATCAGTGGTTACCTGTTGAGACACTGCATCCTTTAAAACCTCTATGAAACAAACTACCTCCATCAGTTGTTAGCTGTTGAGACACTGCATCCTTTAAAACCTCCGTGGAAAAAACTCCCTGCATCAGTTGCTAGCAGTTGAGACACTGAATCTTTTAAAACCTCCATGGAACAAACTACCTGCATCAGTTGTTAGCTGTTGACACGTTGCATCCTTTAAAACCTCTATGGAACAAACTACCTCCATCAGTTGTTAGCTGTTGAGACACTGCATCCTTTAAAACCTCTGTGGAAAAAACTCCCTGCATCAGTTGCTAGCAGTTGAGACACTGAATCTTTTAAAACCTCCATGGAACAAACTACCTGCATCAGTTGTTAACTGTTGACACGTTGCATCCTTTAAAACCTCTATGGAACAAACTACCTCCATCAGTTGTTAGCTGTTGAGACACTGCATCCTTTAAAACCTCTGTGGAAAAAACTCCCTGCATCAGTTGCTAGTAGTTGAGACACTGAATCTTTTAAAACCTCCATGGAACAAACTACCTGCATCAGTTGTTAGCTGTTGACAAGTTGCATCCTTTAAAACCTCTATGGAACAAACTACCTCCATCAGTTGTTAGCTGTTGAGACACTGCATCCTTTAAAACCTCCATGGAACAAACTACCTGCATCAGTTGTTACCTGTTGAGACACTGCATCCTTTAAAACCTCCATGGAACAAACAATCTGCATCAATTGTTAGCTGCTGAGACACTGCATCCTTTAAAACCTCCATGGAACAAACTACCTTCATCAGTTGTTACCTGTCGATACACTGCATCCTTTAAAACCTCCATGGAACATACTACCTGCATCAGTTGTTAGCTGTTGAGACATTGCATCCTTTAAAACCTCTATGGAACAAACTACCTCCATCAGTTGTTAGCTGCTGAGACACTGTATCCTTTAAAACCTCCATGGAACAAACTACCTGCATCAGTTCTTAGCTGTTGACACGTTGCATCCTTTAAAACCTCTATGGAACAAACTACCTCCATCAGTTGTTAGCTGTTGAGACACTGCATCCTTTAAAACCTCCACGGAACAAACTACCTGCATCAGTTGTTACCTGTTGAGACACTGCATCCTTTAAAACCTCCATGGAACAAACTACCTTCATCAGTTGTTAGCTGTCGAGACTCTGCATCCTTTAAAACCTCCGTGGAAAAAACTCCCTGCATCAGTTGCTAGTAGTTGAGACACTGAATCTTTTAAAACCTCCATGGAACAAACTACCTGCATCAGTTGTTAGCTGCTGAGACACTGCATCCTTTAAAACCTCCATGGAACAAACTACCTGCATCAGTTGTTAGCTGTTGAGACATTGCATCCTTTAAAACCTCTATGGAACAAACTACCTCCATCTTTTGTTAGCTGTTGAGACACTGCATCCTTTAAAACCTCCATGGAACAAACTACCTGCATCAGTTGTTAGCTGCTGAGACACTGCATCCTTTAAAACCTCCATGGAACAAACCACCTTCATCAGTTGTTAGCTGTCGAGATACTGCATCCTTTAAAACCTCCATGGAACAAACTACCTGCATCAGTTGTTAGCTGCTGAGACACTGCATCTTTTAAAACCTCCATGGAACAAACTACCTGCATCAGTTGTTAGCTGACGAGACACTGTATCCTTTAAAACCTCCATGGAACAAACTACCTGCATCAGTTCTTAGCTGTTGACACGTTGTATCCTTTAAAACCTCTATGGAACAAACTACCTCCATCAGTTGTTAGCTGTTGAGAGACTGCATCCTTTAAAACCTCCATGGAACAAACTACCTGCATCAGTTCTTACCTGTTGAGACACTGCATCCTTTAAAACCTCCATGGAACAAACTACCCACATCAATTGTTAGCTGTCGAGACACTGCATCCTTTAAAACCTCCATGGAACAAACTACCTGCATCAGTTGTTAGCTGTCCAGACACTGCATCCTTTAAAACCTCGATGGCACAAACTACCTTCATCAGTTGTTAGCTGCTGAGACACTGCATCCTTTAAAACCTCCATGGAACAAACTACCTTCATCAGTTGTTAGCTGCTGAGACACTGCATCCTTTAAAACCGCCATGGAATAAACTACCTACATCAGTTGTTAGCTGTTGAGACATTGCATCCTTTAAAACCTCTATGGAACAAACTACCTCCATCAGTTGTTAGCTGTTGAGACACTGCATCCTTTAAAACCTCCGTGGAAAAAACTCCCTGCATCAGTTGCTAGTAGCTGAGACACTGAATCTTTTTAAACCTCCATGGAACAAACTACCTGCATCAGTTGTTAGCTGTTGACACGTTGCATCCTTTAAAACCTCTATGGAACAAACTACCTCCATCAGTTGTTAGCTGTTGAGACACTGCATCCTTTAAAACCTCTGTGGAAAAAACTCCCTGCATCAGTTGCTAGCAGTTGAGACACTGAATCTTTTAAAACCTCCATGGAACAAACTACCTGCATCAGTTGTTAACTGTTGACACGTTGCATCCTTTAAAACCTCTATGGAACAAACTACCTCCATCAGTTGTTAGCTGTTGAGACACTGCATCCTTTAAAACCTCTGTGGAAAAAACTCCCTGCATCAGTTGCTAGTAGTTGAGACACTGAATCTTTTAAAACCTCCATGGAACAAACTACCTGCATCAGTTGTTAGCTGTTGACAAGTTGCATCCTTTAAAACCTCTATGGAACAAACTACCTCCATCAGTTGTTAGCTGTTGAGACACTGCATCCTTTAAAACCTCCATGGAACAAACTACCTGCATCAGTTGTTACCTGTTGAGACACTGCATCCTTTAAAACCTCCATGGAACAAACAATCTGCATCAATTGTTAGCTGCTGAGACACTGCATCCTTTAAAACCTCCATGGAACAAACTACCTTCATCAGTTGTTACCTGTCGATACACTGCATCCTTTAAAACCTCCATGGAACATACTACCTGCATCAGTTGTTAGCTGTTGAGACATTGCATCCTTTAAAACCTCTATGGAACAAACTACCTCCATCAGTTGTTAGCTGCTGAGACACTGTATCCTTTAAAACCTCCATGGAACAAACTACCTGCATCAGTTCTTAGCTGTTGACACGTTGCATCCTTTAAAACCTCTATGGAACAAACTACCTCCATCAGTTGTTAGCTGTTGAGACACTGCATCCTTTAAAACCTCCACGGAACAAACTACCTGCATCAGTTGTTACCTGTTGAGACACTGCATCCTTTAAAACCTCCATGGAACAAACTACCTTCATCAGTTGTTAGCTGTCGAGACTCTGCATCCTTTAAAACCTCCATGGAACAAACTACCTTAATCAGTTGTTAGCTGTTGAGACATTGCATCCTTTAAAACCTCTATGGAACAAACTACCTCCATCAGTTGTTAGCTGTTGAGACACTGCATCCTTTAAAACCTCCGTGGAAAAAACTCCCTGCATCAGTTGCTAGTAGTTGAGACACTGAATCTTTTAAAACCTCCATGGAACAAACTACCTGCATCAGTTGTTAGCTGCTGAGACACTGCATCCTTTAAAACCTCCATGGAACAAACTACCTGCATCAGTTGTTAGCTGTTGAGACATTGCATCCTTTAAAACCTCTATGGAACAAACTACCTCCATCTTTTGTTAGCTGTTGAGACACTGCATCCTTTAAAACCTCCATGGAACAAACTACCTGCATCAGTTGTTAGCTGCTGAGACACTGCATCCTTTAAAACCTCCATGGAACAAACCACCTTCATCAGTTGTTAGCTGTCGAGATACTGCATCCTTTAAAACCTCCATGGAACAAACTACCTGCATCAGTTGTTAGCTGCTGAGACACTGCATCTTTTAAAACCTCCATGGAACAAACTACCTGCATCAGTTGTTAGCTGACGAGACACTGTATCCTTTAAAACCTCCATGGAACAAACTACCTGCATCAGTTCTTAGCTGTTGACACGTTGTAACCTTTAAAACCTCTATGGAACAAACTACCTCCATCAGTTGTTAGCTGTTGAGAGACTGCATCCTTTAAAACCTCCATGGAACAAACTACCTGCATCAGTTCTTACCTGTTGAGACACTGCATCCTTTAAAACCTCCATGGAACAAACTACCCACATCAATTGTTAGCTGTCGAGACACTGCATCCTTTAAAACCTCCATGGAACAAACTACCTGCATCAGTTGTTAGCTGTCCAGACACTGCATCCTTTAAAACCTCGATGGCACAAACTACCTTCATCAGTTGTTAGCTGCTGAGACACTGCATCCTTTAAAACCTCTATGGAACAAACTACCTCCATCAGTTGTTAGCTGTTGAGACACTGCATCCTTTAAAACCTCCGTGGAAAAAACTCCCTGCATCAGTTGCTAGTAGTTGAGACACTGAATCTTTTTAAACCTCCATGGAACAAACTACCTGCATCAGTTCTTAGCTGTTGACACGTTGCATCCTTTAAAACTTCCATGGAACAAACTACCTCCATCAGTTGTTAGCTGTTGAGACACTGCATCCTTTAAAACCTCCATGGAACAAACTACCTGCATCAGTTGTTACCTGTTGAGACACTGCATCCTTTAAAACCTCTATGGAGCAAACTATCTGCATCAGTTGTTAGCTGCTGAGACACTGCATCCTTTAAAACCTCCATGGAACAAACTACCTGCATCAGTTGTTAGCTGTTGAGACATTGCATCCTTTAAAACCTCTATGGAACAAACTACCTCCATCAGTTGTTAGCTGTTGAGACACTGCATCCTTTAAAACCTCCATGGAACAAACTACCTGCATCAGTTGTTAGCTGTCCAGAGACTGCATCCTTTAAAACCTCCATGGAACAAACTACCTGCATCAGTTGTTAGCTGTTGAGACTCTGCATCCTTTAAAACCTCCATGGAACAAACTACCTGCATCAGTTGTTAGCTGTCCAGACACTGCATCCTTTAAAACCTCCATGGAACAAACTACCTGCATCAGTTGTTAGCTGTCCAGACACTGCATCCTTTAAAACCGCCATGGAACAAACTATCTGCATCAGTTGTTAGCTGCTGAGACACTGCATCCTTTAAAACCTCCATGGAACAAACTACCTGCATCAGTTGTTAGCTGTTGAGACATTGCATCCTTTAAAACCTCTATGGAACAAACTACCTCCATCAGTTGTTAGCTGTTGAGACACTGCATCCTTTAAAACCTCCATGGAACAAACTACCTGCATCAGTTGTTAGCTGTCCAGAGACTGCATCCTTTAAAACCTCCATGGAACAAACTACCTGCATCAGTTGTTAGCTGTTGAGACTCTGCATCCTTTAAAACCTCCATGGAACAAACTACCTGCATCAGTTGTTAGCTGTCCAGACACTGCATCCTTTAAAACCTCCATGGAACAAACTACCTGCATCAGTTGTTAGCTGTCCAGACACTGCATCCTTTAAAACCGCCATGGAACAAACTACCTACATCAGCTGTTAGCTGTTGAGACACTGCATCCTTTAAAACCTCTGTGGAAAAAACTCCCTGCATCAGTTGCTAGTAGTTGAGACGCTGAATCTTTTAAAACCTCCATGGAACAAACTACCTGCATCAGTTGTTAGCTGTTGACACGTTGCATCCTTTAAAACCTCTATGGAACAAACTACCTCCATCAGTTGTTAGCTGTTGAGACACTGCATCCTTTAAAACCTCCATGGAACAAACTACCTGCATCAGTTGTTACCTGTTGAGACACTGCATCCTTTAAAACCTCCATGGAACAAACAATCTGCATCAATTGTTAGCTGCTGAGACACTGCATCCTTTAAAACCTCCATGGAACAAACTACCTTCATCAGTTGTTACCTGTCGATACACTGCATCCTTTAAAACCTCCATGGAACATACTACCTGCATCAGTTGTTAGCTGTTGAGACATTGCATCCTTTAAAACATCTATGGAACAAACTACCTCCATCAGTTGTTAGCTGACGAGACACTGTATCCTTTAAAACCTCCATGGAACAAACTACCTGCATCAGTTCTTAGCTGTTGACACGTTGCATCCTTTAAAACCTCTATGGAACAAACTACCTCCATCAGTTGTTAGCTGTTGAGACACTGCATCCTTTAAAACCTCCACGGAACAAACTACCTGCATCAGTTGTTACCTGTTGAGACACTGCATCCTTTAAAACCTCCATGGAACAAACTACCTTCATCAGTTGTTAGCTGTCGAGACTCTGCATCCTTTAAAACCTCCATGGAACAAACTACCTTAATCAGTTGTTAGCTGTTGAGACATTGCATCCTTTAAAACCTCTATGGAACAAACTACCTCCATCAGTTGTTAGCTGTTGAGACACTGCATCCTTTAAAACCTCCGTGGAAAAAACTCCCTGCATCAGTTGCTAGTAGTTGAGACACTGAATCTTTTAAAACCTCCATGGAACAAACTACCTGCATCAGTTGTTAGCTGCTGAGACACTGCATCCTTTAAAACCTCCATGGAACAAACTACCTGCATCAGTTGTTAGCTGTTGAGACATTGAATCCTTTAAAACCTCTATGGAACAAACTACCTCCATCTTTTGTTAGCTGTTGAGACACTGCATCCTTTAAAACCTCCATGGAACAAACTACCTGCATCAGTTGTTAGCTGCTGAGACACTGCATCCTTTAAAACCTCCATGGAACAAACCACCTTCATCAGTTGTTAGCTGTCGAGACACTGCATCCTTTAAAACCTCCATGGAACAAACTACCTGCATCAGTTGTTAGCTGTTGAGACACTGCATCTTTTAAAACCTCCATGGAACAAACTACCTGCATCAGTTGTTAGCTGACGAGACACTGTATCCTTTAAAACCTCCATGGAACAAACTACCTGCATCAGTTCTTAGCTGTTGACACGTTGTATCCTTTAAAACCTCTATGGAACAAACTACCTCCATCAGTTGTTAGCTGTTGAGAGACTGCATCCTTTAAAACCTCCATGGAACAAACTACCTGCATCAGTTCTTACCTGTTGAGACACTGCATCCTTTAAAACCTCTATGGAGCAAACTATCTGCATCAGTTGTTAGCTGCTGAGACACTGCATCCTTTAAAACCTCCATGGAACAAACTACCTGCATCAGTTGTTAGCTGTTGAGACATTGCATCCTTTAAAACCTCTATGGAACAAACTACCTCCATCAGTTGTTAGCTGTTGAGACACTGCATCCTTTAAAACCTCCATGGAACAAACTACCTGCATCAGTTGTTAGCTGTCCAGAGACTGCATCCTTTAAAACCTCCATGGAACAAACTACCTGCATCAGTTGTTAGCTGTTGAGACTCTGCATCCTTTAAAACCTCCATGGAACAAACTACCTGCATCAGTTGTTAGCTGTCCAGACACTGCATCCTTTAAAACCGCCATGGAACAAACTATCTGCATCAGTTGTTAGCTGCTGAGACACTGCATCCTTTAAAACCTCCATGGAACAAACTACCTGCATCAGTTGTTAGCTGTTGAGACATTGCATCCTTTAAAACCTCTATGGAACAAACTACCTCCATCAGTTGTTAGCTGTTGAGACACTGCATCCTTTAAAACCTCCATGGAACAAACTACCTGCATCAGTTGTTAGCTGTCCAGAGACTGCATCCTTTAAAACCTCCATGGAACAAACTACCTGCATCAGTTGTTAGCTGTTGAGACTCTGCATCCTTTAAAACCTCCATGGAACAAACTACCTGCATCAGTTGTTAGCTGTCCAGACACTGCATCCTTTAAAACCTCCATGGAACAAACTACCTGCATCAGTTGTTAGCTGTCCAGACACTGCATCCTTTAAAACCGCCATGGAACAAACTACCTACATCAGTTGTTAGCTGTTGAGACACTGCATCCTTTAAAACCTCTGTGGAAAAAACTCCCTGCATCAGTTGCTAGTAGTTGAGACACTGAATCTTTTAAAACCTCCATGGAACAAACTACCTGCATCAGTTGTTAGCTCTTGACACGTTGCATCCTTTAAAACCTCTATGGAACAAACTACCTCCATCAGTTGTTAGCTGTTGAGACACTGCATCCTTTAAAACCTCTATGGAACAAACTACCTGCATCAGTTGTTACCTGTTGAGACACTGCATCCTTTAAAACCTCCATGGAACAAACAATCTGCATCAATTGTTAGCTGCTGAGACACTGCATCCTTTAAAACCTCCATGGAACAAACTACCTTCATCAGTTGTTACCTGTCGATACACTGCATCCTTTAAAACCTCCATGGAACATACTACCTGCATCAGTTGTTAGCTGTTGAGACATTGCATCCTTTAAAACCTCTATGGAACAAACTACCTCCATCAGTTGTTAGCTGACGAGACACTGTATCCTTTAAAAGCTCCATGGAACAAACTACCTGCATCAGTTCTTAGCTGTTGACACGTTGCATCCTTTAAAACCTCTATGGAACAAACTACCTCCATCAGTTATTAGCTGTTGAGACACTGCATCCTTTAAAACCTCCACGGAACAAACTACCTTCATCAGTTGTTAGCTGTCGAGACTCTGCATCCTTTAAAACCTCCATGGAACAAACTACCTTAATCAGTTGTTAGCTGTTGAGACATTGCATCCTTTAAAACCTCTATGGAACAAACTACCTCCATCAGTTGTTAGCTGTTGAGACACTGCATCCTTTAAAACCTCCGTGGAAAAAACTCCCTGCATCAGTTGCTAGTAGTTGAGACACTGAATCTTTTAAAACCTCCATGGAACAAACTACCTGCATCAGTTGTTAGCTGCTGAGACACTGCATCCTTTAAAACCTCCATGGAACAAACTACCTGCATCAGTTGTTAGCTGTTGAGACATTGCATCCTTTAAAACCTCTATGGAACAAACTACCTCCATCTTTTGTTAGCTGTTGAGACACTGCATCCTTTAAAACCTCCATGGAACAAACTACCTGCATCAGTTGTTAGCTGCTGAGACACTGCATCCTTTAAAACCTCCATGGAACAAACCACCTTCATCAGTTGTTAGCTGTCGAGACACTGCATCCTTTAAAACCTCCATGGAACAAACTACCTGCATCAGTTGTTAGCTGCTGAGACACTGCATCTTTTAAAACCTCCATGGAACAAACTACCTGCATCAGTTGTTAGCTGACGAGACACTGTATCCTTTAAAACCTCCATGGAACAAACTACCTGCATCAGTTCTTAGCTGTTGACACGTTGTATCCTTTAAAACCTCTATGGAACAAACTACCTCCATCAGTTGTTAGCTGTTGAGAGACTGCATCCTTTAAAACCTCCATGGAACAAACTACCTGCATCAGTTCTTACCTGTTGAGACACTGCATCCTTTAAAACCTCCATGGAACAAACTACCCGCATCAATTGTTAGCTGTCGAGACACTGCATCCTTTAAAACCTCCATGGAACAAACTACCTGCATCAGTTGTTAGCTGTCCAGACACTGCATCCTTTAAAACCTCGATGGCACAAACTACCTTCATCAGTTGTTAGCTGCTGAGACACTGCATCCTTTAAAACCTCCATGGAACAAACTACCTTCATCAGTTGTTAGCTGCTGAGACACTGCATCCTTTAAAACCGCCATGGAACAAACTACCTACATCAGTTGTTAGCTGTTGAGACATTGCATCCTTTAAAACCTCTATGGAACAAACTACCTCCATCAGTTGTTAGCTGTTGAGACACTGCATCCTTTAAAACCTCCGTGGAAAAAACTCCCTGCATCAGTTGCTAGTAGTTGAGACACTGAATCTTTTTAAACCTCCATGGAACAAACTACCTGCATCAGTTCTTAGCTGTTGACACGTTGCATCCTTTAAAACTTCTATGGAACAAACTACCTCCATCAGTTGTTAGCTGTTGAGACACTGCATCCTTTAAAACCTCCATGGAACAAACTACCTGCATCAGTTGTTACGTGTTGAGACACTGCATCCTTTAAAACCTCTATGGAGCAAACTATCTGCATCAGTTGTTAGCTGCTGAGACACTGCATCCTTTAAAACCTCCATCAGTTGTTAGCTGTTGAGACATTGCATCCTTTAAAACCTCTATGGAACAAACTACCTCCATCAGTTGTTAGCTGTTGAGACACTGCATCCTTTAAAACCTCTATGGAACAAACTACCTGCATCAGTTGTTAGCTGTTGAGACTCTGCATCCTTTAAAACCTCCATGGAACAAACTACCTGCATCAGTTGTTAGCTGTCCAGACACTGCATCCTTTAAAACCTCCATGGAACAAACTACCTGCATCAGTTGTTAGCTGTCCAGACACTGCATCCTTTAAAACCGCCATGGAACAAACTACCTACATCAGTTGTTAGCTGTTGAGACATGGCATCCTTTAAAACCGCCATGGAACAAACTACCTACATCAGTTGTTAGCTGTTGAGACACTGCATCCTTTAAAACATCCATGGAACAAACTACCTGCATCAGTTGTAAGTTGTCGAGACACTGCATCCTTTAAAACCTCCATGGAACAAATTACCTGCATCAGTTGTTAGCTGTCGAGACACTGCATCCTTTAAAACCTCTATGGAACAAACTACCTCCATCAGTTGTTAGCTGTTGAGACACTGCATCCTTTAAAACCTCTATGGAACAAACTACCTCCATCAGTTGCTAGCAGTTGAGACTCTGCATCCTTTAAAACCTCCGTGGAAAAAACTCCCTGCATCAGTTGCTAGCAGTTGAGACTCTGCATCTTTTAAAACCTCTATGGAACAAACTACCTCCATCAGTTGTTAGATGTTGAGACACTGCATCCTTTAAAACCTCCATGGAACAAACTACCTGCATCAGTTGTTACCTGTTGAGACACTGTATCCTTTAAAACCTCCATGGAACAAACTATCTGCATCAGTTGTTAGCTGCTGAGACACTGCATCCTTTAAAACCTCCATGGAACAAACTACCTTCATCAGTTGTTACCTGTCGATACACTGCATCCTTTAAAACCTCCATGGAACAAACTACCTGCATCAGTTGTTAGCTGTTGAGACATTGCATCCTTTAAAACCTCTATGGAACAAACTACCTCCATCAGTTGTAAGCTGTTGAGACACTGCATCCTTTAAAACCTCCATGGAACAAACTACCTGCATCAGTTGTTAGCTGTCCAGAGACTGCATCCTTTAAAACCTCCATGGAACAAACTACCTGCATCAGTTGTTAGCTGTTGAGACTCTGCATCCTTTAAAACCTCCATGGAACAAACTACCTGCATCAGTTGTTAGCTGTCCAGACACTGCATCCTTTAAAACCTCCATGGAACAAACTACCTGCATCAGTTGTTAGCTGTCCAGACACTGCATCCTTTAAAACCGCCATGGAACAAACTATCTGCATCAGTTGTTAGCTGCTGAGACACTGCATCCTTTAAAACCTCCATGGAACAAACTACCTGCATCAGTTGTTAGCTGTCCAGAGACTGCATCCTTTAAAACCTCCATGGAACAAACTACCTGCATCAGTTGTTAGCTGTTGAGACTCTGCATCCTTTAAAACCTCCATGGAACAAACTACCTGCATCAGTTGTTAGCTGTCCAGACACTGCATCCTTTAAAACCTCCATGGAACAAACTACCTGCATCAGTTGTTAGCTGTCCAGACACTGCATCCTTTAAAACCGCCATGGAACAAACTACCTACATCAGTTGTTAGCTGTTGAGACACTGCATCCTTTAAAACCTCTGTGGAAAAAACTCCCTGCATCAGTTGCTAGTAGTTGAGACACTGAATCTTTTAAAACCTCCATGGAACAAACTACCTGCATCAGTTGTTAGCTGTTGACACGTTGCATCCTTTAAAACCTCTATGGAACAAACTACCTCCATCAGTTGTTAGCTGTTGAAACACTGCATCCTTTAAAACCTCCATGGAACAAACTACCTGCATCAGTTGTTACCTGTTGAGACACTGCATCCTTTAAAACCTCCATGGAACAAACAATCTGCATCAATTGTTAGCTGCTGAGACACTGCATCCTTTAAAACCTCTATGGAACAAACTACCTTCATCAGTTGTTACCTGTCGATACACTGCATCCTTTAAAACCTCCATGGAACATACTACCTGCATCAGTTGTTAGCTGTTGAGACATTGCATCCTTTAAAACCTCTATGGAACAAACTACCTCCATCAGTTGTTAGCTGACGAGACACTGTATCCTTTAAAACCTCCATGGAACAAACTACCTGCATCAGTTCTTACCTGTTGAGACTCTGCATCCTTTAAAACCTCCATGGAACAAACTACCTGCATCAGTTGTTAGCTGTCCAGACACTGCATCCTTTAAAACCTCCATGGAACAAACTACCTGCATCAGTTGTTAGCTGTCCAGACACTGCATCCTTTAAAACCGCCATGGAACAAACTACCTACATCAGTTGTTAGCTGTTGAGACACTGCATCCTTTAAAACCTCTGTGGAAAAAACTCCCTGCATCAGTTGCTAGTAGTTGAGACACTGAATCTTTTAAAACCTCCATGGAACAAACTACCTGCATCAGTTGTTAGCTCTTGACACGTTGCATCCTTTAAAACCTCTATGGAACAAACTACCTCCATCAGTTGTTAGCTGTTGAGACACTGCATCCTTTAAAACCTCCATGGAACAAACTACCTGCATCAGTTGTTACCTGTTGAGACACTGCATCCTTTAAAACCTCCATGGAACAAACAATCTGCATCAATTGTTAGCTGCTGAGACACTGCATCCTTTAAAACCTCCATGGAACAAACTACCTTCATCAGTTGTTACCTGTCGATACACTGCATCCTTTAAAACCTCCATGGAACATACTACCTGCATCAGTTGTTAGCTGTTGAGACATTGCATCCTTTAAAACCTCTATGGAACAAACTACCTCCATCAGTTGTTAGCTGACGAGACACTGTATCCTTTAAAACCTCCATGGAACAAACTACCTGCATCAGTTCTTACCTGTTGACACGTTGCATCCTTTAAAAGCTCTATGGAACAAACTACCTCCATCAGTTGTTAGCTGTTGAGACACTGCATCCTTTAAAACCTCCACGGAACAAACTACCTGCATCAGTTGTTACCTGTTGAGACACTGCATCCTTTAAAACCTCCATGGAACAAACTACCTTCATCAGTTGTTAGCTGTCGAGACTCTGCATCCTTTAAAACCTCCATGGAACAAACTACCTCCATCAGTTGTTAGCTGTTGAGACACTGCATCCTTTAAAACCTCCGTGGAAAAAACTCCCTGCATCAGTTGCTAGTAGTTGAGACACTGAATCTTTTAAAACCTCCATGGAACAAACTACCTGCATCAGTTGTTAGCTGCTGAGACACTGCATCCTTTAAAACCTCCATGGAACAAACTACCTGCATCAGTTGTTAGCTGTTGAGACATTGCATCCTTTAAAACCTCTATGGAACAAACTACCTCCATCTTTTGTTAGCTGTTGAGACACTGCATCCTTTAAAACCTCCATGGAACAAACTACCTGCATCAGTTGTTAGCTGCTGAGACACTGTATCCTTTAAAACCTCCATGGAACAAACCACCTTCATCAGTTGTTAGCTGTCGAGACACTGCATCCTTTAAAACCTCCATGGAACAAACTACCTGCATCAGTTGTTAGCTGCTGAGACACTGCATCTTTTAAAACCTCCATGGAACAAACTACCTGCATCAGTTGTTAGCTGACGAGACACTGTATCCTTTAAAACCTCCATGGAACAAACTACCTGCATCAGTTCTTAGCTGTTGACACGTTGTATCCTTTAAAACCTCTATGGAACAAACTACCTCCATCAGTTGTTAGCTGTTGAGAGACTGCATCCTTTAAAACCTCCATGGAACAAACTACCTGCATCAGTTCTTACCTGTTGAGACACTGCATCCTTTAAAACCTCCATGGAACAAACTACCCGCATCAATTGTTAGCTGTCGAGACACTGCATCCTTTAAAACCTCCATGGAACAAACTACCTGCATCAGTTGTTAGCTGTCCAGACACTGCATCCTTTAAAACCTCGATGGCACAAACTACCTTCATCAGTTGTTAGCTGCTGAGACACTGCATCCTTTAAAACCTCCATGGAACAAACTACCTTCATCAGTTGTTAGCTGCTGAGACACTGCATCCTTTAAAACCGCCATGGAACAAACTACCTACATCAGTTGTTAGCTGTTGAGACATTGCATCCTTTAAAACCTCTATGGAACAAACTACCTCCATCAGTTGTTAGCTGTTGAGACACTGCATCCTTTAAAACCTCCGTGGAAAAAACTCCCTGCATCAGTTGCTAGTAGTTGAGACACTGAATCTTTTTAAACCTCCATGGAACAAACTACCTGCATCAGTTCTTAGCTGTTGACACGTTGCATCCTTTAAAACTTCTATGGAACAAACTACCTCCATCAGTTGTTAGCTGTTGAGACACTGCATCCTTTAAAACCTCCATGGAACAAACTACCTGCATCAGTTGTTACGTGTTGAGACACTGCATCCTTTAAAACCTCTATGGAGCAAACTATCTGCATCAGTTGTTAGCTGCTGAGACACTGCATCCTTTAAAACCTCCATGGAACAAACTACCTGCATCAGTTGTTAGCTGTTGAGACATTGCATCCTTTAAAACCTCTATGGAACAAACTACCTCCATCAGTTGTTAGCTGTTGAGACACTGCATCCTTTAAAACCTCTATGGAACAAACTACCTCCATCAGTTGTTAGCTGTTGAGACACTGCATCCTTTAAAACCTCCATGGAACAAACTACCTGCATCAGTTGTTAGCTGTTGAGACTCTGCATCCTTTAAAACCTCTATGGAGCAAACTATCTGCATCAGTTGTTAGCTGCTGAGACACTGCATCCTTTAAAACCTCCATGGAACAAACTACCTGCATCAGTTGTTAGCTGTTGAGACACTGCATCCTTTAAAACCTCCATGGAACAAACTACCTGCATCAGTTGTTAGCTGTCCAGACACTGCATCCTTTAAAACCGCCATGGAACAAACTACCTACATCAGTTGTTAGCTGTTGAGACATGGCATCCTTTAAAACCGCCATGGAACAAACTACCTACATCAGTTGTTAGCTGTTGAGACACTGCATCCTTTAAAACATCCATGGAACAAACTACCTGCATCAGTTGTAAGTTGTCGAGACACTGCATCCTTTAAAACCTCCATGGAACAAATTACCTGCATCAGTTGTTAGCTGTCGAGACACTGCATCCTTTAAAACCTCTATGGAACAAACTACCTCCATCAGTTGTTAGCTGTTGAGACACTGCATCCTTTAAAACCTCTATGGAACAAACTACCTCCATCAGTTGCTAGCAGTTGAGACTCTGCATCCTTTAAAACCTCCGTGGAAAAAACTCCCTGCATCAGTTGCTAGCAGTTGAGACTCTGCATCTTTTAAAACCTCTATGGAACAAACTACCTCCATCAGTTGTTAGATGTTGAGACACTGCATCCTTTAAAACCTCCATGGAACAAACTACCTGCATCAGTTGTTACCTGTTGAGACACTGTATCCTTTAAAACCTCCATGGAACAAACTATCTGCATCAGTTGTTAGCTGCTGAGACACTGCATCCTTTAAAACCTCCATGGAACAAACTACCTTCATCAGTTGTTACCTGTCGATACACTGCATCCTTTAAAACCTCCATGGAACAAACTACCTGCATCAGTTGTTAGCTGTTGAGACATTGCATCCTTTAAAACCTCTATGGAACAAACTACCTCCATCAGTTGTTAGCTGTTGAGACACTGAATCTTTTAAAACCTCCATGGAACAAACTACCTGCATCAGTTGTTAGCTGACGAGACACTGTATCCTTTAAAACCTCCATGGAACAAACTACCTGCATCAGTTCTTACCTGTTGACACGTTGCATCCTTTAAAATCTCTATGGAACAAACTACCTCCATCAGTTGTTAGCTGTTGAGACACTGCATCCTTTAAAACCTCCATGGAACAAACTACCTTCATCAGTTGTTACCTGTCGATACACGGCATCCTTTAAAACCTCCATGGAACAAACTACCTGCATCAGTTGTTAGCTGTTGAGACACTGCATCCTTTAAAACCTCCATGGAACAAACTACCTGCATCAGTTGTTAGCTGTCAAGACACTGCAGCCTTTAAAATCTCCATGGAACAAACTACCTTCATCAGTTGTTAGCTGTTGAGACACTGCATCCTTTAAAACCTCCATGGAACAAACTACCAGCATCAGTTGTTAGCTGTCCAGACACTGCATCCTTTAAAACCTCCATGCAACAAACTACCTTCATCAGTTGTTAGTTGTCCAGAGACTGCATCCTTTAAAACCTCCATGGAACAAACTACCTGCACCAGTTGTAAGTTGTCGAGACACTGCATCCTTTAAAACCTCCATGGAACAAATTACCTGAATCAGTTGTTAGCTGTCGAGACACTGCATCTTTTAAAACCTCTATGGAACAAACTACCTCCATCAGTTGTTAGATGTTGAGACACTGCATCCTTTAAAACCTCCATGGAACAAACTACCTGCATCAGTTGTTAGCTGTTGAGACATTGCATCCTTTAAAACCTCTATGGAACAAACTACCTGCGTCAGTTGCTAGCTGACGAGACACTGTATCCTTTAAAACCTCCATGGAACAAACTACCTGCATCAGATCTTAGCTGTTGACACGTTGCATCCTTTAAAACCTCTATGGAACAAACTACCTCCATCAGTTGTTAGCTGTTGAGACACTGCATCCTTTAAAACCTCCATGGAACAAACTACCTGCATCAGTTGTTAGCTGTCGAGACACTGCATCCTTTAAAACCTCCATGGAACAAACTACCTGCATCAGTTGTTAGCTGTCCAGACACTGCATCCTTTAAAACCTCGATGGGACAAACTACCTTCATCAGTTGTTAGCTGTTGAGACACTGCATCCTTTAAAACCTCCATGGAACAAACTACCTTCATCAGTTGTTAGCTGCTGAGACACTGCATCCTTTAAAACCGCCATGGAACAAACTACCTACATCAGTTGTTAGCTGTTGAGACATGGCATCCATTAAAACCTCTATGGAACAAACTACCTCCATCAGTTGTTAGCTGTTGAGACACTGCATCCTTTAAAACCTCCATGGGACAAACTACCTGCATCAGTTGTAAGTTGTCGAGACACTGCATCCTTTAAAACCTCCATGGAACAAATTACCTGCATCAGTTGTTAGCTGTCGAGACACTGCATCCTTTAAAACCTCTATGGAACAAACTACCTCCATCAGTTGTTAGCTGTTGAGACACTGCATCCTTTAAAACCTCCGTGGAAAAAACTCCCTGCATCAGTTGCTAGCAGTTGAGACACTGCATCTTTTAAAACCTCTATGGAACAAACTACCTCCATCAGTTGTTAGATGTTGAGACACTGCATCCTTTAAAACCTCCATGGAACAAACTACCTGCATCAGTTGTTACCTGTTGAGACACTGTATCCTTTAAAACCTCCATGGAACAAACTATCTGCATCAGTTGTTAGCTGCTGAGACACTGCATCCTTTAAAACCTCCATGGAACAAACTACCTTCATCAGTTGTTACCTGTCGATACACTGCATCCTTTAAAACCTCCATGGAACAAACTACCTGCATCAGTTGTTAGCTGTTGAGACATTGCATCCTTTAAAACCTCTATGGAACAAACTACCTCCATCAGTTGTTAGCTGTTGAGACACTGAATCTTTTAAAACCTTCATGGAACAAACTACCTGCATCAGTTGTTAGCTGACGAGACACTGTATCCTTTAAAACCTCCATGGAACAAACTACCTGCATCAGTTCTTAGCTGTTGACAGGTTGCATCCTTTAAAACCTCTATGGAACAAACTACCTCCATCAGTTGTTAGCTGTTGAGACACTGCATCCTTTAAAACCTCCATGGAACAAACTACCTGCATCAGTTGTTAGCTGTTGAGACACTGCATCCTTTAAAACCTCCATGGAACAAACTACCTGCATCAGTTGTTAGCTGTCGAGACACTGCATCCTTTAAAACCTCCATGGAACAAACTACCTGCATCAGTTGTTAGCTGTCCAGACACTGCATCCTTTAAAACCTCGATGGAACAAACTACCTTCATCAGTTGTTAGCTGCTGAGACACTGCATCCTTTAAAACCTCCATGGAACAAACTACCTGCATCAGTTGTTAGCTGTTGAGACACTGCATCCTTTAAAACCTCCATGGAACAAACTACCTTCATCAGTTGTTAGCTGTTGAGACATGGCATCCATTAAAACCTCTCTGGAACAAACTACCTCCATCAGTTGTTAGCTGCTGAGACACTGCATCCTTTAAAACCGCCATGGAACAAACTACCTACATCAGTTGTTAGCTGTTGAGACATGGCATCCATTAAAACCTCTCTGGAACAAACTACCTCCATCAGTTGTTAGCTGTTGAGACACTGCATCCTTTAAAACCTCCATGGAACAAACTACCTTCATCAGTTGTTAGCTGTCGAGATACTGCATCCTTTAAAACCTCCATGGAACAAACTACCTTCATCAGTTGTTAGCTGTCGAGACACTGCATTCTTTAAAACCTCCATGGAACAAACTACCTCCATCAGTTGTTAGCTGTTGAGACATTGCATCCTTTAAAACCTCTATGGAACAAACTACCTCCATCAGTTGTTAGCTGTTGAGACACTGCATCCTTTAAAACCTCTATGGAACAAACTACCTTCATCAGTTGTTAGCTGTTGAGACACTGCATCCTTTAAAACCTCCATGGAACAAACTACCTTCATCAGTTGTTAGCTGTCGAGACACTGCATTCTTTAAAACCTCCATGGAACAAACTACCTCCATCAGTTGTTAGCTGTTGAGACATTGCATCCTTTAAAACCTCCATGGAACAAACTACCTCCATCAGTTGTTAGCTGTTGAGACATTGCATCCTTTAAAACCTCTATGGAACAAACTACCTCCATCAGTTGTTAGCTACTCTACTCCTGTGTAATTATATTAACTATTCCTTACTCCAGTGTAACCATATTAACTACTCTGTATTCCAGTGTAACCATATTATTAACTACTCTGTACTCCAGTGTAACCATATTAACTACTCTGTACTCCAGTGTAACTATATTAACTACTCTCTACTCCAGTGTAACTATATTAACTACTCTGTACTCCAGTGTAACTATATTAACTACTCTATACTCCAGTGTAACCATATTAACTACTCTATACTCTAGTGTAACCATATTAACTTCTCTATACTCCAGTGTAACCATATTAACTACTCTGTACTCCAGTGTAACCATATTAACTACTCTCTACTCCAGTGTAACTATATTAACTACTCTCTACTCCAGTGAAACCATATTAACTACTCTGTACTTCAGTGTAACTATATTAACTACTCTGTACTCCAGTGTAACTATATTAACTACTCTCTACTCCAGTGTAACCATATTAACTACTCTGTACTCCAGTGTAACTATATTAACTTCTCTCTACTCCAGTGTAACTATATTAACTACTCTGTACTCAAGTGTAACCATATTAACTACTCTGTACTCCAGTGTAACTATATTAACTACTCTCTACTCCAGTGTAACTATATTAACTACTCTCTACTCCAGTGTAACTATATTAACTACTCTCTACTCCAGTGTAACTATATTAACTACTCTCTACTCCAGTGTAACTATATTAACTACTCTATACTCCAGTGTAACTATATTAACTATTCTTTACTCCAGTGTAACTATATTAACTACTCTGTACTCCAGTGTAACCATATTAACTACTCTGTACTTCAGTGTAACTATATTAACTACTCTCTACTCCAGTGTAACTATATTAACTACTCTCTACTCCAGTGTAACTATATTAACTACTCTGTACTTCAGTGTAACTATATTAACTACTCTGTACCCCAGTGTAACTATATTAACTACTCTCAACTCCAGTGTAACTATATTAACTACTCTCTACTCCAGTGTAACTATATTAACTACTCTGTACTCCAGTGTAACTATATTAACTACTCTGTACCCCAGTGTAACTATATTAACTACTCTCTACTCCAGTGTAACTATATTAACTACTATGTACACCAGTGTAACCATATTATTAAATACTCTGTACTCCAGTGTAACCCTATTATTAACTACTCTCAACTCCAGTGTAACTATATTAACTACTCTCTACTCCAGTGTAACTATATTAACTACTCTGTACTCCAGTGTAACTATATTAACTACTCTGTACTTCAGTGTAACTATATTAACTACTCTCTACTCCTGTGTAACTATATTAACTACTCTGTACCCCAGTGTAACTATATTAACTACTCTATACTCCAGTGAAACAATATTAACTACTTTGTACTCCAGTGTAACCATATTATTAACTACTCTGTACTCCGGTGTAACTATATTAAATACTATCTACTCCAGTGTAACTATATTACCTACTCTCTACTCCAGTGTAACTATATTAACTACTCTCTACTCCAGTGTAACTATATTAACTACTCTCTACTCCAGTGTAACTATATTAACTACTCTCTACTCCAGCGTAACTATATTAACTACTCTTTACTCCAGTGTAACTATATTAACTACTCTTTACTCCAGTGTAACTATATTAACTACCCTCTACTCCAGTGTAACTATATTAACTACTCTCTACTCCAGTGTAACTATATTAACTACTCTGTACTTCAGTGTAACTATATTAACTACTCTGTACCCCAGTGTAACTATATTAACTACTCTCAACTCCAGTGTAACTATATTAACTACTCTCTACTCCAGTGTAACTATATTAACTACTCTGTACTCCAGTGTAACTATATTAACTACTCTGTACCCCAGTGTAACTATATTAACTACTCTCTACTCCAGTGTAACTATATTAACTACTCTCTACTCCAGTGTAACTATATTAACTACTCTCTACTCCAGTGTAACTATATTAACTACTATGTACACCAGTGTAACCATATTATTAAATACTCTGTACTCCAGTGTAACCCTATTATTAACTACTCCGTACTCCAGTGTAACTATATTAACTACTCTGTACTCCAGTGAAACAATATTAACTAATCTGTACTCCAGTGTAACCATAGTAACTACTCTCTACTCAGGTGTAACCATATTAACTACGCTGTACTCCAGTGTAACTATATTAACTACTCTATACTCCAGTGAAACAATATTAACTACGCTGTACTCCAGTGTAACCATATTAACTACTCTGTACTTCAGTGTAACCTATTATTAACTACTCTCTACTCCAGTGTAACCATATTAACTACTCTGTACTTCAGTGTAACCCTATTATTAACTACTCTGTACTTCAGTGTAACCCTATTATTAACTACTCTTTACTCCAGTGTAACTATATTAACTACTCTCTACTCCAGTGTAACTATATTAACTACTCTCTACTCCAGTGTAACTATATTAACTACTCTCTCCTCCAGTGTAACCATATTAACTACTCTATACTCCAGTGTAACCATATTAACTACTCTCTACTCCAGTGTAACTATATTAACTACTCTATACTCCAGTATAACCATATTAACTACTCTATACTCTAGTGTAACCATATTAACTACTCTATACTCCAGTGTAACCATATTACCTACTCTCTACTCCAGTGTAACTATATTACCTACTCTCTACTCCAGTGTAACTATATTAAGTACTCTCTACTCCGGTGTAACTATATTAACTACTCTGTACTCCAGTGTAACCATATTAACTACTATGTACTCTAATGTAACTATATTAACTACTCTCTACTCCAGTGTAACTATATTATTAACTACTCTGTACTCCAGTGTAACTATATTACCTACTCTATACTCCAGTGTAACTATATTAACTATTCATTACTCCAGTGTAACTATATTAACTATTCTTTACTCCAGTGTAACTATATTAACTACTCTGTACTCCAGTGTAACCATATTAACTACTCTGTACTTCAGTGTAACTATATTAACTACTCTGTACTCCAGTGTAACTATATTAACTACTCTATACTCCAGTGAAACAATATTAACTACTCTGTACGCCAGTGTAACTATATTAACTACTCTCTACTCCAGTGTAACTATATTAACTACTCTTTACTCCAGTGTAACTATATTAACTACTCTGTACCCCAGTGTAACTATATTAACTACTCTCTACTCCAGTGTAACTATATTAACTACTCTCTACTCCAGTGTAACTATATTAACTACTATGTACACCAGTGTAACCATATTATTAACTACTCTGTACTCCAGTGTAACCCTATTATTAACTACTCCGTACTCCAGTGTAACTATATTAACTACTCTGTACTCCAGTGAAACAATATTAACTAATCTGTACTCCAGTGTAACCATAGTAACTACTCTCTACTCAGGTGTAACCATATTAACTACGCTGTACTCCAGTGAAACAATATTAACTACGCTGTACTCCAGTGTAACCATATTAACTACGCTGTACTCCAGTGTAACCATATTAACTACGCTGTACTCCAGTGTAACTATATTAACTACTCTGTACCCCAGTGTAACTATATTAACTACTCTATACTCCAGTGAAACAATATTAACTACGCTGTACTCCAGTGTAACCATATTAACTACTCTGTACTTCAGTGTAACCTATTATTAACTACTCTCTACTCCAGTGTAACCATATTAACTACTCTGTACTTCAGTGTAACCCTATTATTAACTACTCTGTACTTCAGTGTAACCCTATTATTAACTACTCTGTACTCCAGTGTAACTATATTAACTACTCTCTACTCCAGTGTAACTATATTAACTACTCTCTACTCCAGTGTAACTATATTAACTACTCTCTCCTCCAGTGTAACCATATTAACTACTCTATACTCCAGTGTAACCATATTAACTACTCTCTACTCCAGTGTAACTATATTAACTACTCTATACTCCAGTATAACCATATTAACTACTCTATACTCTAGTGTAACCATATTAACTACTCTATACTCCAGTGTAACCATATTACCTACTCTCTACTCCAGTGTAACTATATTACCTACTCTCTACTCCAGTGTAACTATATTAAGTACTCTCTACTCCAGTGTAACTATATTAACTACTCTGTACTCCAGTGTAACCATATTAACTACTATGTACTCTAATGTAACTATATTAACTACTCTCTACTCCAGTGTAACTATATTATTAACTACTCTGTACTCCAGTGTAACTATATTACCTACTCTATACTCCAGTGTAACTATATTAACTATTCATTACTCCAGTGTAACTATATTAACTATTCTTTACTCCAGTGTAACTATATTAACTACTCTGTACTCCAGTGTAACCATATTAACTACTCTGTACTTCAGTGTAACTATATTAACTACTCTGTACTCCAGTGTAACTATATTAACTACTCTATACTCCAGTGAAACAATATTAACTACTCTGTACGCCAGTGTAACTATATTAACTACTCTCTACTCCAGTGTAACTATATTAACTACTCTTTACTCCAGTGTAACTATATTAACTACTCTGTACTCCAGTGTAACTATATTAACTACTCTGTACTCCAGTGTAACCATATTAACTACTCTGTACTCCAGTGTAACCATACTAACTACTCTGTACTCCAGTGTAACCATATTAACTACTCTCTACACCAGTGTAACTATATTAACTACTCTCTACTCCAGTGTAACCATATTAACTACTCTCTACTCCAGTGTAACTATATTAACTACTCTCTACTCCAGTGTAACTATATTAACTACTCTCTACTCCAGTGTAACTATATTAACTACTCTCTACTCCAGCGTAACTATATTAACTACTCTTTACTCCAGTGTAACTATATTAACTACTCTTTACTCCAGTGTAACTATATTAACTACCCTCTACTCCAGTGTAACTATATTAACTACTCTCTACTCCAGTGTAACTATATTAACTACTCTGTACTTCAGTGTAACTATATTAACTACTCTGTACCCCAGTGTAACTATATTAACTACTCTCAACTCCAGTGTAACTATATTAACTACTCTCTACTCCAGTGTAACTATATTAACTACTCTGTACTCCAGTGTAACTATATTAACTACTCTGTACCCCAGTGTAACTATATTAACTACTCTCTACTCCAGTGTAACTATATTAACTACTCTCTACTCCAGTGTAACTATATTAACTACTCTCTACTGCAGTGTAACTATATTAACTACTATGTACACCAGTGTAACCATATTATTAACTACTCTGTACTCCAGTGTAACCCTATTATTAACTACTCTGTACTCCAGTGTAACTATATTAACTACTCTGTACTCCAGTGAAACAATATTAACTAATCTGTACTCCAGTGTAACCATAGTAACTACTCTCTACTCAGGTGTAACCATATTAACTACGCTGTACTCCAGTGTAACCATATTAACTACGCTGTACTCCAGTGTAACCATATTAACTACGCTGTACTCCAGTGTAACCATATTAACTACGCTGTACTCCTGTGTAACTATATTAACTACTCTGTACCCCAGTGTAACTATATTAACTACTCTATACTCCAGTGAAACAATATTAACTACGCTGTACTCCAGTGTAACCATATTAACTACTCTGTACTTCAGTGTAACCTATTATTAACTACTCTCTACTCCAGTGTAACCATATTAACTACTCTGTACTTCAGTGTAACCCTATTATTAACTACTCTGTACTTCAGTGTAACCCTATTATTAACTACTCTGTACTCCAGTGTAACTATATTAACTACTCTCTACTCCAGTGTAACTATATTAACTACTCTCTACTCCAGTGTAACTATATTAACTACTCTCTCCTCCAGTGTAACCATATTAACTACTCTATACTCCAGTGTAACCATATTAACTACTCTCTACTCCAGTGTAACTATATTAACTACTCTATACTCCAGTATAACCATATTAACTACTCTATACTCTAGTGTAACCATATTAACTACTCTATACTCCAGTGTAACCATATTACCTACTCTCTACTCCAGTGTAACTATATTACCTACTCTCTACTCCAGTGTAACTATATTAAGTACTCTCTACTCCAGTGTAACTATATTAACTACTCTGTACTCCAGTGTAACCATATTAACTACTATGTACTCTAATGTAACTATATTAACTACTCTCTACTCCAGTGTAACTATATTATTAACTATTCTGTACTCCAGTGTAACTATATTACCTACTCTATACTCCAGTGTAACTATATTAACTATTCATTACTCCAGTGTAACTATATTAACTATTCTTTACTCCAGTGTAACTATATTAACTACTCTGTACTCCAGTGTAACCATATTAACTACTCTGTACTTCAGTGTAACTATATTAACTACTCTGTACTCCAGTGTAACTATATTAACTACTCTATACTCCAGTGAAACAATATTAACTACTCTGTACGCCAGTGTAACTATATTAACTACTCTCTACTCCAGTGTAACTATATTAACTACTCTTTACTCCAGTGTAACTATATTAACTACTCTGTACCCCAGTGTAACTATATTAACTACTCTGTACTCCAGTGTAACTATATTAACTACTCTGTACTCCAGTGTAACCATATTAACTACTCTGTACTCCAGTGTAACCATACTAACTACTCTGTACTCCAGTGTAACCATATTAACTACTCTCTACACCAGTGTAACTATATTAACTACTCTCTACTCCAGTGTAACCAGATTAACTACTCTGTACTTCAGTGTAACTATATTAACTACTCTGTACTCCAGTGTAACTATATTAACTACTCTATACTCCAGTGTAACCATATTAACTACTCTATACTCCAGTGTAACCATATTAACTACTCTATACTCTAGTGTAACCATATTAACTACTCTATACTCCAGTGTAACCATATTAACTACTCTGTACTCCAGTGTAACCATATTAACTACTGTCTACTCCAGTGTAACTATATTAACTACTCTCTACTCCAGTGAAACCATATTAACTACTCTGTACTTCAGTGTAACTATATTAACTACTCTGTACTCCAGTGTAACTATATTAACTACTCTCTACTCCAGTGTAACCATATTAACTACTCTGAACTCCAGTGTAACTATATTAACTTCTCTCTACTCCAGTGTAACTATATTAACTACTCTCTACTCAAGTGTAACCATATTAACTACTCTCTACTCAAGTGTAACCATATTAACTACTCTGTACTCCAGTGTAACTATATTAACTACTCTCTACTCCAGTGTAACTATATTAACTACTCTCTACTCCAGTGTAACTATATTAACTACTCTATACTCCAGTGTAACTATATTAACTATTCTTTACTCCAGTGTAACTATATTAACTACTCTGTACTCCAGTGTAACCATATTAACTACTCTGTACTTCAGTGTAACTATATTAACTACTCTCTACTCCAGTGTAACTATATTAACTACTCTCTACTCCTGTGTAACTATATTAACTACTCTGTACCCCAGTGTAACTATATTAACTACTCTGTACTCCAGTGTAACTATATTAACTACTCTATACTCCAGTGAAACAATATTAACTACTTTGTACTCCAGTGTAACCATATTATTAACTACTCTGTACTCCGGTGTAACTATATTAAATACTATCTACTCCAGTGTAACTATATTACCTACTCTCTACTCCAGTGTAACTATATTAACTACTCTCTACTCCAGTGTAACTATATTAACTACTCTCTACTCCAGTGTAACTATATTAACTACTCTCTACTCCAGTGTAACTATATTAACTACTCTCTACTCCAGCGTAACTATATTAACTACTCTTTACTCCAGTGTAACTATATTAACTACTCTTTACTCCAGTGTAACTATATTAACTACTCTCTACTCCAGTGTAACTATATTAACTACTCTCTACTCCAGTGTAACCATATTAACTACTCTGAACTCCAGTGTAACTATATTAACTTCTCTCTACTCCAGTGTAACTATATTAACTACTCTCTACTCAAGTGTAACCATATTAACTACTCTCTACTCAAGTGTAACCATATTAACTACTCTGTACTCCAGTGTAACTATATTAACTACTCTCTACTCCAGTGTAACTATATTAACTACTCTCTACTCCAGTGTAACTATATTAACTACTCTATACTCCAGTGTAACTATATTAACTATTCTTTACTCCAGTGTAACTATATTAACTACTCTGTACTCCAGTGTAACCATATTAACTACTCTGTACTTCAGTGTAACTATATTAACTACTCTCTACTCCAGTGTAACTATATTAACTACTCTCTACTCCTGTGTAACTATATTAACTACTCTGTACCCCAGTGTAACTATATTAACTACTCTGTACTCCAGTGTAACTATATTAACTACTCTATACTCCAGTGAAACAATATTAACTACTTTGTACTCCAGTGTAACCATATTATTAACTACTCTGTACTCCGGTGTAACTATATTAAATACTATCTACTCCAGTGTAACTATATTACCTACTCTCTACTCCAGTGTAACTATATTAACTACTCTCTACTCCAGTGTAACTATATTAACTACTCTCTACTCCAGTGTAACTATATTAACTACTCTCTACTCCAGTGTAACTATATTAACTACTCTCTACTCCAGCGTAACTATATTAACTACTCTTTACTCCAGTGTAACTATATTAACTACTCTTTACTCCAGTGTAACTATATTAACTACTCTCTACTCCAGTGTAACTATATTAACTACTCTCTACTCCAGTGTAACTATATTAACTACTCTGTACTTCAGTGTAACTATATTAACTACTCTGTACCCCAGTGTAACTATATTAACTACTCTCAACTCCAGTGTAACTATATTAACTACTCTCTACTCCAGTGTAACTATATTAACTACTCTGTACTCCAGTGTAACTATATTAACTACTCTGTACCCCAGTGTAACTATATTAACTACTCTCTACTCCAGTGTAACTATATTAACTACTCTCTACTCCAGTGTAACTATATTAACTACTCTCTACTCCAGTGTAACTATATTAACTACTATGTACACCAGTGTAACCATATTATTAACTACTCTGTACTCCAGTGTAACCCTATTATTAACTACTCTGTACTCCAGTGTAACTATATTAACTACTCTGTACTCCAGTGAAACAATATTAACTAATCTGTACTCCAGTGTAACCATCGTAACTACTCTCTACTCAGGTGTAACCATATTAACTACGCTGTACTCCAGTGTAACCATATTAACTACGCTGTACTCCAGTGTAACCATATTAACTACGCTGTACTCCAGTGTAACTATATTAACTACTCTGTACCCCAGTGTAACTATATTAACTACTCCGTACCCCAGTGTAACTATATTAACTACTCTATACTCCAGTGAAACAATATTAACTACGCTGTACTCCAGTGTAACCATATTAACTACTCTGTACTTCAGTGTAACCTATTATTAACTACTCTCTACTCCAGTGTAACCATATTAACTACTCTGTACTTCAGTGTAACCCTATTATTAACTACTCTGTACTTCAGTGTAACCCTATTATTAACTACTCTGTACTCCAGTGTAACTATATTAACTACTCTCTACTCAAGTGTAACTATATTAACTACTCTCTACTCCAGTGTAACTATATTACCTACTCTCTACTCCAGTGTAACTATATTAACTATTCTGTACGCCAGTGTAACTATATTAACTACTCTGTACTCCAGTGTAACTATATTAACTATTCTGTACGCCAGTGTAACTATATTAACTACTCTATACTCCAGTGTAACTATATTAACTATTCTTTACTCCAGTGTAACTATATTAACTACTCTCTACTCCAGTGTAACTATATTAACTACTCTCTACTCCAGTGTAACTATATTAGCTACTCTGTACTTCAGTGTAACTATATTAACTACTCTCTACTCCAGTGTAACTATATTAACTATTCTTTACTCCAGTGTAACTATATTAACTACTCTCTACTCCAGTGTAACTATATTAACTACTCTGTACTCCAGTGTAACTATATTAACTACTCTGTAACCCAGTGTAACTATATTAACTACTCTCTACTCCAGTGTAACTATATTAACTACTCTCTACTCCAGTGTAACTATATTAACTACTCTATACTCCAGTGTAACTATATTAACTACTCTCTACTCCAGTGTAACTACATTAACTATTCTGTACTCCAGTGTAACTATATTAACTACTCTCTACTCCAGTGTAACTATATTAACTACTCTCTACTCCAGTGTAACTATATTAACTACTCTATACTCCAGTGTAACTATATTAACTATTCTTTACTCCAGTGTAACTATATTAACTACTCTCTACTCCAGTGTAACTATATTAACTACTCTCTACTCCAGTGTAACTATATTAGCTACTCTGTACTTCAGTGTAACTATATTAACTACTCTCTACTCCAGTGTAACTATATAAACTACTCTGTACCCCAGTGTAACTATATTAACTACTCTGTACTCCAGTGTAACTATATTAACTACTCTATACTCCAGTGAATCAATATTAACTACTATGTACACCAGTGTAACCATATTATTAACTACTCTGTACTCCAGTGTAACCCTATTATTAACTACTCTGTACTCCAGTGTAACTATATTGACTACTCTGTACTCCAGTGAAACAATATTAACTAATCTGTACGCCAGTGTAACCATAGTAACTACACTCTACTCCAGTGTAACCATATTAACTACGCTGTACTCCAGTGTAACCATATTGACTACGCTGTACTCCAGTGTAACCATATTAACTACTCTGTACTCCAGTGTAACTATATTAACTACTCTATACTCTAGTGTAACTATTAACTACTCTGTACTTCAGTGTAACTATATTAACTACTCTGTACTTCAATGTAACTATATTAACTACTCTGTACTTCAGTGTAACTATATTAACTACTCTGTACTCCAGTGTAACTATATTAACTACTCTGTACTCCAGTGTAACTATATTAACTACTCTCTACTCCAGTGTAACAATATTACCTACTCTCTACTCCAGTGTAACTATATTAACTACTCTCTACTCCAGTGTAACTATATTACCTACTCTCTACTCCAGTGTAACTATATTAACTACTCTGTACTCCAGTGTAACCATATTAACTACTCTGTAATCCAGTGTAACTATAGTAACTACTCTGTACGCCAGTGTAACCATATTAACTACTCTGTACTCCAGTGTCACCGTATTAACTACTCTATACTTCAGTGTAACTATATTAACTACTCTCTACTCCAGTGTAACTATGTTATTAACTACTCTGTACTCCAGTGTAACTATATTATTAACTACTCTGTACTCCAGTGTAACTATATTACCTACTCTATACTCCAGTTTAACTATATTAACTACTCTCTACTCCAGTGTAACTATATTAACTACTCTCTACTCCAGTGTAACTATTTTAACTACTCTGTACTCCAGTGTGACTATATTAACTACTCTCTACTCCAGTGTAACTATATTAACTACTCTGTACTCCAATGTAACTATATTAACTACTCTGTACTCCAATGTAACTATATTAACTACTCTCTACTCCAGTGTAACTATATTAACTACTCTATACTCCAGTGTAACGATATTAACTATTTTTTACTCCATTGTAACTATATTAACTATTCTTTACTCCAGTGTAACTATATTAACTACTCTGTACTCCAGTGTAACCATATTAACTACTCTGTACTTCAGTGTCACTATATTAACTACTCTCTACTCCATTGTAACTATATTAACTACTCTCCACTCCAGTGTAACTATATTAACTACTCTGTAGTCCAGTGTAACTATATTAACTACTCTATACTCCAGTGAAACAATATTAACTACTATGTACACCAGTGTAACCATATTATTAACTACTCTGTACTCCAGTGTAACTATATTAACTACTCTGTACTCCAGTGAAACAATATTAACTAATTTGTACTCCAGTGTAACCATAGTAACTACTCTCTACTCCAGTGTAACCATATTAACTACGCTGTACTCCAGTGTAACCATATTAACTACGCTGTACTCCAGTGTAACCATATTAACTACGCTGTACTCCAGTGTAACTATATTAACTACTCTGTACTCCAGTGTAACTATATTAACTACTCTGTACCCCAGTGTAACTATATTAACTACTCTATACTCCAGTGAAACAATATTTACTACTCTCTACTCCAGTGTAACCATATTAACTACTCTGTACTTCAGTGTAACTCTATTATTAACTACTCTGTACTCCAGTGTAACTATATTAACTACTCTCTACTCCAGTGTAACTATATTAACTACTCTCTACTCCAGTGTAACTATATTACCTACTCTCTACTCCAGTGTAACTATATTACATATTCTCTACTCCAGTGTAACTATATTAACTACTCTGTAATCCAGTGTAACTATAGTAACTACTCTGTACCCCAGTGTAACGATATTAACTACTCTGTACTCCAGTGTAACTATATTAACTACTCTGTACTCCAGTGTAACTATATTAACTACTCTGTACTCCAGTGTAACTATATTAACTACTCTCTACTCCAGTGTAACTATATTAACTACTCTCTACTCCAGTGTAACCATATTAACTACTCTGTACTCCAGTGTCACCATATTAACTACTCTATACTTCAGTGTAACTATATTAACTACTCTCTACTCCAGTTTAACTATATTAACTACTCTCTACTCCAGTGTAACTATATTAACTACTCTCTACTCCAGTGTAACTATATTAACTACTCTCTACTCCAGTGTAACTATATTAACTACTCTGTACTCCAGTGTAACTATATTAACTACTCTCTACACCAGTGTAACTATATTAACTACTCTGTACTCCAGTGTAACTATATTAACTACTCTCTACTCCAGTGTAACTATATTAACTACTCTATACTCCAGTGTAACGATATTAACTACTCTTTACTCCAGTGTAACTATATTAACTACTCTGTACTCCAGTGTAACCATATTAACTACTCTGTACTTCAGTGTAACTATATTAACTACTCTCTACTCCAGTGTAACTATATAAACTACTCTACTCCAGTGTAATTATATTAACTACTCTGTACCCCAGTGTAACTATATTAACTACTCTGTACTCCAGTGTAACTATATTAACTACTCTGTACCCCAGTGTAACTATATTAACTACTCTGTACTCCAGTGTAACTATATTAACTACTCTCTACTCCAGTGTAACTATATTAACTACTCTGTACTCCAGTGTAACTATATTAACTACTCTCTACACCAGTGTAACTATATTAACTACTCTGTACTCCAGTGTAACCATATTAACTACTCTGTACTTCAGTGTAACTATATTAACTACTCTCTACTCCATTGTAACTATATTAACTACTCTCAACTCCAGTGAAACAATATTAACTACGCTGTAGTCCAGTGTAACCATATTAACTACTCTGTACTTCAGTGTAACCCTATTATTAACTAATCTCTACTCCAGTGTAACCATATTAACTACTCTGTACTTCAGTGTAACTCTATTATTAACTACTCTGTACTCCAGTGTAACTATATTAACTACTCTCTACTCCAGTGTAACTATATTAACTACTCTGTACTCCAGTGTAACTATATTAACTACTCTGTAATCCAGTGTAACTATATTAACTACTCTCTACTCCAGTGTAACTATATTAACTACTCTGTACCCCAGTGTAACTATATTAACTACTCTCTACTCCAGTGTAACCATAGTAACTACTCTCTACTCCAGTGTAACTATATTAACTACTCTATACTCCAGTGTAACTATATTAAATATTCTTTACTCCAGTGTAACCATATTAACTACTCTGTACTCCAGTGTAACCATATTAACTACTCTATACTTCAGTGTAACTATATTAACTACTCTCTACTCCAGTGTAACTATATTATTAACTACTCTGTACTCCAGTGTAACTATATTACCTACTCTATACTCCAATGTAACTATATTAACTATTCTTTACTCCAGTGTAACTATATTAACTACTCTGTACTCCAGTGTAACCATATTAACTACTCTGTACTTCAGTGTAACTATATTAACTACTCTCTACTCCAGTGTAACTATATAAACTACTCTCTACTCCAGTGTAATTATATTAACTACTCTGTACCCCAGTGTAACTATATTAACTACTCTGTACTCCAGTGTAACTATATTAACTACTCTCTACTCCAGTGTAACTATATTAACTACTCTCTACTCCAGTTTAACTATATTAACTACTCTCTACTCCAGTGTAACTATATTAACTACTCTCTACTCCAGTGTAACTATATTAACTACTCTCTACTCCAGTGTAAATATATTAACTACTCTGTACTCCAGTGTAACTATATTAACTACTCTCTACACCAGTGTAACTATATTAACTACTCTGTACTCCCGTGTAACTATATTAACTACTCTCTACTCCAGTGTAACTATATTAACTACTCTATACTCCAGTGTAACGATATTAACTATTCTTTACTCCAGTGTAATTATATTAACTATTCTTTACTCCAGTGTAACTATATTAACTACTCTGTACTCCAGTGTAACCATATTAACTACTCTGTACTTCAGTGTAACTATATTAACTACTCTCTACTCCATTGTAACTATATTAACTACTCTCAACTCCAGTGTAACTATATTAACTACTCTGTACCCCAGTGTAACTATATCAACTACTCTGTACTCCAGTGTAACTATATTAACTACTCTGTACTCCAGTGAAACAATATTAACTAATCTGTACTCCAGTGTAACCATAGTAACTACTCTCTACTCCAGTGTAACCATATTAACTACGCTGCACTCCAGTGTAACCATATTAACTACGCTGTACTCCAGTCTAACCATATTAACTACGCTGTACTCCAGTGTAACTGTATTAACTACTCTGTATCCCAGTGTAACTATATTAACTACTCTGTACTTCAGTGTAACTATATTAACTACTCTCTACTCCATTGTAACTATATTAACTACTCTCAACTCCAGTGTAACTATATTAACTACTCTGTACCCCAGTGTAACTATATTAACTACTCTCTACTCCAGTGTAACCATATTAACTACTCTGTACTTCAGTGTAACTCTATTATTAACTACTCTGTACTCCAGTGTAACTATATTAACTACTCTCTACTCCAGTGTAACTATATTAACTACTCTGTACTCCAGTGTAACTATATTAACTACTCTGTAATCCAGTGTAACTATATTAACTACTCTCTACTCCAGTGTAACTATATTAACTACTCTGTACCCCAGTGTAACTATATTAACTACTCTCTACTCCAGTGTAACCATAGTAACTACTCTCTACTCCAGTGTAACTATATTAACTACTCTATACTCCAGTGTAACTATATTAAATATTCTTTACTCCAGTGTAACCATATTAACTACTCTGTACTCCAGTGTAACCATATTAACTACTCTATACTTCAGTGTAACTATATTAACTACTCTCTACTCCAGTGTAACTATATTATTAACTACTCTGTACTCCAGTGTAACTATATTAACTACTCTGTACTCCAGTGTAACCATATTAACTACTCTGTACTTCAGTGTAACTATATTAACTACTCTCTACTCCAGTGTAACTATATAAACTACTCTCTACTCCAGTGTAATTATATTAACTACTCTGTACCCCAGTGTAACTATATTAACTACTCTCTACTCCAGTGTAACTATATTACCTACTCTATACTCCAATGTAACTATATTAACTATTCTTTACTCCAGTGTAACTATATTAACTACTCTGTACTCCAGTGTAACCATATTACCTACTCTATACTCCAATGTAACTATATTAACTATTCTTTACTCCAGTGTAACTATATTAACTATTCTGTACTTCAGTGTAACTATATTAACTACTCTCTACTCCAGTGTAACTATATAAACTACTCTCTACTCCAGTGTAATTATATTAACTACTCTGTACCCCAGTGTAACTATATTAACTACTCTGTACTCCAGTGTAACTATATTAACTACTCTCTACTCCAGTGTAACTATATTAACTACTCTGTACTCCAGTGTAACTATATTAACTAGTCTCTACTCCAGTGAAACTATATTAACTACTCTGTAATCCAGTGTAACTATAGTAACTACTCTGTACCCCAGTGTAACCATATTAACTACTCTGTACTCCAGTGTAACTATATTAACTACTCTGTACTCCAGTGTAACTATAATAACTACTCTGTACTCCAGTGTGACTATATTAACTACTCTCTACTCCAGTGTAACCATATTAACTACTCTGTACTCCAGTGTCACCATATTAACTACTCTATACTTCAGTGTAACTATATTAACTACTCTATACTCCAGTGAAACAATATTAACTACTCTGTACCCCAGTGTAACTATATTAACTACTCTGTACTCCAGTGTAACTATATTAACTACTCTCTACTCCAGTGTAACTATATTAACTACTCTGTACTCCAGTGTAACTATATTAACTACTCTCTACTCCAGTGAAACTATATTAACTACTCTATACTCCAGTGTAACGATATTAACTATTCTTTACTCCAGTGTAACTATATTAACTATTCTTTACTCCAGTTTAACTATATTAACTACTCTGTACTCCAGTGTAACTATATTAACTACTCTGTACTCCAGTGTAACCATATTAACTACTCTGTACGCCAGTGTAACCATATTAACTACTCTGTACTTCAGTGTAACTATATTAACTACTCTCTACTCCATTGTAACTATATTAACTACTCTCAACTCCAGTGTAACTATATTAACTACTCTGTACCACAGTGTATCTATATTAACTACTCTGTACTCCAGTGTAACTATATTAACTACTCTATACTCCAGTGAAACAATATTAACTACTATGTACACCAGTGTAACCATATCATTAACTACTCTGTACTCCAGTGTAACTATATTAACTACTCTGTACTCCAGTGAAACAATATTAACTAATCTGTACTCCAGTGTAACCATAGTAACTACTCTCTACTCCAGTGTAACCATATTAACTACGCTGTACTCCAGTGTAACCATATTAACTACGCTGTACTCCAGTGTAACCATATTAACTACGCTGTACTCCAGTGTAACTATATTAAATACTCTGTATCCCAGTGTAACTATATTAACTACTCTGTACCCCAGTGTAACTATATTAACTACTCTGTACCCCAGTGTAACTATATTAACTACTCTATACTCCAGTGAAACAATATTAACTACGCTGTAGTCCAGTGTAACCATATTAACTACTCTGTACTTCAGTGTAACCCTATTATTAACTACTCTCTACTCCAGTGTAATCATATTAACTACTCTGTACTTCAGTGTAACTCTATTATTAACTACTCTGTACTCCAGTGTAACTATATTAACTACTCTCTACTCCAGTGTAACTATATTAACTACTCTCTACTCCAGTGTAACTATATTAGCTACTCTCTACTCCTGTGTAACTATATTACCTATTCTCTACTTCAGTGTAACTATATTAACTATTCTGTACGCCAGTGTAACTATATTAAGTACTCTCTACTCCAGTGTAACTATATTAACTACTCTGTACTCCAGTGTAACTATATTAACTACTCTGTAATCCAGTGTAACTATATTAACTACTCTCTACTCCAGTGTAACTATATTAACTACTCTGTACCCCAGTGTAACTATATTAACTACTCTCTACTCCAGTGTAACCATAGTAACTACTCTCTACTCCAGTGTAACTATATTAACTACTCTATACTCCAGTGTAACTATATTAAATATTCTTTACTCCAGTGTAACCATATTAACTACTCTGTACTCCAGTGTAACCATATTAACTACTCTATACTTCAGTGTAACTATATTAACTACTCTCTACTCCAGTGTAACTATATTATTAACTACTCTGTACTCCAGTGTAACTATATTACCTACTCTATACTCCAATGTAACTATATTAACTATTCTTTACTGCAGTGTAACTATATTAACTACTCTGTACTCCAGTGTAACCATATTAACTACTCTGTACTTCAGTGTAACTATATTAACTACTCTCTACTCCAGTGTAACTATATAAACTACTCTCTACTCCAGTGTAATTATATTAACTACTCTGTACCCCAGTGTAACTATATTAACTACTCTGTACTCCAGTGTAACTATATTAACTACTCTCTACTCCAGTGTAACTATATTAACTAGTCTCTACTCCAGTGAAACGATATTAACTACTCTGTAATCCAGTGTAACTATAGTAACTACTCTGTACCCCAGTGTAACCATATTAACTACTCTGTACTCCAGTGTAACTATATTAACTACTCTGTACTCCAGTGTAACTATATTAACTACTCTGTACTCAAGTGTAACTATATTAACTACTCTCTACTCCAGTGTAACCATATTAACTACTCTGTACTCCAGTGTCACCATATTAACTACTCTATACTTCAGTGTAACTATATTAACTACTCTATACTCCAGTGAAACAATATTAACTACTCTGTACCCCAGTGCAACTATATTAACTACTCTTTACTCCAGTGTAACTATATTAACTACTCTTTACTCCAGTGTAACTATATTAACTACTCTGTACCCCAGTGTATCTATATTAACTACTCTGTACTCCAGTGTAACTATATTAACTACTCTCTACTCCAGTGTAACTATATTAACTACTCTGTACTCCAGTGTAACTATATTAACTACTCTCTACTCCAGTGAAACTATATTAACTACTCTGTAATCCAGTGTAACTATAGTAACTACTCTGTACCCCAGGGTAACCACTTTAACTACTCTGTAATCCAGTGTAACTATAGTAACTACTCTGTACGCCAGTGTAACCATATTAACTACTCTGTACTCCAGTGTCACCATATTAACTACTCTATACTTCAGTGTAACTATATTAACTACTCTCTACTCCAGTTTAACTATATTAACTACTCTCTACTCCAGTGTAACTATATTAACTACTCTCTACTCCAGTGTAACTATATTAACTACTCTCTACTCCAGTGTAAATATATTAACTACTCTGTACTCCAGTGTAACTATATTAACTACTCTCTACACCAGTGTAACTATATTAACTACTCTGTACTCCAGTGTAACTATATTAACTACTCTCTACTCCAGTGTAACTATATTAACTACTCTATACTCCAGTGTAACGATATTAACTATTCTTTACTCCAGTGTAACTATATTAACTACTCTGTACTCCAGTGTAACCATATTAACTACTCTGTACTTCAGTGTAACTATATTAACTACTCTCTACTCCATTGTAACTATATTAACTACTCTCAACTCCAGTGTAACTATATTAACTACTCTGTACCCCAGTGTAACTATATCAACTACTCTGTACTCCAGTGTAACTATATTAACTACTCTGTACTCCAGTGAAACAATATTAACTAATCTGTACTCCAGTGTAACCATAGTAACTACTCTCTACTCCAGTGTAACCATATTAACTACGCTGCACTCCAGTGTAACCATATTAACTACGCTGTACTCCAGTCTAACCATATTAACTACGCTGTACTCCAGTGTAACTGTATTAACTACTCTGTATCCCAGTGTAACTATATTAACTACTCTGTACCCCAGTGTAACTATATTAACTACTCTATACTCCAGTGAAACAATATTAACTACGCTGTAGTCCAGTGTAACCATATTAACTACTCTGTACTTCAGTGTAACCCTATTATTAACTACTCTCTACTCCAGTGTAACCATATTAACTACTCTGTACTTCAGTGTAACTCTATTATTAACTACTCTGTACTCCAGTGTAACTATATTAACTACTCTCTACTCCAGTGTAACTATATTAACTACTCTTTACTCCAGTGTAACTATATTAACTACTCTGTACCCCAGTGTAACTATATTAACTACTCTGTACTCCAGTGTAACTATATTAACTACTCTGTACTCCAGTGTAACTATATTAACTACTCTCTACTCCAGTGTAACTATATTAACTACTCTCTACTCCAGTGTAACTATATTAACTACTCTGTAATCCAGTGTAACTATATTAACTACTCTCTACTCCAGTGTAACTATATTAACTACTCTCTACTCCAGTGTAACTATAGTAACTACTCTGTACCCCAGTGTAACTATATTAACTACTCTCTACTCCAGTGTAACCATAGTAACTACTCTCTACTCCAGTGTAACTATATTAACTACTCTATACTCCAGTGTAACTATATTAAATATTCTTTACTCCAGTGTAACCATATTAACTACTCTGTACTCCAGTGTAACCATATTAACTACTCTATACTTCAGTGTAACTATATTAACTACTCTCTACTCCAGTTTAACTATATTATTAACTACTCTGTACTCCAGTGTAACTATATTACCTACTCTATACTCCAATGTAACTATATTAACTATTCTTTACTCCAGTGTAACTATATTAACTACTCTGTACTCCAGTGTAACCATATTAACTACTCTGTACTTCAGTGTAACTATATTAACTACTCTGTACCCCAGTGTAACCATATTAACTACTCTGTACTCCAGTGTAACTATATTAACTACTCTCTACTCCAATGTAACCATATTAACTACTCTGTACTCCAGTGTCACCATATTAACTACTCTATACTTCAGTGTAACTATATTAACTACTCTATACTCCAGTGAAACAATATTAACTACTCTGTACCTCAGTGTAACTATATTAACTACTCTCTACTCCAGTGTAACTATATTAACTACTCTTTACTCCAGTGTAACTATATTAACTACTCTGTACTCCAGTGTAACTATATTAACTACTCTGTACTCCAGTGTAACTATATTAACTACTCTGTACTCCAGTGTAACTATATTAACTACTCTTTACTCCAGTGTAACTATAGTAACTACTCTGTACCCCAGGGTAACCACTTTAACTACTCTGTAATCCAGTGTAACTATATTAACTACTCTGTACTCCAGTGTAACCATATTAACTACTCTGTACTCCAGTGTCACCATATTAACTACTCTATACTCTAGTGTAACTATTAACTACTCTCTACTCCAGTGTAACTATATTAAGTACTCTGTACTTCAGTGTAACTATATTAACTACTCTCTACTCCAGTTTAACTATATTAACTACTCTCTACTCCAGTGTAACTATATTAACTACTCTCTACTCCAGTGTAACTATATTAACTACTCTCTACTCCAGTGTAACTATATTAACTACTCTGTACTCCAGTGTAACTATATTAACTACTCTCTACACCAGTGTAACTATATTAACTACTCTGTACTCCAGTGTAACTATATTAACTACTCTATACTCCAGTGTAACGATATTAACTATTCTTTACTCCAGTGTAACTATATTAACTATTCTTTATTCCAGTGTAACTATATTAACTACTCTGTACTCCAGTGTAACCATATTAACTACTCTGTACTCCAGTGTAACCATATTAACTACTCTGTACTTCAGTGTAACTATATTAACTACTCTCTACTCCATTGTAACTATATTAACTACTCTCAACTCCAGTGTAACTATATTAACTACTCTGTACCCCAGTGTAACTATATTAACTACTCTGTACTCCAGTGTAACTATATTAACTACTCTATACTCCAGTGAAACAATATTAACTACTATGTACACCAGTGTAACCATATTATTAACAACTCTGTACTCCAGTGTAACTATATTAACTACTCTGTACTCCAGTGAAACAATATTAACTAATCTGTACTCCAGTGTAACCATAGTAACTACTCTCTACTCCAGTGTAACCATATTAACTACGCTGTACTCCAGTGTAAACATATTAACTACGCTGTACTCCAGTGTAACCATATTAACTACGCTGTACTCCAGTGTAACTATATTAACTACTCTGTATCCCAGTGTAACTATATTAACTACTCTGTACCACAGTGTAACTATATTAACTACTCTATACTCCAGTGAAACAATATTAACTACGCTGTAGTCCAGTGTAACCATATTAACTACTCTGTACTTCCGTGTAACCCTATTATTAACTACTCTCTACTCCAGTGTAACCATATTAACTACTCTGTACTTCAGTGTAACTCTATTATTAACTACTCTGTACTCCAGTGTAACTATATTAACTACTCTCTACTCCAGTGTAACTATATTAACTACTCTCTACTCCAGTGTAACTATATTAACTACTCTCTACTCCAGTGTAACTATTTTACCTACTCTCTACTCCAGTGTAACTATATTACCTATTCTCTACTCCAGTGTATCTATATTAACTACTCTGTACTCCAGTGTAACTATATTAACTATTCTGTACGCCAGTGTAACTATATTAACTACTCTCTACTCCAGTGTAACTATATTAACTACTCTATACTCCAGTGTAACTATATTAAATATTCTTTACTCCAGTGTAACCATATTAACTACTCTGTACTCCAGTGTAACCATATTAACTACTCTATACTTCAGTGTAACTATATTAACTACTCTCTACTCCAGTGTAACTATATTATTAACTACTCTGTACTCCAGTGTAACTATATTACCTACTCTATACTCCAATGTAACTATATTAACTATTCTTTACTCCAGTGTAACCATATTAACTACTCTGTACTTCAGTGTAACTATATTAACTACTCCCTACTCCAGTGTAACTATATAAACTACTCTCTACTCCAGTGTAATTATATTAACTACTCTGTACCCCAGTGTAACTATATTAAATACTCTGTACTCCAGTGTAACTATATTAACTACTCTATACTCCAGTGAAACAATATTAACTACCCTGTACCCCAGTGTAACTATATTAACTACTCTCTACTCCAGTGTAACTATATTAACTACTCTTTACTCCAGTGTGACTATATTAACTACTCTGTACCCCAGTGTAACTATATTAACTACTCTGTACTCCAGTGTAACTATATTAACTACTCTCTACTCCAGTGTAACTATATTAACTACTCTGTACTCCAGTGTAACTATATTAACTAGTCTCTACTCCAGTGAAACTATATTAACTACTCTGTAATCCAGTGTAACTATAGTAACTACTCTGTACCCCAGTGTAACCATATTAACTACTCTGTACTCCAGTGTAAATATATTAACTACTCTCTACTCCAGTGTAACCATAGTAACTACTCTCTACTCCAGTGTAACTATATTAACTACTCTCTACTCCAGTGTAACTATATTAACTACTCTTTACTCCAGTGTGACTATATTAACTACTCTGTACCCCAGTGTAACTATATTAACTACGCTGTACTCCAGTGTAACTATATTAACTACTCTCTACCCCAGTGTAACTATATTAACTACTCTCTACTCCAGTGTAACTATATTAACTACTCTGTACTCCAGTGTAACTATATTAACTACTCTGTAACCCAGTGTAACTATATTAACTACTCTCTACTCCAGTGTAACTATATTAACTACTCTCTACTCCAGTGTAACTATATTAACTACTCTCTACTCCAGTGTAACTACATTAACTATTCTGTACTCCAGTGTAACTATATTAACTACTCTCTACTCCAGTGTAACTATATTAACTACTCTATACTCCAGTGTAACTATATTAACTACTCTCTACTCCAGTGTAACTACATTAACTATTCTGTACTCCAGTGTAACTATATTAACTACTCTCTACTCCAGTGTAACTATATTAACTACTCTCTACTCCAGTGTAACTATATTAACTACTCTATACTCCAGTGTAACTATATTAACTATTCTTTACTCCAGTGTAACTATATTAACTACTCTCTACTCCAGTGTAACTATATTAACTACTCTCTACTCCAGTGTAACTATATTAGCTACTCTGTACTTCAGTGTAACTATATTAACTACTCTCTACTCCAGTGTAACTATATAAACTACTCTGTACCCCAGTGTAACTATATTAACTACTCTGTACTCCAGTGTAACTATATTAACTACTCTATACTCCAGTGAATCAATATTAACTACTATGTACACCAGTGTAACCATATTATTAACTACTCTGTACTCCAGTGTAACCCTATTATTAACTACTCTGTACTCCAGTGTAACTATATTGACTACTCTGTACTCCAGTGAAACAATATTAACTAATCTGTACGCCAGTGTAACCATAGTAACTACACTCTACTCCAGTGTAACCATATTAACTACGCTGTACTCCAGTGTAACCATATTGACTACGCTGTACTCCAGTGTAACCATATTAACTACTCTGTACTCCAGTGTAACTATATTAACTACTCTATACTCTAGTGTAACTATTAACTACTCTGTACTTCAGTGTAACTATATTAACTACTCTGTACTTCAATGTAACTATATTAACTACTCTGTACTTCAGTGTAACTATATTAACTACTCTGTACTCCAGTGTAACTATATTAACTACTCTGTACTCCAGTGTAACTATATTAACTACTCTCTACTTCAGTGTAACAATATTACCTACTCTCTACTCCAGTGTAACTATATTAACTACTCTCTACTCCAGTGTAACTATATTACCTACTCTCTACTCCAGTGTAACTATATTAACTACTCTGTACTCCAGTGTAACCATATTAACTACTCTGTAATCCAGTGTAACTATAGTAACTACTCTGTACGCCAGTGTAACCATATTAACTACTCTGTACTCCAGTGTCACCGTATTAACTACTCTATACTTCAGTGTAACTATATTAACTACTCTCTACTCCAGTGTAACTATGTTATTAACTACTCTGTACTCCAGTGTAACTATATTATTAACTACTCTGTACTCCAGTGTAACTATATTACCTACTCTATACTCCAGTTTAACTATATTAACTACTCTCTACTCCAGTGTAACTATATTAACTACTCTCTACTCCAGTGTAACTATTTTAACTACTCTGTACTCCAGTGTGACTATATTAACTACTCTCTACTCCAGTGTAACTATATTAACTACTCTGTACTCCAATGTAACTATATTAACTACTCTGTACTCCAATGTAACTATATTAACTACTCTCTACTCCAGTGTAACTATATTAACTACTCTATACTCCAGTGTAACGATATTAACTATTTTTTACTCCATTGTAACTATATTAACTATTCTTTACTCCAGTGTAACTATATTAACTACTCTGTACTCCAGTGTAACCATATTAACTACTCTGTACTTCAGTGTCACTATATTAACTACTCTCTACTCCATTGTAACTATATTAACTACTCTCCACTCCAGTGTAACTATATTAACTACTCTGTAGTCCAGTGTAACTATATTAACTACTCTATACTCCAGTGAAACAATATTAACTACTATGTACACCAGTGTAACCATATTATTAACTACTCTGTACTCCAGTGTAACTATATTAACTACTCTGTACTCCAGTGAAACAATATTAACTAATTTGTACTCCAGTGTAACCATAGTAACTACTCTCTACTCCAGTGTAACCATATTAACTACGCTGTACTCCAGTGTAACCATATTAACTACGCTGTACTCCAGTGTAACCATATTAACTACGCTGTACTCCAGTGTAACTATATTAACTACTCTGTACTCCAGTGTAACTATATTAACTACTCTGTACCCCAGTGTAACTATATTAACTACTCTATACTCCAGTGAAACAATATTTACTACTCTCTACTCCAGTGTAACCATATTAACTACTCTGTACTTCAGTGTAACTCTATTATTAACTACTCTGTACTCCAGTGTAACTATATTAACTACTCTCTACTCCAGTGTAACTATATTAACTACTCTCTACTCCAGTGTAACTATATTACCTACTCTCTACTCAGTGTAACTATATTACATATTCTCTACTCCAGTGTAACTATATTAACTACTCTGTAATCCAGTGTAACTATAGTAACTACTCTGTACCCCAGTGTAACGATATTAACTACTCTGTACTCCAGTGTAACTATATTAACTACTCTGTACTCCAGTGTAACTATATTAACTACTCTGTACTCCAGTGTAACTATATTAACTACTCTCTACTCCAGTGTAACTATATTAACTACTCTCTACTCCAGTGTAACCATATTAACTACTCTGTACTCCAGTGTCACCATATTAACTACTCTATACTTCAGTGTAACTATATTAACTACTCTCTACTCCAGTTTAACTATATTAACTACTCTCTACTCCAGTGTAACTATATTAACTACTCTCTACTCCAGTGTAACTATATTAACTACTCTCTACTCCAGTGTAACTATATTAACTACTCTGTACTCCAGTGTAACTATATTAACTACTCTCTACACCAGTGTAACTATATTAACTACTCTGTACTCCAGTGTAACTATATTAACTACTCTCTACTCCAGTGTAACTATATTAACTACTCTATACTCCAGTGTAACGATATTAACTACTCTTTACTCCAGTGTAACTATATTAACTACTCTGTACTCCAGTGTAACCATATTAACTACTCTGTACTTCAGTGTAACTATATTAACTACTCTCTACTCCAGTGTAACTATATAAACTACTCTCTACTCCAGTGTAATTATATTAACTACTCTGTACCCCAGTGTAACTATATTAACTACTCTGTACTCCAGTGTAACTATATTAACTACTCTGTACCCCAGTGTAACTATATTAACTACTCTGTACTCCAGTGTAACTATATTAACTACTCTCTACTCCAGTGTAACTATATTAACTACTCTGTACTCCAGTGTAACTATATTAACTACTCTCTACACCAGTGTAACTATATTAACTACTCTGTACTCCAGTGTAACCATATTAACTACTCTGTACTTCAGTGTAACTATATTAACTACTCTCTACTCCATTGTAACTATATTAACTACTCTCAACTCCAGTGAAACAATATTAACTACGCTGTAGTCCAGTGTAACCATATTAACTACTCTGTACTTCAGTGTAACCCTATTATTAACTAATCTCTACTCCAGTGTAACCATATTAACTACTCTGTACTTCAGTGTAACTCTATTATTAACTACTCTGTACTCCAGTGTAACTATATTAACTACTCTCTACTCCAGTGTAACTATATTAACTACTCTGTACTCCAGTGTAACTATATTAACTACTCTGTAATCCAGTGTAACTATATTAACTACTCTCTACTCCAGTGTAACTATATTAACTACTCTGTACCCCAGTGTAACTATATTAACTACTCTCTACTCCAGTGTAACCATAGTAACTACTCTCTACTCCAGTGTAACTATATTAACTACTCTATACTCCAGTGTAACTATATTAAATATTCTTTACTCCAGTGTAACCATATTAACTACTCTGTACTCCAGTGTAACCATATTAACTACTCTATACTTCAGTGTAACTATATTAACTACTCTCTACTCCAGTGTAACTATATTATTAACTACTCTGTACTCCAGTGTAACTATATTACCTACTCTATACTCCAATGTAACTATATTAACTATTCTTTACTCCAGTGTAACTATATTAACTACTCTGTACTCCAGTGTAACCATATTAACTACTCTGTACTTCAGTGTAACTATATTAACTACTCTCTACTCCAGTGTAACTATATAAACTACTCTCTACTCCAGTGTAATTATATTAACTACTCTGTACCCCAGTGTAACTATATTAACTACTCTGTACTCCAGTGTAACTATATTAACTACTCTCTACTCCAGTGTAACTATATTAACTACTCTCTACTCCAGTTTAACTATATTAACTACTCTCTACTCCAGTGTAACTATATTAACTACTCTCTACTCCAGTGTAACTATATTAACTACTCTCTACTCCAGTGTAAATATATTAACTACTCTGTACTCCAGTGTAACTATATTAACTACTCTCTACACCAGTGTAACTATATTAACTACTCTGTACTCCCGTGTAACTATATTAACTACTCTCTACTCCAGTGTAACTATATTAACTACTCTATACTCCAGTGTAACGATATTAACTATTCTTTACTCCAGTGTAATTATATTAACTATTCTTTACTCCAGTGTAACTATATTAACTACTCTCTACCCCAGTGTAACCATATTAACTACTCTGTACTTCAGTGTAACTATATTAACTACTCTCTACTCCATTGTAACTATATTAACTACTCTCAACTCCAGTGTAACTATATTAACTACTCTGTACCCCAGTGTAACTATATCAACTACTCTGTACTCCAGTGTAACTATATTAACTACTCTGTACTCCAGTGAAACAATATTAACTAATCTGTACTCCAGTGTAACCATAGTAACTACTCTCTACTCCAGTGTAACCATATTAACTACGCTGCACTCCAGTGTAACCATATTAACTACGCTGTACTCCAGTCTAACCATATTAACTACGCTGTACTCCAGTGTAACTGTATTAACTACTCTGTATCCCAGTGTAACTATATTAACTACTCTGTACTTCAGTGTAACTATATTAACTACTCTCTACTCCATTGTAACTATATTAACTACTCTCAACTCCAGTGTAACTATATTAACTACTCTGTACCCCAGTGTAACTATATTAACTACTCTGTACCCCAGTGTAACTATATTAACTACTCTATACTCGAGTGAAACAATATTAACTACGCTGTAGTCCAGTGTAACCATATTAACTACTCTGTACTTCAGTGTAACCCTATTATTAACTACTCTCTACTCCAGTGTAACCATATTAACTACTCTGTACTTCAGTGTAACTCTATTATTAACTACTCTGTACTCCAGTGTAACTATATTAACTACTCTCTACTCCAGTGTAACTATATTAACTACTCTGTACTCCAGTGTAACTATATTAACTACTCTGTAATCCAGTGTAACTATATTAACTACTCTCTACTCCAGTGTAACTATATTAACTACTCTGTACCCCAGTGTAACTATATTAACTACTCTCTACTCCAGTGTAACCATAGTAACTACTCTCTACTCCAGTGTAACTATATTAACTACTCTATACTCCAGTGTAACTATATTAAATATTCTTTACTCCAGTGTAACCATATTAACTACTCTGTACTCCAGTGTAACCATATTAACTACTCTATACTTCAGTGTAACTATATTAACTACTCTCTACTCCAGTGTAACTATATTATTAACTACTCTGTACTCCAGTGTAACTATATTAACTACTCTGTACTCCAGTGTAACCATATTAACTACTCTGTACTTCAGTGTAACTATATTAACTACTCTCTACTCCAGTGTAACTATATAAACTACTCTCTACTCCAGTGTAATTATATTAACTACTCTGTACCCCAGTGTAACTATATTAACTACTCTCTACTCCAGTGTAACTATATTACCTACTCTATACTCCAATGTAACTATATTAACTATTCTTTACTCCAGTGTAACTATATTAACTACTCTGTACTCCAGTGTAACCATATTACCTACTCTATACTCCAATGTAACTATATTAACTATTCTTTACTCCAGTGTAACTATATTAACTATTCTGTACTTCAGTGTAACTATATTAACTACTCTCTACTCCAGTGTAACTATATAAACTACTCTCTACTCCAGTGTAATTATATTAACTACTCTGTACCCCAGTGTAACTATATTAACTACTCTGTACTCCAGTGTAACTATATTAACTACTCTCTACTCCAGTGTAACTATATTAACTACTCTGTACTCCAGTGTAACTATATTAACTAGTCTCTACTCCAGTGAAACTATATTAACTACTCTGTAATCCAGTGTAACTATAGTAACTACTCTGTACCCCAGTGTAACCATATTAACTACTCTGTACTCCAGTGTAACTATATTAACTACTCTGTACTCCAGTGTAACTATAATAACTACTCTGTACTCCAGTGTAACTATATTAACTACTCTCTACTCCAGTGTAACCATATTAACTACTCTGTACTCCAGTGTCACCATATTAACTACTCTATACTTCAGTGTAACTATATTAACTACTCTATACTCCAGTGAAACAATATTAACTACTCTGTACCCCAGTGTAACTATATTAACTACTCTGTACTCCAGTGTAACTATATTAACTACTCTCTACTCCAGTGTAACTATATTAACTACTCTGTACTCCAGTGTAACTATATTAACTACTCTCTACTCCAGTGAAACTATATTAACTACTCTATACTCCAGTGTAACGATATTAACTATTCTTTACTCCAGTGTAACTATATTAACTATTCTTTACTCCAGTTTAACTATATTAACTACTCTGTACTCCAGTGTAACTATATTAACTACTCTGTACTCCAGTGTAACCATATTAACTACTCTGTACGCCAGTGTAACCATATTAACTACTCTGTACTTCAGTGTAACTATATTAACTACTCTCTACTCCATTGTAACTATATTAACTACTCTCAACTCCAGTGTAACTATATTAACTACTCTGTACCACAGTGTATCTATATTAACTACTCTGTACTCCAGTGTAACTATATTAACTACTCTATACTCCAGTGAAACAATATTAACTACTATGTACACCAGTGTAACCATATCATTAACTACTCTGTACTCCAGTGTAACTATATTAACTACTCTGTACTCCAGTGAAACAATATTAACTAATCTGTACTCCAGTGTAACCATAGTAACTACTCTCTACTCCAGTGTAACCATATTAACTACGCTGTACTCCAGTGTAACCATATTAACTACGCTGTACTCCAGTGTAACCATATTAACTACGCTGTACTCCAGTGTAACTATATTAAATACTCTGTATCCCAGTGTAACTATATTAACTACTCTGTACCCCAGTGTAACTATATTAACTACTCTGTACCCCAGTGTAACTATATTAACTACTCTATACTCCAGTGAAACAATATTAACTACGCTGTAGTCCAGTGTAACCATATTAACTACTCTGTACTTCAGTGTAACCCTATTATTAACTACTCTCTACTCCAGTGTAATCATATTAACTACTCTGTACTTCAGTGTAACTCTATTATTAACTACTCTGTACTCCAGTGTAACTATATTAACTACTCTCTACTCCAGTGTAACTATATTAACTACTCTCTACTCCAGTGTAACTATATTAGCTACTCTCTACTCCTGTGTAACTATATTACCTATTCTCTACTTCAGTGTAACTATATTAACTATTCTGTACGCCAGTGTAACTATATTAAGTACTCTCTACTCCAGTGTAACTATATTAACTACTCTGTACTCCAGTGTAACTATATTAACTACTCTGTAATCCAGTGTAACTATATTAACTACTCTCTACTCCAGTGTAACTATATTAACTACTCTGTACCCCAGTGTAACTATATTAACTACTCTCTACTCCAGTGTAACCATAGTAACTACTCTCTACTCCAGTGTAACTATATTAACTACTCTATACTCCAGTGTAACTATATTAAATATTCTTTACTCCAGTGTAACCATATTAACTACTCTGTACTCCAGTGTAACCATATTAACTACTCTATACTTCAGTGTAACTATATTAACTACTCTCTACTCCAGTGTAACTATATTATTAACTACTCTGTACTCCAGTGTAACTATATTACCTACTCTATACTCCAATGTAACTATATTAACTATTCTTTACTGCAGTGTAACTATATTAACTACTCTGTACTCCAGTGTAACCATATTAACTACTCTGTACTTCAGTCTAACTATATTAACTACTCTCTACTCCAGTGTATCTATATAAACTACTCTCTACTCCAGTGTAATTATATTAACTACTCTGTACCCCAGTGTAACTATATTAACTACTCTGTACTCCAGTGTAACTATATTAACTACTCTCTACTCCAGTGTAACTATATTAACTAGTCTCTACTCCAGTGAAACGATATTAACTACTCTGTAATCCAGTGTAACTATAGTAACTACTCTGTACCCCAGTGTAACCATATTAACTACTCTGTACTCCAGTGTAACTATATTAACTACTCTGTACTCCAGTGTAACTATATTAACTACTCTCTACTCCAGTGTAACTATATTAACTACTCTGTACTCAAGTGTAACTATATTAACTACTCTCTACTCCAGTGTAACCATATTAACTACTCTGTACTCCAGTGTAACTATATTAACTACTCTGTACTCCAGTGTAACTATATTAACTACTCTGTACTCAAGTGTAACTATATTAACTACTCTCTACTCCAGTGTAACCATATTAACTACTCTGTACCCCAGTGTAACCATATTAACTACTCTGTACTCCAGTGTAACTATATTAACTACTCTGTACTCCAGTGTAACTATATTAACTACTCTGTACTCAAGTGTAACTATATTAACTACTCTCTACTCCAGTGTAACCATATTAACTACTCTGTACCCCAGTGTAACCATATTAACTACTCTGTACTCCAGTGTAACTATATTAACTACTCTATACTTCAGTGTAACTATATTAACTACTCTATACTCCAGTGAAACAATATTAACTACTCTGTACCCCAGTGCAACTATATTAACTACTCTTTACTCCAGTGTAACTATATTAACTACTCTTTACTCCAGTGTAACTATATTAACTACTCTGTACCCCAGTGTATCTATATTAACTACTCTGTACTCCAGTGTAACTATATTAACTACTCTCTACTCCAGTGTAACTATATTAACTACTCTGTACTCCAGTGTAACTATATTAACTACTCTCTACTCCAGTGAAACTATATTAACTACTCTGTAATCCAGTGTAACTATAGTAACTACTCTGTACCCCAGGGTAACCACTTTAACTACTCTGTAATCCAGTGTAACTATAGTAACTACTCTGTACGCCAGTGTAACCATATTAACTACTCTGTACTCCAGTGTCACCATATTAACTACTCTATACTTCAGTGTAACTATATTAACTACTCTCTACTCCAGTTTAACTATATTAACTACTCTCTACTCCAGTGTAACTATATTAACTACTCTCTACTCCAGTGTAACTATATTAACTACTCTCTACTCCAGTGTAAATATATTAACTACTCTGTACTCCAGTGTAACTATATTAACTACTCTCTACACCAGTGTAACTATATTAACTACTCTGTACTCCAGTGTAACTATATTAACTACTCTCTACTCCAGTGTAACTATATTAACTACTCTATACTCCAGTGTAACGATATTAACTATTCTTTACTCCAGTGTAACTATATTAACTACTCTGTACTCCAGTGTAACCATATTAACTACTCTGTACTTCAGTGTAACTATATTAACTACTCTCTACTCCATTGTAACTATATTAACTACTCTCAACTCCAGTGTAACTATATTAACTACTCTGTACCCCAGTGTAACTATATCAACTACTCTGTACTCCAGTGTAACTATATTAACTACTCTGTACTCCAGTGAAACAATATTAACTAATCTGTACTCCAGTGTAACCATAGTAACTACTCTCTACTCCAGTGTAACCATATTAACTACGCTGCACTCCAGTGTAACCATATTAACTACGCTGTACTCCAGTCTAACCATATTAACTACGCTGTACTCCAGTGTAACTGTATTAACTACTCTGTATCCCAGTGTAACTATATTAACTACTCTGTACCCCAGTGTAACTATATTAACTACTCTATACTCCAGTGAAACAATATTAACTACGCTGTAGTCCAGTGTAACCATATTAACTACTCTGTACTTCAGTGTAACCCTATTATTAACTACTCTCTACTCCAGTGTAACCATATTAACTACTCTGTACTTCAGTGTAACTCTATTATTAACTACTCTGTACTCCAGTGTAACTATATTAACTACTCTCTACTCCAGTGTAACTATATTAACTACTCTTTACTCCAGTGTAACTATATTAACTACTCTGTACCCCAGTGTAACTATATTAACTACTCTGTACTCCAGTGTAACTATATTAACTACTCTGTACTCCAGTGTAACTATATTAACTACTCTCTACTCCAGTGTAACTATATTAACTACTCTCTACTCCAGTGTAACTATATTAACTACTCTGTAATCCAGTGTAACTATATTAACTACTCTCTACTCCAGTGTAACTATATTAACTACTCTCTACTCCAGTGTAACTATAGTAACTACTCTGTACCCCAGTGTAACTATATTAACTACTCTCTACTCCAGTGTAACCATAGTAACTACTCTCTACTCCAGTGTAACTATATTAACTACTCTATACTCCAGTGTAACTATATTAAATATTCTTTACTCCAGTGTAACCATATTAACTACTCTGTACTCCAGTGTAACCATATTAACTACTCTATACTTCAGTGTAACTATATTAACTACTCTCTACTCCAGTTTAACTATATTATTAACTACTCTGTACTCCAGTGTAACTATATTACCTACTCTATACTCCAATGTAACTATATTAACTATTCTTTACTCCAGTGTAACTATATTAACTACTCTGTACTCCAGTGTAACCATATTAACTACTCTGTACTTCAGTGTAACTATATTAACTACTCTGTACCCCAGTGTAACCATATTAACTACTCTGTACTCCAGTGTAACCATATTAACTACTCTGTACTCCAGTGTCACCATATTAACTACTCTATACTTCAGTGTAACTATATTAACTACTCTATACTCCAGTGAAACAATATTAACTACTCTGTACCTCAGTGTAACTATATTAACTACTCTCTACTCCAGTGTAACTATATTAACTACTCTTTACTCCAGTGTAACTATATTAACTACTCTGTACTCCAGTGTAACTATATTAACTACTCTGTACTCCAGTGTAACTATATTAACTACTCTGTACTCCAGTGTAACTATATTAACTACTCTTTACTCCAGTGTAACTATAGTAACTACTCTGTACCCCAGGGTAACCACTTTAACTACTCTGTAATCCAGTGTAACTATATTAACTACTCTGTACTCCAGTGTAACCATATTAACTACTCTGTACTCCAGTGTCACCATATTAACTACTCTATACTCTAGTGTAACTATTAACTACTCTCTACTCCAGTGTAACTATATTAAGTACTCTGTACTTCAGTGTAACTATATTAACTACTCTCTACTCCAGTTTAACTATATTAACTACTCTCTACTCCAGTGTAACTATATTAACTACTCTCTACTCCAGTGTAACTATATTAACTACTCTTTACTCCAGTGTAACTATATTAACTACTCTGTACTCCAGTGTAACTATATTAACTACTCTCTACACCAGTGTAACTATATTAACTACTCTGTACTCCAGTGTAACTATATTAACTACTCTATACTCCAGTGTAACGATATTAACTATTCTTTACTCCAGTGTAACTATATTAACTATTCTTTATTCCAGTGTAACTATATTAACTACTCTGTACTCCAGTGTAACCATATTAACTACTCTGTACTCCAGTGTAACCATATTAACTACTCTGTACTCCAGTGTAACTATATTAACTACTCTCTACTCCATTGTAACTATATTAACTACTCTCAACTCCAGTGTAACTATATTAACTACTCTGTACCCCAGTGTAACTATATTAACTACTCTGTACTCCAGTGTAACTATATTAACTACTCTATACTCCAGTGAAACAATATTAACTACTATGTACACCAGTGTAACCATATTATTAACTACTCTGTACTCCAGTGTAACTATATTAACTACTCTGTACTCCAGTGAAACAATATTAACTAATCTGTACTCCAGTGTAACCATAGTAACTACTCTCTACTCCAGTGTAACCATATTAACTACGCTGTACTCCAGTGTAAACATATTAACTACGCTGTACTCCAGTGTAACCATATTAACTACGCTGTACTCCAGTGTAACTATATTAACTACTCTGTATCCCAGTGTAACTATATTAACTACTCTGTACCACAGTGTAACTATATTAACTACTCTATACTCCAGTGAAACAATATTAACTACGCTGTAGTCCAGTGTAACCATATTAACTACTCTGTACTTCCGTGTAACCCTATTATTAACTACTCTCTACTCCAGTGTAACCATATTAACTACTCTGTACTTCAGTGTAACTCTATTATTAACTACTCTGTACTCCAGTGTAACTATATTAACTACTCTCTACTCCAGTGTAACTATATTAACTACTCTCTACTCCAGTGTAACTATATTAACTACTCTCTACTCCAGTGTAACTATTTTACCTACTCTCTACTCCAGTGTAACTATATTACCTATTCTCTACTCCAGTGTATCTATATTAACTACTCTGTACTCCAGTGTAACTATATTAACTATTCTGTACGCCAGTGTAACTATATTAACTACTCTCTACTCCAGTGTAACTATATTAACTACTCTATACTCCAGTGTAACTATATTAAATATTCTTTACTCCAGTGTAACCATATTAACTACTCTGTACTCCAGTGTAACCATATTAACTACTCTATACTTCAGTGTAACTATATTAACTACTCTCTACTCCAGTGTAACTATATTATTAACTACTCTGTACTCCAGTGTAACTATATTACCTACTCTATACTCCAATGTAACTATATTAACTATTCTTTACTCCAGTGTAACTATATTAACTACTCTGTACTCCAGTGTAACCATATTAACTACTCTGTACTTCAGTGTAACTATATTAACTACTCCCTACTCCAGTGTAACTATATAAACTACTCTCTACTCCAGTGTAATTATATTAACTACTCTGTACCCCAGTGTAACTATATTAAATACTCTGTACTCCAGTGTAACTATATTAACTACTCTATACTCCAGTGAAACAATATTAACTACCCTGTACCCCAGTGTAACTATATTAACTAGTCTCTACTCCAGTGAAACTATATTAACTACTCTGTAATCCAGTGTAACTATAGTAACTACTCTGTACCCCAGTGTAACCATATTAACTACTCTGTACTCCAGTGTAAATATATTAACTACTCTCTACTCCAGTGTAACCATAGTAACTACTCTCTACTCCAGTGTAACTATATTAACTACTCTCTACTCCAGTGTAACTATATTAACTACTCTTTACTCCAGTGTGACTATATTAACTACTCTGTACCCCAGTGTAACTATATTAACTACGCTGTACTCCAGTGTAACTATATTAACTACTCTCTACCCCAGTGTAACTATATTAACTACTCTCTACTCCAGTGTAACCATATTAACTACTCTGTACCCCAGTGTAACTATATTAACTACTCTATACTGCAGTGAAACAATATTAACTACTATGTACACCAGTGTAACCATATTATTAACTACTCTGTACTCCAGTGTAACTATATTAACTACTCTGTACTCCAGTGAAACAATATTAACTAATCTGTACTCCAGTGTAACCATAGTAACTACTCTCTACTCCAGTGTAACCATATTAACTACGCTGTACTCCAGTGTAACCATATTAACTACGCTGTACTCCAGTGTAACCATATTAACTACGCTGTACTCCAGTGTAACTATATTAACTATTCTGTACTCCAGTGTAACTATATTAACTACTCTCTACTCCAGTGTAACTATATTAACTACTCTGTACTCCAGTCTAACTATATTAACTACTCTGTAATCCAGTGTAACTATAGTAACTACTCTGTACCCCAGTGTAACCATATTAACTACTCTGTACTCCAGTGTAACTATATTAACTATTCTGTACTCCCGTGTAACTATATTAACTACTCTCTACTCCAGTGTAACTATATTAACTACTCTGTACCCCAGTGTAACTATATTAACTACTCTCTACTCCAGTGTAACCATAGTAACTACTCTCTACTCCAGTGTAACTATATTAACTACTCTCTACTCCAGTGTAACTATATTACCTACTCTCTACTCCAGTGTAACTATATTACCTATTCTCTACTCCAGTGTAACTATATTAACTATTCTGTACTCCCGTGTAACTATATTAACTACTCTCTACTCCAGTGTAACTATATTAACTACTCTGTACCCCAGTGTAACTATATTAACTACTCTCTACTCCAGTGTAACCATAGTAACTACTCTCTACTCCAGTGTAACCATATTAACTACGCTGTACTCCAGTGTAACTATATGAACTACTCTGTACTCCAGTGTAACTATATTAACTACTCTGTACTCCAGTGTAACTATATTAACTATTCTGTACGCCAGTGTAACTATATTAACTACTCTCTACTCCAGCGTAACTATATTAACTACTCTGTACTCCAGTGTAACTATATTAACTACTCTGTAATCCAGTGTAACTATAGTAAGTACTCTGTACCCCAGTGTAACCATATTAACTACTCTGTACTCCAGTGTAACTATATTAACTATTCTGTACTCCAGTGTAACTATATTAACTACTCTGTACTCCAGTGTAACTATATTAACTACTCTCTACTCCAGTGTCACTATATTAACTACTCTGTACCCCAGTGTAACTATATTAACTACTCTCTACTCCAGTGTAACCATAGTAACTACTCTCTACTCCAGTGTAACTATATTAACTACTCTCTACTCCAGTGTAACCATATTAAATACTCTCTACTCCAGTGTAACTATATAAACTACTCTCTACTCCAGTGTAATTATAGTAACTACTCTGTACCCCAGTGTAACTATATTAAATACTCTGTACTCCAGTGTAACTATATTAACTACTCTATACTCCAGTGAAACAATATTAACTACTCTGTACCCCAGTGTAACTATATTACCTACTCTATACTCCAGTGTAACTATATTAACTACTCTTTACTCCAATGTAACTATATTAACTACTCTGTACCCCAGTGTAACTATATTAACTACTCTGTACTCCAGTGTAACTATATTAACTACTCTCTACTCCAGTGTAACTATATTAACTACTCTGTACTCCACTGAAACTATATTAACTACTCTGTAATCCAGTGTAACTATAGTAACTACTCTGTACCCCAGTGTAACCATATTAACTACTCTGTACTCCAGTGTAACTATATTAACTACTCTGTACTCCAGTGTAACTATATTAACTACTCTCTACTCCAGTGTAACCATATTAACTACTCTGTACTCCAGTGTCACCATATTAACTACTCTATACTTCAGTGTAATTATATTAACTACTCTCTACTCCAGTGTAACTATATTATTAACTACTCTGTACTCCAGTGTAACTATATTACCTACTCTATACTCCAGTGTAACTATATTAACTACTCTCTACTCCAGTGTAACTATATTAACTACTCTCTACTCCAGTGGAACTATATTAACTACTCTCTACTCCAGTGTAACTATATTAACTACTCTGTGCTCCAGTGTAACTATATTAACTACTCTGTACTCCAGTGTAACTATATTAACTACTCTCTACTCCAGTGTAACTATATTAACTACTCTATATTCCAGTGTAACTATATTAACTATTCTTTACTCCAGTGTAACTATATTAACTATTCTTTACTCCAGTGTAACTATATTAACCATTCTTTACTCCAGTGTAACTATATTAACTACTATGTACACCAGTGTAACCATATTATTAACTACTCTGTACTCCAGTGTAACTATATTAACTACTCTGTAATCCAGTGTAATTATAGTAAGTACTCTGTACCCCAGTGTAACCATATTAACTACTCTGTACTCCAGTGTAACTATATTAACTATTCTGTACTCCAGTGTAACTATATTAACTACTCTCTACTCCAGTGTAACTATATTAACTACTCTCTACTCCAGTGTAACTATATTAACTACTCTGTACCCCAGTGTAACTATATTAACTACTCTCTACTCCAGTGTAACCATAATAACTACTCTCTACTCCAGTGTAACTATATTAACTACTCTATAGTCCAGTGTAACTATATTAACTATTTTTACTCCAGTGTAACCATATTAACTACTCTATACTTCAGTGTACCTATATTAACTACTCTCTACTCCAGAGTAACTATATTATTAACTACTCTGTACTCCAGTGTAACTATATTACCTACTCTATACTCCAGTGTAACTATATTAACTACTCTATAGTCCAGTGTAACTATATTAACTATTCTTTACTCCAGTGTAACTCTATTAACTACTCTGTACTCCAGTGTAACCATATTAAATACTCTGTACTCCAGTGTAACTATATTAACTACTCTCTACTCCAGTGTAACTATATAAACTACTCTCTACTCCCGTGTAACTATATTAACTACTCTCTACTCCAGTGTAACTATATTAACTACTCTGTACCCCAGTGTAACTATATTAACTACTCTCTACTCCAGTGTAACCATAGTAACTACTCTCTACTCCAGTGTAACTATATTAACTACTCTCTACTCCAGTGTAACTATATTACCTACTCTCTACTCCAGTGTAACTATATTAACTATTCTCTACTCCAGTGTAACTATATTAACTATTCTGTACTCCCGTGTAACTATATTAACTACTCTCTACTCCAGTGTAACTATATTAACTACTCTGTACCCCAGTGTAACTATATTAACTACTCTCTACTCCAGTGTAACCATAGTAACTACTCTCTACTCCAGTGTAACCATATTAACTACGCTGTACTCCAGTGTAACTATATGAACTACTCTGTACTCCAGTGTAACTATATTAACTACTCTGTACTCCAGTGTAACTATATTAACTATTCTGTACGCCAGTGTAACTATATTAACTACTCTCTACTCCAGCGTAACTATATTAACTACTCTGTACTCCAGTGTAACTATATTAACTACTCTGTAATCCAGTGTAACTATAGTAAGTACTCTGTACCCCAGTGTAACCATATTAACTACTCTGTACTCCAGTGTAACTATATTAACTATTCTGTACTCCAGTGTAACTATATTAACTACTCTGTACTCCAGTGTAACTATATTAACTACTCTCTACTCCAGTGTCACTATATTAACTACTCTGTACCCCAGTGTAACTATATTAACTACTCTCTACTCCAGTGTAACCATAGTAACTACTCTCTACTCCAGTGTAACTATATTAACTACTCTCTACTCCAGTGTAACCATATTAAATACTCTCTACTCCAGTGTAACTATATAAACTACTCTCTACTCCAGTGTAATTATAGTAACTACTCTGTACCCCAGTGTAACTATATTAAATACTCTGTACTCCAGTGTAACTATATTAACTACTCTATACTCCAGTGAAACAATATTAACTACTCTGTACCCCAGTGTAACTATATTACCTACTCTATACTCCAGTGTAACTATATTAACTACTCTTTACTCCAATGTAACTATATTAACTACTCTGTACCCCAGTGTAACTATATTAACTACTCTGTACTCCAGTGTAACTATATTAACTACTCTCTACTCCAGTGTAACTATATTAACTACTCTGTACTCCACTGAAACTATATTAACTACTCTGTAATCCAGTGTAACTATAGTAACTACTCTGTACCCCAGTGTAACCATATTAACTACTCTGTACTCCAGTGTAACTATATTAACTACTCTGTACTCCAGTGTAACTATATTAACTACTCTCTACTCCAGTGTAACCATATTAACTACTCTGTACTCCAGTGTCACCATATTAACTACTCTATACTTCAGTGTAATTATATTAACTACTCTCTACTCCAGTGTAACTATATTATTAACTACTCTGTACTCCAGTGTAACTATATTACCTACTCTATACTCCAGTGTAACTATATTAACTACTCTCTACTCCAGTGTAACTATATTAACTACTCTCTACTCCAGTGGAACTATATTAACTACTCTCTACTCCAGTGTAACTATATTAACTACTCTGTGCTCCAGTGTAACTATATTAACTACTCTGTACTCCAGTGTAACTATATTAACTACTCTCTACTCCAGTGTAACTATATTAACTACTCTATATTCCAGTGTAACTATATTAACTATTCTTTACTCCAGTGTAACTATATTAACTATTCTTTACTCCAGTGTAACTATATTAACCATTCTTTACTCCAGTGTAACTATATTAACTACTATGTACACCAGTGTAACCATATTATTAACTACTCTGTACTCCAGTGTAACTATATTAACTACTCTGTAATCCAGTGTAATTATAGTAAGTACTCTGTACCCCAGTGTAACCATATTAACTACTCTGTACTCCAGTGTAACTATATTAACTATTCTGTACTCCAGTGTAACTATATTAACTACTCTCTACTCCAGTGTAACTATATTAACTACTCTCTACTCCAGTGTAACTATATTAACTACTCTGTACCCCAGTGTAACTATATTAACTACTCTCTACTCCAGTGTAACCATAATAACTACTCTCTACTCCAGTGTAACTATATTAACTACTCTATAGTCCAGTGTAACTATATTAACTATTTTTACTCCAGTGTAACCATATTAACTACTCTATACTTCAGTGTACCTATATTAACTACTCTCTACTCCAGAGTAACTATATTATTAACTACTCTGTACTCCAGTGTAACTATATTACCTACTCTATACTCCAGTGTAACTATATTAACTACTCTATAGTCCAGTGTAACTATATTAACTATTCTTTACTCCAGTGTAACTCTATTAACTACTCTGTACTCCAGTGTAACCATATTAAATACTCTGTACTCCAGTGTAACTATATTAACTACTCTCTACTCCAGTGTAACTATATAAACTACTCTCTACTCCAGTGTAATTATAGTAACTACTCTGTACCCCAGTGTAACTATATTAAATACTCTGTACTCCAGTGTAACTATATTAACTACTCTATACTCCAGTGAAACAATATTAACTACTCTGTAACCCAGTGTAACTACATTAACTACTCTCTACTCCAGTGTAACTATATTAACTACTCTTTACTCCAGTGTAACTATATTAACTACTCTGTACCCCAGTGTAACTATATTAACTACTCTGTACTCCAGTGTAACTATATTAACTACTCTCTACTCCAGTGTAACTATATTAACTACTCTGTACTCCAGTGTAACTATATTAACTACTCTCTACTCCACTGAAACTATATTAACTACTCTGTAATCCAGTGTAACTATAGTAACTACTCTGTACCCCAGTGTAACCATATTAACTACTCTGTACTCCAGTGTAACTATATTAACTACTCTGTACTCCAGTGTAACTATATTAACTACTCTCTACTCCAGTGTAACTATATTAACTACTCTATACTCCAGTGTAACGATATTAACTACTCTTTACTCCAGTGTAACTATATTAACTACTCTGTACCCCAGTGTAACTATATTAACTACTCTGTACTCCAGTGTAACTATATTAACTACTCTCTACTCCAGTGTAACTATATTAACTACTCTCTACTCCAGTTTAACTATATTAACTACTCTCTACTCCAGTGTAACCATATTAACTACTCTGTCCTCCAGTGTCACCATATTAACTACTCTATACTTCAGTGTAATTATATTAACTACTCTCTACTCCAGTGTAATTATATTAACTACTCTGTACTCCAGTGTAACTATATTACCTACTCTATACTCCAGTGTAACTATATTAACTACTCTCTACTCCAGTGTAACTATATTAACTACTCTCTACTCCAGTGTAACTATATTAACTACTCTGTACTCCAGTGTAACCATATTAACTACTCTGTACTCAAGTGTAACCATATTAACTACTCTGTACTTCAGTGTAACTATATTAACTACTCTCTACTCCAGTGTAACTATATTAACTACTCTCTACTCTATTGTAACTATATTGACTACTCTGTACCCCAGTGTAACTATATTAACTACTCTGTACTCCAGTGTAACTATATTAACTACTCTATACTCCAGTGAAACAATATTAACTACTATGTACACCAGTGTAACCATATTATTAACTACTCTGTACTCCAGTGTAACTATATTAACTACTCTCTACTCCAGTGTAACTATATTAACTACTCTATATTCCAGTGTAACTATATTAACTATTCTTTACTCCAGTGTAACTATATTAACTATTCTTTACTCCAGTGTAACTATATTAACCATTCTTTACTCCAGTGTAACTATATTAACTACTATGTACACCAGTGTAACCATATTATTAACTACTCTGTACTCCAGTGTAACTATATTAACTACTCTGTAATCCAGTGTAATTATAGTAAGTACTCTGTACCCCAGTGTAACCATATTAACTACTCTGTACTCCAGTGTAACTATATTAACTATTCTGTACTCCAGTGTAACTATATTAACTACTCTCTACTCCAGTGTAACTATATTAACTACTCTCTACTCCAGTGTAACTATATTAACTACTCTGTACCCCAGTGTAACTATATTAACTACTCTCTACTCCAGTGTAACCATAATAACTACTCTCTACTCCAGTGTAACTATATTAACTACTCTATAGTCCAGTGTAACTATATTAACTATTTTTACTCCAGTGTAACCATATTAACTACTCTATACTTCAGTGTACCTATATTAACTACTCTCTACTCCAGAGTAACTATATTATTAACTACTCTGTACTCCAGTGTAACTATATTACCTACTCTATACTCCAGTGTAACTATATTAACTACTCTATAGTCCAGTGTAACTATATTAACTATTCTTTACTCCAGTGTAACTCTATTAACTACTCTGTACTCCAGTGTAACCATATTAAATACTCTGTACTCCAGTGTAACTATATTAACTACTCTCTACTCCAGTGTAACTATATAAACTACTCTCTACTCCCGTGTAACTATATTAACTACTCTCTACTCCAGTGTAACTATATTAACTACTCTGTACCCCAGTGTAACTATATTAACTACTCTCTACTCCAGTGTAACCATAGTAACTACTCTCTACTCCAGTGTAACTATATTAACTACTCTCTACTCCAGTGTAACTATATTACCTACTCTCTACTCCAGTGTAACTATATTAACTATTCTCTACTCCAGTGTAACTATATTAACTATTCTGTACTCCCGTGTAACTATATTAACTACTCTCTACTCCAGTGTAACTATATTAACTACTCTGTACCCCAGTGTAACTATATTAACTACTCTCTACTCCAGTGTAACCATAGTAACTACTCTCTACTCCAGTGTAACCATATTAACTACGCTGTACTCCAGTGTAACTATATGAACTACTCTGTACTCCAGTGTAACTATATTAACTACTCTGTACTCCAGTGTAACTATATTAACTATTCTGTACGCCAGTGTAACTATATTAACTACTCTCTACTCCAGCGTAACTATATTAACTACTCTGTACTCCAGTGTAACTATATTAACTACTCTGTAATCCAGTGTAACTATAGTAAGTACTCTGTACCCCAGTGTAACCATATTAACTACTCTGTACTCCAGTGTAACTATATTAACTATTCTGTACTCCAGTGTAACTATATTAACTACTCTGTACTCCAGTGTAACTATATTAACTACTCTCTACTCCAGTGTCACTATATTAACTACTCTGTACCCCAGTGTAACTATATTAACTACTCTCTACTCCAGTGTAACCATAGTAACTACTCTCTACTCCAGTGTAACTATATTAACTACTCTCTACTCCAGTGTAACCATATTAAATACTCTCTACTCCAGTGTAACTATATAAACTACTCTCTACTCCAGTGTAATTATAGTAACTACTCTGTACCCCAGTGTAACTATATTAAATACTCTGTACTCCAGTGTAACTATATTAACTACTCTATACTCCAGTGAAACAATATTAACTACTCTGTACCCCAGTGTAACTATATTACCTACTCTATACTCCAGTGTAACTATATTAACTACTCTTTACTCCAATGTAACTATATTAACTACTCTGTACCCCAGTGTAACTATATTAACTACTCTGTACTCCAGTGTAACTATATTAACTACTCTCTACTCCAGTGTAACTATATTAACTACTCTGTACTCCACTGAAACTATATTAACTACTCTGTAATCCAGTGTAACTATAGTAACTACTCTGTACCCCAGTGTAACCATATTAACTACTCTGTACTCCAGTGTAACTATATTAACTACTCTGTACTCCAGTGTAACTATATTAACTACTCTCTACTCCAGTGTAACCATATTAACTACTCTGTACTCCAGTGTCACCATATTAACTACTCTATACTTCAGTGTAATTATATTAACTACTCTCTACTCCAGTGTAACTATATTATTAACTACTCTGTACTCCAGTGTAACTATATTACCTACTCTATACTCCAGTGTAACTATATTAACTACTCTCTACTCCAGTGTAACTATATTAACTACTCTCTACTCCAGTGGAACTATATTAACTACTCTCTACTCCAGTGTAACTATATTAACTACTCTGTGCTCCAGTGTAACTATATTAACTACTCTGTACTCCAGTGTAACTATATTAACTACTCTCTACTCCAGTGTAACTATATTAACTACTCTATATTCCAGTGTAACTATATTAACTATTCTTTACTCCAGTGTAACTATATTAACTATTCTTTACTCCAGTGTAACTATATTAACCATTCTTTACTCCAGTGTAACTATATTAACTACTATGTACACCAGTGTAACCATATTATTAACTACTCTGTACTCCAGTGTAACTATATTAACTACTCTGTAATCCAGTGTAATTATAGTAAGTACTCTGTACCCCAGTGTAACCATATTAACTACTCTGTACTCCAGTGTAACTATATTAACTATTCTGTACTCCAGTGTAACTATATTAACTACTCTCTACTCCAGTGTAACTATATTAACTACTCTCTACTCCAGTGTAACTATATTAACTACTCTGTACCCCAGTGTAACTATATTAACTACTCTCTACTCCAGTGTAACCATAATAACTACTCTCTACTCCAGTGTAACTATATTAACTACTCTATAGTCCAGTGTAACTATATTAACTATTTTTACTCCAGTGTAACCATATTAACTACTCTATACTTCAGTGTACCTATATTAACTACTCTCTACTCCAGAGTAACTATATTATTAACTACTCTGTACTCCAGTGTAACTATATTACCTACTCTATACTCCAGTGTAACTATATTAACTACTCTATAGTCCAGTGTAACTATATTAACTATTCTTTACTCCAGTGTAACTCTATTAACTACTCTGTACTCCAGTGTAACCATATTAAATACTCTGTACTCCAGTGTAACTATATTAACTACTCTCTACTCCAGTGTAACTATATAAACTACTCTCTACTCCAGTGTAATTATAGTAACTACTCTGTACCCCAGTGTAACTATATTAAATACTCTGTACTCCAGTGTAACTATATTAACTACTCTATACTCCAGTGAAACAATATTAACTACTCTGTAACCCAGTGTAACTACATTAACTACTCTCTACTCCAGTGTAACTATATTAACTACTCTTTACTCCAGTGTAACTATATTAACTACTCTGTACCCCAGTGTAACTATATTAACTACTCTGTACTCCAGTGTAACTATATTAACTACTCTCTACTCCAGTGTAACTATATTAACTACTCTGTACTCCAGTGTAACTATATTAACTACTCTCTACTCCACTGAAACTATATTAACTACTCTGTAATCCAGTGTAACTATAGTAACTACTCTGTACCCCAGTGTAACCATATTAACTACTCTGTACTCCAGTGTAACTATATTAACTACTCTGTACTCCAGTGTAACTATATTAACTACTCTCTACTCCAGTGTAACTATATTAACTACTCTATACTCCAGTGTAACGATATTAACTACTCTTTACTCCAGTGTAACTATATTAACTACTCTGTACCCCAGTGTAACTATATTAACTACTCTGTACTCCAGTGTAACTATATTAACTACTCTCTACTCCAGTGTAACTATATTAACTACTCTCTACTCCAGTTTAACTATATTAACTACTCTCTACTCCAGTGTAACCATATTAACTACTCTGTCCTCCAGTGTCACCATATTAACTACTCTATACTTCAGTGTAATTATATTAACTACTCTCTACTCCAGTGTAATTATATTAACTACTCTGTACTCCAGTGTAACTATATTACCTACTCTATACTCCAGTGTAACTATATTAACTACTCTCTACTCCAGTGTAACTATATTAACTACTCTCTACTCCAGTGTAACTATATTAACTACTCTGTACTCCAGTGTAACCATATTAACTACTCTGTACTCAAGTGTAACCATATTAACTACTCTGTACTTCAGTGTAACTATATTAACTACTCTCTACTCCAGTGTAACTATATTAACTACTCTCTACTCTATTGTAACTATATTGACTACTCTGTACCCCAGTGTAACTATATTAACTACTCTGTACTCCAGTGTAACTATATTAACTACTCTATACTCCAGTGAAACAATATTAACTACTATGTACACCAGTGTAACCATATTATTAACTACTCTGTACTCCAGTTTAACACTATTATTAACTACTCTGTACTCCAGTGTAACTATATTAACTACTCTCTACTCCAGTGTAACTATATTAACTACTCTGTACTCCAGTGTAACTATATTAACTACTCTCTACTCCAGTGTAACTATATTAACTACTCTATACTCCAGTGAAACAATATTAACTAATCTGTACTCCAGTGTAACCATAGTAACTACTCTCTACTCCAGTGTAACCATATTAACTACGCTGTACTCCAGTGTAACCATATTAACTACGCTGTACTCCAGTTTAACTATATTAACTACTCTGTACCCCAGTGTAACTATATTAACTACTCTGTACCCCAGTGTAACTATATTAACTACTCTGTACTCCAGTGTAACTATATTAACTACTCTGTACCCCAGTGTAACTATATTAACTACTCTGTACCCCAGTGTAACCATATTAACTACTCTGTACTTCAGTGTAACCCTATTATTAACTACTCTCTACTCCAGTGTAACCATATTAACTACTCTGTACTTCAGTGTAACCCTATTATTAACTACTCTGTACTCCAGTGTAACTATATTAACTACTCTCTACTCCAGTGTAACTATATTAACTACTCTGTACTCCAGTGTAACTATATTAACTACTCTGTAATCCAGTGTAACTATAGTAAGTACTCTGTACCCCAGTGTAACCATATTAACTACTCTGTACTCCAGTGTAACTATATTAACTATTCTGTACTCGAGTGTAACTATATTAACTACTCTCTACTCCAGTGTAACTATATTAACTACTCTGTACCCCAGTGTAACTATATTAACTACTCTCTACTCCAGTGTAACCATAGTAACTACTCTCTACTCCAGTGTAACTATATTAACTACTCTCTACTCCAGTGTAACTATATTAACTACTCTGTACCCCAGTGTAACTATATTAACTACTCTGTACTCCAGTGTAACTATATTAACTACTCTATACTCCAGTGAAACAATATTAACTACTATGTACACCAGTGTAACCATATTATTAACTACTCTGTACTCCAGTGTAACCCTATTATTAACTACTCTGTACTCCAGTGTAACTATATTAACTACTCTGTACTCCAGTGAAACAATATTAACTAATCTGTACTCCAGTGTAACCATAGTAACTACTCTCTACTCCAGTGTAACCATATTAACTACGCTGTACTCCAGTGTAACCATATTAACTACGCTGTACTCCAGTGTAACTATATTAACTATTCTGTACGCCAGTGTAACCATATTAACTACTCTCTACTCCAGTGTAACTATATTAACTACTCTGTACCCCAGTGTAACTATATTAACTACTCTGTAATCCAGTGTAACTATAGTAAGTACTCTGTACCCCAGTGTAACCATATTAACTACTCTGTACTCCAGTGTAACTATATTAACTACTCTCTACTCCAGTGTAACTATATTAACTACTCTGTACCCCAGTGTAACTATATTAACTACTCTCTACTCCAGTGTAACCATAGTAACTACTCTCTACTCCAGTGTAACTATATTAACTACTCTATACTCCAGTGTAACTATATTAACTATTCTTTACTCCAGTGTAACCATATTAACTACTCTGTACTCCAGTGTAACCATATTAACTATTCTATACTTCAGTGTAACTATATTAACTACTCTCTACTCCAGTGTAACTATATTATTAACTACTCTGAACTCCAGTGTAACTATATTACCTACTCTATACTCCAATGTAACTATATTAACTATTCTTTACTCCAGTGTAACTATATTAACTACTCTGTACTCCAGTGTAACCATATTAACTACTCTGTACTTCAGTGTAACTATATTAACTACTCTCTACTCCAGTGTAACTATATTAACTACTCTCTACTCCAGTGTAACCATATTAACTACTCTGTACTCCAGTGTAACTATATTAACTACTCTCTACTCCAGTGTAACTATATTATTAACTACTCTGAACTCCAGTGTAACTATATTACCTACTCTATACTCCAATGTAACTATAGTAAGTACTCTGTACCCCTGTGTAACCATATTAACTACTCTGTACTCCAGTGTAACTATATTAACTATTCTGTACTCCAGTGTAACTATATTAACTACTCTCTACTCCAGTGTAACTATATTAACTACTCTCTACTCCAGTGTAACTATATTAACTACTCTCTACTCCAATGTAACTATATTAACTACTCTGTACTCCAGTGTACCTATATTAACTACTCTCTACTCCAGTGTAACTCTATTAACTATTCTTTACTCCAGTGTAACTATATTAACTATTCTTTACTCCAGTGTAACTATATTAACTACTCTGTACTCCAGTGTAACCATATTAACTACTCTGTACTTCAGTGTAACTATATTAACTACTCTCTACTCCAGTGTAACTATATTAACTACTCTCTACCCCAGTGTAACTATATTAACTACTGTGTACTCCAGTGTAACTATATTAACTACTCTATACTCCAGTGAAACAATATTAACTACTATGTACACCAGTGTAACCATTTTATTAACTACTCTGTACTCCAGTGTAACCCTATTATTAACTACTCCGTACTCCAGTGTAACTATATTAACTACTCTATACTCCAGTGAAACAATATTAACTAATCTGTAGTCCAGTGTAACCATATTAACTACTCTCTACTCCAGTGTAACCATATTAACTACGCTGTACTCCAGTGTAACCATATTAACTACTCTGTACTCCAGTGTAACTATATTAACTACTCTGTACTTCAGTGTAACCCTATTATTAACTACTCTGTACTCCAGTGTAACTATAATAACTACTCTCTACTCCAGTGTAACCATAGTAACTACTCTCTGCTCCAGTGTAACTATATTAACTACTCTGTACTTCAGTGTAACTATATTAACTACTCTGTACTTCAGTGTAACTATATTAACTACTCTGTACTCCAGTGTAACTATATTAACTACTCTATACTCCAGTGAAACAATATTAACTACTATGTACACCAGTGTAACCATATTATTAACTACTCTGTACTCCAGTGTATCCCTATTATTAACTACTCCGTACTCCAGTGTAACTATATTAACTACTCTATACTCCAGTGAAACTATATTAACTACTCTCTACTCCAGTGTAACTATATTAACTACTCTGTACTTCAGTGTAACCCTATTATTAACTACTCTGTACTCCAGTGTAACTATAATAACTACTCTCTACTCCAGTGTAACCATAGTAACTACTCTCTACTCCAGTGTAACTATATTAACTACTCTGTACCCCAGTGTAACTATATTAACTACTCTCTACTCCAGTGTAACCATAGTAACTACTCTCTACTCCAGTGTAACTATATTAACTACTCTATACTCCAGTGTAACTATATTAACTATTCTTTACTCCAGTGTAACCATATTAACTACTCTGTACTCCAGTGTAACCATATTAACTACTCTATACTTCAGTGTAACTATATTAACTACTCTCTACTCCAGTGTAACTATATTAACTACTCTATACTCCAGTGAAACAATATTAACTAATCTGTACTCCAGTGTAACCATAGTAACTACTCTCTACTCCAGTGTAACCATATTAACTACGCTGTACTCCAGTGTAACCATATTAACTACGCTGTACTCCAGTGTAACTATATTAACTACTCTGTACCCCAGTGTAACTATATTAACTACTCTGTACCCCAGTGTAACTATATTAACTACTCTGTACCCCAGTGTAACCATATTAACTACTCTGTACTTCAGTGTAACCCTATTATTAACTACTCTCTACTCCAGTGTAACCATATTAACTACTCTGTACTTCAGTGTAACCCTATTATTAACTACTCTGTACTCCAGTGTAACTATATTAACTACTCTCTACTCCAGTGTAACTATATTAACTACTCTGTACTCCAGTGTAACTATATTAACTACTCTGTAATCCAGTGTAACTATAGTAAGTACTCTGTACCCCAGTGTAACCATATTAACTACTCTGTACTCCAGTGTAACTATATTAACTATTCTGTACTCGAGTGTAACTATATTAACTACTCTCTACTCCAGTGTAACTATATTAACTACTCTGTACCCCAGTGTAACTATATTAACTACTCTCTACTCCAGTGTAACCATAGTAACTACTCTCTACTCCAGTGTAACTATATTAACTACTCTCTACTCCAGTGTAACTATATTAACTACTCTGTACCCCAGTGTAACTATATTAACTACTCTGTACTCCAGTGTAACTATATTAACTACTCTATACTCCAGTGAAACAATATTAACTACTATGTACACCAGTGTAACCATATTATTAACTACTCTGTACTCCAGTGTAACCCTATTATTAACTACTCTGTACTCCAGTGTAACTATATTAACTACTCTGTACTCCAGTGAAACAATATTAACTAATCTGTACTCCAGTGTAACCATAGTAACTACTCTCTACTCCAGTGTAACCATATTAACTACGCTGTACTCCAGTGTAACCATATTAACTACGCTGTACTCCAGTTTAACTATATTAACTACTCTGTACCCCAGTGTAACTATATTAACTACTCTGTACCCCAGTGTAACTATATTAACTACTCTGTACTCCAGTGTAACTATATTAACTACTCTGTACCCCAGTGTAACTATATTAACTACTCTGTACCCCAGTGTAACCATATTAACTACTCTGTACTTCAGTGTAACCCTATTATTAACTACTCTCTACTCCAGTGTAACCATATTAACTACTCTGTACTTCAGTGTAACCCTATTATTAACTACTCTGTACTCCAGTGTAACTATATTAACTACTCTCTACTCCAGTGTAACTATATTAACTACTCTGTACTCCAGTGTAACTATATTAACTACTCTGTAATCCAGTGTAACTATAGTAAGTACTCTGTACCCCAGTGTAACCATATTAACTACTCTGTACTCCAGTGTAACTATATTAACTATTCTGTACTCGAGTGTAACTATATTAACTACTCTCTACTCCAGTGTAACTATATTAACTACTCTGTACCCCAGTGTAACTATATTAACTACTCTCTACTCCAGTGTAACCATAGTAACTACTCTCTACTCCAGTGTAACTATATTAACTACTCTCTACTCCAGTGTAACTATATTAACTACTCTGTACCCCAGTGTAACTATATTAACTACTCTGTACTCCAGTGTAACTATATTAACTACTCTATACTCCAGTGAAACAATATTAACTACTATGTACACCAGTGTAACCATATTATTAACTACTCTGTACTCCAGTGTAACCCTATTATTAACTACTCTGTACTCCAGTGTAACTATATTAACTACTCTGTACTCCAGTGAAACAATATTAACTAATCTGTACTCCAGTGTAACCATAGTAACTACTCTCTACTCCAGTGTAACCATATTAACTACGCTGTACTCCAGTGTAACCATATTAACTACGCTGTACTCCAGTGTAACTATATTAACTATTCTGTACGCCAGTGTAACCATATTAACTACTCTCTACTCCAGTGTAACTATATTAACTACTCTGTACCCCAGTGTAACTATATTAACTACTCTGTAATCCAGTGTAACTATAGTAAGTACTCTGTACCCCAGTGTAACCATATTAACTACTCTGTACTCCAGTGTAACTATATTAACTACTCTCTACTCCAGTGTAACTATATTAACTACTCTGTACCCCAGTGTAACTATATTAACTACTCTCTACTCCAGTGTAACCATAGTAACTACTCTCTACTCCAGTGTAACTATATTAACTACTCTATACTCCAGTGTAACTATATTAACTATTCTTTACTCCAGTGTAACCATATTAACTACTCTGTACTCCAGTGTAACCATATTAACTATTCTATACTTCAGTGTAACTATATTAACTACTCTCTACTCCAGTGTAACTATATTATTAACTACTCTGAACTCCAGTGTAACTATATTACCTACTCTATACTCCAATGTAACTATATTAACTATTCTTTACTCCAGTGTAACTATATTAACTACTCTGTACTCCAGTGTAACCATATTAACTACTCTGTACTTCAGTGTAACTATATTAACTACTCTCTACTCCAGTGTAACTATATTAACTACTCTCTACTCCAGTGTAACCATATTAACTACTCTGTACTCCAGTGTAACTATATTAACTACTCTCTACTCCAGTGTAACTATATTATTAACTACTCTGAACTCCAGTGTAACTATATTACCTACTCTATACTCCAATGTAACTATAGTAAGTACTCTGTACCCCTGTGTAACCATATTAACTACTCTGTACTCCAGTGTAACTATATTAACTATTCTGTACTCCAGTGTAACTATATTAACTACTCTCTACTCCAGTGTAACTATATTAACTACTCTCTACTCCAGTGTAACTATATTAACTACTCTCTACTCCAATGTAACTATATTAACTACTCTGTACTCCAGTGTACCTATATTAACTACTCTCTACTCCAGTGTAACTCTATTAACTATTCTTTACTCCAGTGTAACTATATTAACTATTCTTTACTCCAGTGTAACTATATTAACTACTCTGTACTCCAGTGTAACCATATTAACTACTCTGTACTTCAGTGTAACTATATTAACTACTCTCTACTCCAGTGTAACTATATTAACTACTCTCTACCCCAGTGTAACTATATTAACTACTGTGTACTCCAGTGTAACTATATTAACTACTCTATACTCCAGTGAAACAATATTAACTACTATGTACACCAGTGTAACCATTTTATTAACTACTCTGTACTCCAGTGTAACCCTATTATTAACTACTCCGTACTCCAGTGTAACTATATTAACTACTCTATACTCCAGTGAAACAATATTAACTAATCTGTAGTCCAGTGTAACCATATTAACTACTCTCTACTCCAGTGTAACCATATTAACTACGCTGTACTCCAGTGTAACCATATTAACTACTCTGTACTCCAGTGTAACTATATTAACTACTCTGTACTTCAGTGTAACCCTATTATTAACTACTCTGTACTCCAGTGTAACTATAATAACTACTCTCTACTCCAGTGTAACCATAGTAACTACTCTCTGCTCCAGTGTAACTATATTAACTACTCTGTACTTCAGTGTAACTATATTAACTACTCTGTACTTCAGTGTAACTATATTAACTACTCTGTACTCCAGTGTAACTATATTAACTACTCTATACTCCAGTGAAACAATATTAACTACTATGTACACCAGTGTAACCATATTATTAACTACTCTGTACTCCAGTGTATCCCTATTATTAACTACTCCGTACTCCAGTGTAACTATATTAACTACTCTATACTCCAGTGAAACTATATTAACTACTCTCTACTCCAGTGTAACTATATTAACTACTCTGTACTTCAGTGTAACCCTATTATTAACTACTCTGTACTCCAGTGTAACTATAATAACTACTCTCTACTCCAGTGTAACCATAGTAACTACTCTCTACTCCAGTGTAACTATATTAACTACTCTGTACCCCAGTGTAACTATATTAACTACTCTCTACTCCAGTGTAACCATAGTAACTACTCTCTACTCCAGTGTAACTATATTAACTACTCTATACTCCAGTGTAACTATATTAACTATTCTTTACTCCAGTGTAACCATATTAACTACTCTGTACTCCAGTGTAACCATATTAACTACTCTATACTTCAGTGTAACTATATTAACTACTCTCTACTCCAGTGTAACTATATTAACTACTCTATACTCCAGTGAAACAATATTAACTAATCTGTACTCCAGTGTAACCATAGTAACTACTCTCTACTCCAGTGTAACCATATTAACTACGCTGTACTCCAGTGTAACCATATTAACTACGCTGTACTCCAGTGTAACTATATTAACTACTCTGTACCCCAGTGTAACTATATTAACTACTCTGTACCCCAGTGTAACTATATTAACTACTCTGTACCCCAGTGTAACCATATTAACTACTCTGTACTTCAGTGTAACCCTATTATTAACTACTCTCTACTCCAGTGTAACCATATTAACTACTCTGTACTTCAGTGTAACCCTATTATTAACTACTCTGTACTCCAGTGTAACTATATTAACTACTCTCTACTCCAGTGTAACTATATTAACTACTCTGTACTCCAGTGTAACTATATTAACTACTCTGTAATCCAGTGTAACTATAGTAAGTACTCTGTACCCCAGTGTAACCATATTAACTACTCTGTACTCCAGTGTAACTATATTAACTATTCTGTACTCGAGTGTAACTATATTAACTACTCTCTACTCCAGTGTAACTATATTAACTACTCTGTACCCCAGTGTAACTATATTAACTACTCTCTACTCCAGTGTAACCATAGTAACTACTCTCTACTCCAGTGTAACTATATTAACTACTCTCTACTCCAGTGTAACTATATTAACTACTCTGTACCCCAGTGTAACTATATTAACTACTCTGTACTCCAGTGTAACTATATTAACTACTCTATACTCCAGTGAAACAATATTAACTACTATGTACACCAGTGTAACCATATTATTAACTACTCTGTACTCCAGTGTAACCCTATTATTAACTACTCTGTACTCCAGTGTAACTATATTAACTACTCTGTACTCCAGTGAAACAATATTAACTAATCTGTACTCCAGTGTAACCATAGTAACTACTCTCTACTCCAGTGTAACCATATTAACTACGCTGTACTCCAGTGTAACCATATTAACTACGCTGTACTCCAGTGTAACTATATTAACTATTCTGTACGCCAGTGTAACCATATTAACTACTCTCTACTCCAGTGTAACTATATTAACTACTCTGTACCCCAGTGTAACTATATTAACTACTCTGTAATCCAGTGTAACTATAGTAAGTACTCTGTACCCCAGTGTAACCATATTAACTACTCTGTACTCCAGTGTAACTATATTAACTACTCTCTACTCCAGTGTAACTATATTAACTACTCTGTACCCCAGTGTAACTATATTAACTACTCTCTACTCCAGTGTAACCATAGTAACTACTCTCTACTCCAGTGTAACTATATTAACTACTCTATACTCCAGTGTAACTATATTAACTATTCTTTACTCCAGTGTAACCATATTAACTACTCTGTACTCCAGTGTAACCATATTAACTATTCTATACTTCAGTGTAACTATATTAACTACTCTCTACTCCAGTGTAACTATATTATTAACTACTCTGAACTCCAGTGTAACTATATTACCTACTCTATACTCCAATGTAACTATATTAACTATTCTTTACTCCAGTGTAACTATATTAACTACTCTGTACTCCAGTGTAACCATATTAACTACTCTGTACTTCAGTGTAACTATATTAACTACTCTCTACTCCAGTGTAACTATATTAACTACTCTCTACTCCAGTGTAACCATATTAACTACTCTGTACTCCAGTGTAACTATATTAACTACTCTCTACTCCAGTGTAACTATATTATTAACTACTCTGAACTCCAGTGTAACTATATTACCTACTCTATACTCCAATGTAACTATAGTAAGTACTCTGTACCCCTGTGTAACCATATTAACTACTCTGTACTCCAGTGTAACTATAATAACTATTCTGTACTCCAGTGTAACTATATTAACTACTCTCTACTCCAGTGTAACTATATTAACTACTCTCTACTCCAGTGTAACTATATTATTAACTACTCTGTACTCCAGTGTAACTATATTACCTACTCTATACTCCAGTGTAACTATATTAACTACTCTCTACTCCAGTGTAACTATATTAACTACTCTCTACTCCAATGTAACTATATTAACTACTCTGTACTCCAGTGTAACTATATTAACTACTCTCTACTCCAGTGTAACTCTATTAACTATTCTTTACTCCAGTGTAACTATATTAACTATTCTTTACTCCAGTGTAACCATATTAACTACTCTGTACTTCAGTGTAACTATATTAACTACTCTCTACTCCAGTGTAACTATATTAACTACTCTCTACCCCAGTGTAACTATATTAACTACTGTGTACTCCAGTGTAACTATATTAACTACTCTGTACTCCAGTGTAACTATATTAACTACTCTCTACTCCAGTGTAACTCTATTAACTATTCTTTACTCCAGTGTAACTATATTAACTACTCTGTACTCCAGTGTAACCATATTAACTACTCTGTACTTCAGTGTAACTATATTAACTACTCTCTACTCCAGTGTAACTATATTAACTACTCTCTACCCCAGTGTAACTATATTAACTACTGTGTACTCCAGTGTAACTATATTAACTACTCTATACTCCAGTGAAACAATATTAACTACTATGTACACCAGTGTAACCATATTATTAACTACTCTGTACTCCAGTGTAACCCTATTATTAACTACTCCGTACTCCAGTGTAACTATATTAACTACTCTATACTCCAGTGAAACAATATTAACTAATCTGTAGTCCAGTGTAACCATATTAACTACTCTCTACTCCAGTGTAACCATATTAACTACGCTGTACTCCAGTGTAACCATATTAACTACTCTGTACTCCAGTGTAACTATATTAACTACTCTGTACTTCAGTGTAACCCTATTATTAACTACTCTGTACTCCAGTGTAACTATAATAACTACTCTCTACTCCAGTGTAACCATAGTAACTACTCTCTGCTCCAGTGTAACTATATTAACTACTCTGTACTTCAGTGTAACTATATTAACTACTCTGTACTTCAGTGTAACCCTATTATTAACTACTCTGTACTCCAGTGTAACTATAATAACTACTCTCTACTCCAGTGTAACCATAGTAACTACTCTCTGCTCCAGTGTAACTATATTAACTACTATGTACACCAGTGTAACCATATTATTAACTACTCTGTACTCCAGTGTAACTATATTAACTACTCTGTAATCCAGTGTAATTATAGTAAGTACTCTGTACCCCAGTGTAACCATATTAACTACTCTGTACTCCAGTGTAACTATATTAACTATTCTGTACTCCAGTGTAACTATATTAACTACTCTCTACTCCAGTGTAACTATATTAACTACTCTCTACTCCAGTGTAACCATAGTAACTACTCTCTACTCCAGTGTAACTATATTAACTACTCTATAGTCCAGTGTAACTATATTAACTACTCTGTACCCCAGTGTAACTATATTAACTACTCTCTACTCCAGTGTAACCATAGTAACTACTCTCTACTCCAGTGTAACTATATTAACTACTCTATAGTCCAGTGTAACTATATTAACTATTTTTACTCCAGTGTAACCATATTAACTACTCTATACTTCAGTGTACCTATATTAACTACTCTCTACTCCAGAGTAACTATATTATTAACTACTCTGTACTCCAGTGTAACTATATTACCTACTCTATACTCCAGTGTAACTATATTAACTACTCTATAGTCCAGTGTAACTATATTAACTATTCTTTACTCCAGTGTAACTCTATTAACTACTCTGTACTCCAGTGTAACCATATTAAATACTCTGTACTCCAGTGTAACTATATTAACTACTCTCTACTCCAGTGTAACTATATAAACTACTCTCTACTCCAGTGTAATTATAGTAACTACTCTGTACCCCAGTGTAACTATATTAAATACTCTGTACTCCAGTGTAACTATATTAACTACTCTATACTCCAGTGAAACAATATTAACTACTCTGTAACCCAGTGTAACTACATTAACTACTCTCTACTCCAGTGTAACTATATTAACTACTCTTTACTCCAGTGTAACTATATTAACTACTCTGTACCCCAGTGTAACTATATTAACTACTCTGTACTCCAGTGTAACTATATTAACTACTCTCTACTCCAGTGTAACTATATTAACTACTCTGTACTCCAGTGTAACTATATTAACTACTCTCTACTCCACTGAAACTATATTAACTACTCTGTAATCCAGTGTAACTATAGTAACTACTCTGTACTCCAGTGTAACCATATTAACTACTCTGTACTCCAGTGTAACTATATTAACTACTCTGTACTCCAGTGTAACTATATTAACTACTCTCTACTCCAGTGTAACTATATTAACTACTCTATACTCCAGTGTAACGATATTAACTACTCTTTACTCCAGTGTAACTATATTAACTACTCTGTACCCCAGTGTAACTATATTAACTACTCTGTACTCCAGTGTAACTATATTAACTACTCTCTACTCCAGTGTAACTATATTAACTACTCTGTACTCCAGTGTAACTATATTAACTACTCTCTACTCCAGTGTAACCATATTAACTACTCTGTACTCCAGTGTCACCATATTAACTACTCTATACTTCAGTGTAATTATATTAACTACTCTCTACTCCAGTGTAATTATATTAACTACTCTGTACTCCAGTGTAACTATATTACCTACTCTATACTCCAGTGTAACTATATTAACTACTCTCTACTCCAGTGTAACTATATTAACTACTCTCTACTCCAGTGTAACTATATTAACTACTCTCTACTCCAGTGTAACTATATTAACTACTCTGTACTCCAGTGTAACCATATTAACTACTCTGTACTCAAGTGTAACCATATTAACTACTCTGTACTTCAGTGTAACTATATTAACTACTCTCTACTCCAGTGTAACTATATTAACTACTCTGTACTCCAGTGTAACTATATTAACTACTCTATACTCCAGTGAAACAATATTAACTACTATGTACACCAGTGTAACCATATTATTAACTACTCTGTACTCCAGTTTAACACTATTATTAACTACTCTGTACTCCAGTGTAACTATATTAACTACTCTCTACTCCAGTGTAACTATATTAACTACTCTGTACTCCAGTGTAACTATATTAACTACTCTCTACTCCAGTGTAACTATATTAACTACTCTATACTCCAGTGAAACAATATTAACTAATCTGTACTCCAGTGTAACCATAGTAACTACTCTCTACTCCAGTGTAACCATATTAACTACGCTGTACTCCAGTGTAACCATATTAACTACGCTGTACTCCAGTGTAACTATATTAACTACTCTGTACCCCAGTGTAACTATATTAACTACTCTGTACCCCAGTGTAACTATATTAACTACTCTGTACTCCAGTGTAACTATATTAACTACTCTGTACCCCAGTGTAACTATATTAACTACTCTGTACCCCAGTGTAACCATATTAACTACTCTGTACTTCAGTGTAACCCTATTATTAACTACTCTCTACTCCAGTGTAACCATATTAACTACTCTGTACTTCAGTGTAACCCTATTATTAACTACTCTGTACTCCAGTGTAACTATATTAACTACTCTCTACTCCAGTGTAACTATATTAACTACTCTGTACTCCAGTGTAACTATATTAACTACTCTGTAATCCAGTGTAACTATAGTAAGTACTCTGTACCCCAGTGTAACCATATTAACTACTCTGTACTCCAGTGTAACTATATTAACTATTCTGTACTCGAGTGTAACTATATTAACTACTCTCTACTCCAGTGTAACTATATTAACTACTCTGTACCCCAGTGTAACTATATTAACTACTCTCTACTCCAGTGTAACCATAGTAACTACTCTCTACTCCAGTGTAACTATATTAACTACTCTCTACTCCAGTGTAACTATATTAACTACTCTGTACCCCAGTGTAACTATATTAACTACTCTGTACTCCAGTGTAACTATATTAACTACTCTATACTCCAGTGAAACAATATTAACTACTATGTACACCAGTGTAACCATATTATTAACTACTCTGTACTCCAGTGTAACCCTATTATTAACTACTCTGTACTCCAGTGTAACTATATTAACTACTCTGTACTCCAGTGAAACAATATTAACTAATCTGTACTCCAGTGTAACCATAGTAACTACTCTCTACTCCAGTGTAACCATATTAACTACGCTGTACTCCAGTGTAACCATATTAACTACGCTGTACTCCAGTGTAACTATATTAACTATTCTGTACGCCAGTGTAACCATATTAACTACTCTCTACTCCAGTGTAACTATATTAACTACTCTGTACCCCAGTGTAACTATATTAACTACTCTGTAATCCAGTGTAACTATAGTAAGTACTCTGTACCCCAGTGTAACCATATTAACTACTCTGTACTCCAGTGTAACTATATTAACTACTCTCTACTCCAGTGTAACTATATTAACTACTCTGTACCCCAGTGTAACTATATTAACTACTCTCTACTCCAGTGTAACCATAGTAACTACTCTCTACTCCAGTGTAACTATATTAACTACTCTATACTCCAGTGTAACTATATTAACTATTCTTTACTCCAGTGTAACCATATTAACTACTCTGTACTCCAGTGTAACCATATTAACTATTCTATACTTCAGTGTAACTATATTAACTACTCTCTACTCCAGTGTAACTATATTATTAACTACTCTGAACTCCAGTGTAACTATATTACCTACTCTATACTCCAATGTAACTATATTAACTATTCTTTACTCCAGTGTAACTATATTAACTACTCTCTACTCCAGTGTAACCATATTAACTACTCTGTACTTCAGTGTAACTATATTAACTACTCTCTACTCCAGTGTAACTATATTAACTACTCTCTACTCCAGTGTAACCATATTAACTACTCTGTACTCCAGTGTAACTATATTAACTACTCTCTACTCCAGTGTAACTATATTATTAACTACTCTGAACTCCAGTGTAACTATATTACCTACTCTATACTCCAATGTAACTATAGTAAGTACTCTGTACCCCTGTGTAACCATATTAACTACTCTGTACTCCAGTGTAACTATATTAACTATTCTGTACTCCAGTGTAACTATATTAACTACTCTCTACTCCAGTGTAACTATATTAACTACTCTCTACTCCAGTGTAACTATATTATTAACTACTCTGTACTCCAGTGTAACTATATTACCTACTCTATACTCCAGTGTAACTATATTAACTACTCTCTACTCCAGTGTAACTATATTAACTACTCTCTACTCCAATGTAACTATATTAACTACTCTGTACTCCAGTGTAACTATATTAACTACTCTCTACTCCAGTGTAACTCTATTAACTATTCTTTACTCCAGTGTAACTATATTAACTATTCTTTACTCCAGTGTAACTATATTAACTACTCTGTACTCCAGTGTAACCATATTAACTACTCTGTACTTCAGTGTAACTATATTAACTACTCTCTACTCCAGTGTAACTATATTAACTACTCTCTACCCCAGTGTAACTATATTAACTACTGTGTACTCCAGTGTAACTATATTAACTACTCTATACTCCAGTGAAACAATATTAACTACTATGTACACCAGTGTAACCATATTATTAACTACTCTGTACTCCAGTGTAACCCTATTATTAACTACTCCGTACTCCAGTGTAACTATATTAACTACTCTATACTCCAGTGAAACAATATTAACTAATCTGTAGTCCAGTGTAACCATATTAACTACTCTCTACTCCAGTGTAACCATATTAACTACGCTGTACTCCAGTGTAACCATATTAACTACTCTGTACTCCAGTGTAACTATATTAACTACTCTGTACTTCAGTGTAACCCTATTATTAACTACTCTGTACTCCAGTGTAACTATAATAACTACTCTCTACTCCAGTGTAACCATAGTAACTACTCTCTGCTCCAGTGTAACTATATTAACTACTCTGTACTTCAGTGTAACTATATTAACTACTCTGTACTTCAGTGTAACTATATTAACTACTCTCTACCCCAGTGTAACTATATTAACTACTGTGTACTCCAGTGTAACTATATTAACTACTCTATACTCCAGTGAAACAATATTAACTACTCTGTACTCCAGTGTATCCCTATTATTAACTACTCCGTACTCCAGTGTAACTATATTAACTACTCTATACTCCAGTGAAACTATATTAACTACTCTCTACTCCAGTGTAACTATATTAACTACTCTGTACTTCAGTGTAACCCTATTATTAACTACTCTGTACTCCAGTGTAACTATAATAACTACTCTCTACTCCAGTGTAACCATAGTAACTACTCTCTACTCCAGTGTAACTATATTAACTACTCTGTACCCCAGTGTAACTATATTAACTACTCTCTACTCCAGTGTAACCATAGTAACTACTCTCTACTCCAGTGTAACTATATTAACTACTCTATACTCCAGTGTAACTATATTAACTATTCTTTACTCCAGTGTAACCATATTAACTACTCTGTACTCCAGTGTAACCATATTAACTACTCTATACTTCAGTGTAACTATATTAACTACTCTCTACTCCAGTGTAACTATATTATTAACTACTCTCTACTCCAGTGTAATTATATTACCTACTCTATACTCCAATGTAACTATAGTAACTATTCTTTACTCCAGTGTAACTATATTAACTACTCTGTACTCCAGTGTAACTATATTAACTACTCTCTACTCCAGTGTAACTATATTACCTACTCTATACTCCAATGTAACTATATTAACTATTCTTTACTCCAGTGTAACTATATTAACTACTCTGTACTCCAGTGTAACCATATTAACTACTCTGTACTCCAGTGTAACCATATTAACTACTCTGTACTCCAATGTAACTATATTAACTATTCTTTACTCCAGTGTAACTATATTAACTACTCTGTACTTCAGTGTAACTATATTAACTACTCTGTACTTCAGTGTAACTATATTAACTACTCTCTACTCCAGTGTAACTATATTACCTACTCTATACTCCAATGTAACTATATTAACTATTCTTTACTCCAGTGTAACTATATTAACTACTCTGTACTCCAGTGTAACCATATTAACTACTCTGTACTCCAATGTAACTATATTAACTACTCTGTACTCCAGTGTAACTATATTAACTACTCTGTAATCCAGTGTAACTATAGTAAGTACTCTGTACCCCAGTGTAACCATATTAACTACTCTATACTCCAGTGTAACGATATTAACTATTCTTTACTCCAGTGTAACTATATTAACTATTCTTTATTCCAGTGTAACTATATTAACTACTCTGTACTCCAGTGTAACCATATTAACTACTCTGTACTCCAGTGTAACCATATTAACTACTCTGTACTTCAGTGTAACTATATTAACTACTCTCTACTCCATTGTAACTATATTAACTACTCTCAACTCCAGTGTAACTATATTAACTACTCTGTACCCCAGTGTAACTATATTAACTACTCTGTACTCCAGTGTAACTATATTAACTACTCTGTACTCCAGTGAAACAATATTAACTAATCTGTACTCCAGTGTAACCATAGTAACTACTCTCTACTCCAGTGTAACCATATTAACTACGCTGTACTCCAGTGTAAACATATTAACTACGCTGTACTCCAGTGTAACCATATTAACTACGCTGTACTCCAGTGTAACTATATTAACTACTCTGTATCCCAGTGTAACTATATTAACTACTCTGTACCACAGTGTAACTATATTAACTACTCTATACTCCAGTGAAACAATATTAACTACGCTGTAGTCCAGTGTAACCATATTAACTACTCTGTACTTCCGTGTAACCCTATTATTAACTACTCTCTACTCCAGTGTAACCATATTAACTACTCTGTACTTCAGTGTAACTCTATTATTAACTACTCTGTACTCCAGTGTAACTATATTAACTACTCTCTACTCCAGTGTAACTATATTAACTACTCTCTACTCCAGTGTAACTATATTAACTACTCTCTACTCCAGTGTAACTATTTTACCTACTCTCTACTCCAGTGTAACTATATTACCTATTCTCTACTCCAGTGTATCTATATTAACTACTCTGTACTCCAGTGTAACTATATTAACTATTCTGTACGCCAGTGTAACTATATTAACTACTCTCTACTCCAGTGTAACTATATTAACTACTCTATACTCCAGTGTAACTATATTAAATATTCTTTACTCCAGTGTAACCATATTAACTACTCTGTACTCCAGTGTAACCATATTAACTACTCTATACTTCAGTGTAACTATATTAACTACTCTCTACTCCAGTGTAACTATATTATTAACTACTCTGTACTCCAGTGTAACTATATTACCTACTCTATACTCCAATGTAACTATATTAACTATTCTTTACTCCAGTGTAACTATATTAACTACTCTGTACTCCAGTGTAACCATATTAACTACTCTGTACTTCAGTGTAACTATATTAACTACTCCCTACTCCAGTGTAACTATATAAACTACTCTCTACTCCAGTGTAATTATATTAACTACTCTGTACCCCAGTGTAACTATATTAAATACTCTGTACTCCAGTGTAACTATATTAACTACTCTATACTCCAGTGAAACAATATTAACTACCCTGTACCCCAGTGTAACTATATTAACTACTCTCTACTCCAGTGTAACTATATTAACTACTCTTTACTCCAGTGTGACTATATTAACTACTCTGTACCCCAGTGTAACTATATTAACTACTCTGTACTCCAGTGTAACTATATTAACTACTCTCTACTCCAGTGTAACTATATTAACTACTCTGTACTCCAGTGTAACTATATTAACTAGTCTCTACTCCAGTGAAACTATATTAACTACTCTGTAATCCAGTGTAACTATAGTAACTACTCTGTACCCCAGTGTAACCATATTAACTACTCTGTACTCCAGTGTAAATATATTAACTACTCTCTACTCCAGTGTAACCATAGTAACTACTCTCTACTCCAGTGTAACTATATTAACTACTCTCTACTCCAGTGTAACCATATTAACTACTCTGTACCCCAGTGTAACTATATTAACTACTCTATACTCCAGTGAAACAATATTAACTACTATGTACACCAGTGTAACCATATTATTAACTACTCTGTACTCCAGTGTAACCCTATTATTAACTACTCTGTACTCCAGTGTAACTATATTAACTACTCTGTACTCCAGTGAAACAATATTAACTAATCTGTACTCCAGTGTAACCATAGTAACTACTCTCTACTCCAGTGTAACCATATTAACTACGCTGTACTCCAGTGTAACCATATTAACTACGCTGTACTCCAGTGTAACCATATTAACTACGCTGTACTCCAGTGTAACTATATTAACTATTCTGTACTCCAGTGTAACTATATTAACTACTCTCTACTCCAGTGTAACTATATTAACTACTCTGTACTCCAGTCTAACTATATTAACTACTCTGTAATCCAGTGTAACTATAGTAACTACTCTGTACCCCAGTGTAACCATATTAACTACTCTGTACTCCAGTGTAACTATATTAACTATTCTGTACTCCCGTGTAACTATATTAACTACTCTCTACTCCAGTGTAACTATATTAACTACTCTGTACCCCAGTGTAACTATATTAACTACTCTCTACTCCAGTGTAACCATAGTAACTACTCTCTACTCCAGTGTAACTATATTAACTACTCTCTACTCCAGTGTAACTATATTACCTACTCTCTACTCCAGTGTAACTATATTACCTATTCTCTACTCCAGTGTAACTATATTAACTATTCTGTACTCCCGTGTAACTATATTAACTACTCTCTACTCCAGTGTAACTATATTAACTACTCTGTACCCCAGTGTAACTATATTAACTACTCTCTACTCCAGTGTAACCATAGTAACTACTCTCTACTCCAGTGTAACCATATTAACTACGCTGTACTCCAGTGTAACTATATGAACTACTCTGTACTCCAGTGTAACTATATTAACTACTCTGTACTCCAGTGTAACTATATTAACTATTCTGTACGCCAGTGTAACTATATTAACTACTCTCTACTCCAGCGTAACTATATTAACTACTCTGTACTCCAGTGTAACTATATTAACTACTCTGTAATCCAGTGTAACTATAGTAAGTACTCTGTACCCCAGTGTAACCATATTAACTACTCTGTACTCCAGTGTAACTATATTAACTATTCTGTACTCCAGTGTAACTATATTAACTACTCTCTACTCCAGTGTAACTATAGTAAGTACTCTGTACCCCAGTGTAACCATATTAACTACTCTGTACCCCAGTGTAACTATATTAACTATTCTGTACTCCAGTGTAACTATATTAACTACTCTCTACTCCAGTGTCACTATATTAACTACTCTGTACCCCAGTGTAACTATATTAACTACTCTCTACTCCAGTGTAACCATAGTAACTACTCTCTACTCCAGTGTAACTATATTAACTACTCTATAGTCCAGTGTAACTATATTAACTATTCTTTACTCCAGTGTAACTCTATTAACTACTCTGTACTCCAGTGTAACCATATTAAATACTCTGTACTCCAGTGTAACCATATTAAATACTCTCTACTCCAGTGTAACTATATAAACTACTCTCTACTCCAGTGTAATTATAGTAACTACTCTGTACCCCAGTGTAACTATATTAAATACTCTGTACTCCAGTGTAACTATATTAACTACTCTATACTCCAGTGAAACAATATTAACTACTCTGTACCCCAGTGTAACTATATTACCTACTCTATACTCCAGTGTAACTATATTAACTACTCTTTACTCCAATGTAACTATATTAACTACTCTGTACCCCAGTGTAACTATATTAACTACTCTGTACTCCAGTGTAACTATATTAACTACTCTCTACTCCAGTGTAACTATATTAACTACTCTGTACTCCACTGAAACTATATTAACTACTCTGTAATCCAGTGTAACTATAGTAACTACTCTGTACCCCAGTGTAACCATATTAACTACTCTGTACTCCAGTGTAACTATATTAACTACTCTGTACTCCAGTGTAACTATATTAACTACTCTCTACTCCAGTGTAACCATATTAACTACTCTGTACTCCAGTGTCACCATATTAACTACTCTATACTTCAGTGTAATTATATTAACTACTCTCTACTCCAGTGTAACTATATTATTAACTACTCTGTACTCCAGTGTAACTATATTACCTACTCTATACTCCAGTGTAACTATATTAACTACTCTCTACTCCAGTGTAACTATATTAACTACTCTCTACTCCAGTGTAACTATATTAACTACTCTCTACTCCAGTGTAACTATATTAACTACTCTGTGCTCCAGTGTAACTATATTAACTACTCTGTACTCCAGTGTAACTATATTAACTACTCTCTACTCCAGTGTAACTATATTAACTACTCTATACTCCAGTGTAACTATATTAACTATTCTTTACTCCAGTGTAACTATATTAACTATTCTTTACTCCAGTGTAACTATATTAACCATTCTTTACTCCAGTGTAACTATATTAACTACTATGTACACCAGTGTAACCATATTATTAACTACTCTGTACTCCAGTGTAACTATATTAACTACTCTGTAATCCAGTGTAATTATAGTAAGTACTCTGTACCCCAGTGTAACCATATTAACTACTCTGTACTCCAGTGTAACTATATTAACTATTCTGTACTCCAGTGTAACTATATTAACTACTCTCTACTCCAGTGTAACTATATTAACTACTCTCTACTCCAGTGTAACTATATTAACTACTCTGTACCCCAGTGTAACTATATTAACTACTCTCTACTCCAGTGTAACCATAGTAACTACTCTCTACTCCAGTGTAACTATATTAACTACTCTATAGTCCAGTGTAACTATATTAACTATTTTTACTCCAGTGTAACCATATTAACTACTCTATACTTCAGTGTACCTATATTAACTACTCTCTACTCCAGAGTAACTATATTATTAACTACTCTGTACTCCAGTGTAACTATATTACCTACTCTATACTCCAGTGTAACTATATTAACTACTCTATAGTCCAGTGTAACTATATTAACTATTCTTTACTCCAGTGTAACTCTATTAACTACTCTGTACTCCAGTGTAACCATATTAAATACTCTGTACTCCAGTGTAACTATATTAACTACTCTCTACTCCAGTGTAACTATATAAACTACTCTCTACTCCAGTGTAATTATAGTAACTACTCTGTACCCCAGTGTAACTATATTAAATACTCTGTACTCCAGTGTAACTATATTAACTACTCTATACTCCAGTGAAACAATATTAACTACTCTGTAACCCAGTGTAACTACATTAACTACTCTCTACTCCAGTGTAACTATATTAACTACTCTTTACTCCAGTGTAACTATATTAACTACTCTGTACCCCAGTGTAACTATATTAACTACTCTGTACTCCAGTGTAACTATATTAACTACTCTCTACTCCAGTGTAACTATATTAACTACTCTGTACTCCAGTGTAACTATATTAACTACTCTCTACTCCACTGAAACTATATTAACTACTCTGTAATCCAGTGTAACTATAGTAACTACTCTGTACCCCAGTGTAACCATATTAACTACTCTGTACTCCAGTGTAACTATATTAACTACTCTGTACTCCAGTGTAACTATATTAACTACTCTCTACTCCAGTGTAACTATATTAACTACTCTATACTCCAGTGTAACGATATTAACTACTCTTTACTCCAGTGTAACTATATTAACTACTCTGTACCCCAGTGTAACTATATTAACTACTCTGTACTCCAGTGTAACTATATTAACTACTCTCTACTCCAGTGTAACTATATTAACTACTCTGTACTCCAGTGTAACTATATTAACTACTCTCTACTCCAGTGTAACCATATTAACTACTCTGTACTCCAGTGTCACCATATTAACTACTCTATACTTCAGTGTAATTATATTAACTACTCTCTACTCCAGTGTAATTATATTAACTACTCTGTACTCCAGTGTAACTATATTACCTACTCTATACTCCAGTGTAACTATATTAACTACTCTCTACTCCAGTGTAACTATATTAACTACTCTCTACTCCAGTGTAACTATATTAACTACTCTCTACTCCAGTGTAACTATATTAACTACTCTGTACTCCAGTGTAACCATATTAACTACTCTGTACTCAAGTGTAACCATATTAACTACTCTGTACTTCAGTGTAACTATATTAACTACTCTCTACTCCAGTGTAACTATATTAACTACTCTCTACTCTATTGTAACTATATTGACTACTCTGTACCCCAGTGTAACTATATTAACTACTCTGTACTCCAGTGTAACTATATTAACTACTCTATACTCCAGTGAAACAATATTAACTACTATGTACACCAGTGTAACCATATTATTAACTACTCTGTACTCCAGTTTAACACTATTATTAACTACTCTGTACTCCAGTGTAACTATATTAACTACTCTCTACTCCAGTGTAACTATATTAACTACTCTGTACTCCAGTGTAACTATATTAACTACTCTCTACTCCAGTGTAACTATATTAACTACTCTATACTCCAGTGAAACAATATTAACTAATCTGTACTCCAGTGTAACCATAGTAACTACTCTCTACTCCAGTGTAACCATATTAACTACGCTGTACTCCAGTGTAACCATATTAACTACGCTGTACTCCAGTGTAACTATATTAACTACTCTGTACCCCAGTGTAACTATATTAACTACTCTGTACTCCAGTGTAACTATATTAACTACTCTGTACTCCAGTGTAACTATATTAACTACTCTGTACCCCAGTGTAACTATATTAACTACTCTGTACCCCAGTGTAACCATATTAACTACTCTGTACTTCAGTGTAACCCTATTATTAACTACTCTCTACTCCAGTGTAACCATATTAACTACTCTGTACTTCAGTGTAACCCTATTATTAACTATTCTGTACCCCAGTGTAACTATATTAACTACTCTCTACTCCAGTGTAACCATATTAACTACGCTGTACTCCAGTGTAACCATATTAACTACTCTGTACCCCAGTGTAACTATATTAACTACTCTCTACTCCAGTGTAACCATAGTAACTACTCTCTACTCCAGTGTAACTATATTAACTACTCTGTACCCCAGTGTAACTATATTAACTACTCTGTAATCCAGTGTAACTATAGTAAGTACTCTGTACCCCAGTGTAACCATATTAACTACTCTGTACTCCAGTGTAACTATATTAACTACTCTCTACTCCAGTGTAACTATATTAACTACTCTGTACCCCAGTGTAACTATATTAACTACTCTCTACTCCAGTGTAACCATAGTAACTACTCTCTACTCCAGTGTAACTATATTAACTACTCTATACTCCAGTGTAACTATATTAACTATTCTTTACTCCAGTGTAACCATATTAACTACTCTGTACTCCAGTGTAACCATATTAACTATTCTATACTTCAGTGTAACTATATTAACTACTCTCTACTCCAGTGTAACTATATTATTAACTACTCTGAACTCCAGTGTAACTATATTACCTACTCTATACTCCAATGTAACTATATTAACTATTCTTTACTCCAGTGTAACTATATTAACTACTCTGTACTCCAGTGTAACCATATTAACTACTCTGTACTTCAGTGTAACTATATTAACTACTCTCTACTCCAGTGTAACTATATTAACTACTCTCTACTCCAGTGTAACCATATTAACTACTCTGTACTCCAGTGTAACTATATTAACTACTCTCTACTCCAGTGTAACTATATTATTAACTACTCTGAACTCCAGTGTAACTATATTACCTACTCTATACTCCAATGTAACTATAGTAAGTACTCTGTACCCATGTGTAACCATATTAACTACTCTGTACTCCAGTGTAACTATATTAACTATTCTGTACTCCAGTGTAACTATATTAACTACTCTCTACTCCAGTGTAACTATATTAACTACTCTCTACTCCAGTGTAACTATATTATTAACTACTCTGTACTCCAGTGTAACTATATTACCTACTCTATACTCCAGTGTAACTATATTAACTACTCTCTACTCCAGTGTAACTATATTAACTACTCTCTACTCCAATGTAACTATATTAACTACTCTGTACTCCAGTGTAACTATATTAACTACTCTCTACTCCAGTGTAACTCTATTAACTATTCTTTACTCCAGTGTAACTATATTAACTATTCTTTACTCCAGTGTAACTATATTAACTACTCTGTACTCCAGTGTAACCATATTAACTACTCTGTACTTCAGTGTAACTATATTAACTACTCTCTACTCCAGTGTAACTATATTAACTACTCTCTACCCCAGTGTAACTATATTAACTACTGTGTACTCCAGTGTAACTATATTAACTACTCTATACTCCAGTGAAACAATATTAACTACTCTGTACTCCAGTGTAACTATATTAACTACTCTCTACTCCAGTGTAACTATATTACCTACTCTATACTCCAATGTAACTATATTAACTATTCTTTACTCCAGTGTAACTATATTAACTACTCTGTACTCCAGTGTAACCATATTAACTACTCTGTACTCCAGTGTAACCATATTAACTACTCTGTACTCCAATGTAACTATATTAACTATTCTTTACTCCAGTGTAACTATATTAACTACTCTGTACTTCAGTGTAACTATATTAACTACTCTGTACTTCAGTGTAACTATATTAACTACTCTCTACTCCAGTGTAACTATATTACCTACTCTATACTCCAATGTAACTATATTAACTATTCTTTACTCCAGTGTAACTATATTAACTACTCTGTACTCCAGTGTAACCATATTAACTACTCTGTACTCCAATGTAACTATATTAACTACTCTGTACTCCAGTGTAACTATATTAACTACTCTGTAATCCAGTGTAACTATAGTAAGTACTCTGTACCCCAGTGTAACCATATTAACTACTCTATACTCCAGTGTAACGATATTAACTATTCTTTACTCCAGTGTAACTATATTAACTATTCTTTATTCCAGTGTAACTATATTAACTACTCTGTACTCCAGTGTAACCATATTAACTACTCTGTACTCCAGTGTAACCATATTAACTACTCTGTACTTCAGTGTAACTATATTAACTACTCTCTACTCCATTGTAACTATATTAACTACTCTCAACTCCAGTGTAACTATATTAACTACTCTGTACCCCAGTGTAACTATATTAACTACTCTGTACTCCAGTGTAACTATATTAACTACTCTGTACTCCAGTGAAACAATATTAACTAATCTGTACTCCAGTGTAACCATAGTAACTACTCTCTACTCCAGTGTAACCATATTAACTACGCTGTACTCCAGTGTAAACATATTAACTACGCTGTACTCCAGTGTAACCATATTAACTACGCTGTACTCCAGTGTAACTATATTAACTACTCTGTATCCCAGTGTAACTATATTAACTACTCTGTACCACAGTGTAACTATATTAACTACTCTATACTCCAGTGAAACAATATTAACTACGCTGTAGTCCAGTGTAACCATATTAACTACTCTGTACTTCCGTGTAACCCTATTATTAACTACTCTCTACTCCAGTGTAACCATATTAACTACTCTGTACTTCAGTGTAACTCTATTATTAACTACTCTGTACTCCAGTGTAACTATATTAACTACTCTCTACTCCAGTGTAACTATATTAACTACTCTCTACTCCAGTGTAACTATATTAACTACTCTCTACTCCAGTGTAACTATTTTACCTACTCTCTACTCCAGTGTAACTATATTACCTATTCTCTACTCCAGTGTATCTATATTAACTACTCTGTACTCCAGTGTAACTATATTAACTATTCTGTACGCCAGTGTAACTATATTAACTACTCTCTACTCCAGTGTAACTATATTAACTACTCTATACTCCAGTGTAACTATATTAAATATTCTTTACTCCAGTGTAACCATATTAACTACTCTGTACTCCAGTGTAACCATATTAACTACTCTATACTTCAGTGTAACTATATTAACTACTCTCTACTCCAGTGTAACTATATTATTAACTACTCTGTACTCCAGTGTAACTATATTACCTACTCTATACTCCAATGTAACTATATTAACTATTCTTTACTCCAGTGTAACTATATTAACTACTCTGTACTCCAGTGTAACGATATTAACTACTCTGTACTTCAGTGTAACTATATTAACTACTCCCTACTCCAGTGTAACTATATAAACTACTCTCTACTCCAGTGTAATTATATTAACTACTCTGTACCCCAGTGTAACTATATTAAATACTCTGTACTCCAGTGTAACTATATTAACTACTCTATACTCCAGTGAAACAATATTAACTACCCTGTACCCCAGTGTAACTATATTAACTACTCTCTACTCCAGTGTAACTATATTAACTACTCTTTACTCCAGTGTGACTATATTAACTACTCTGTACCCCAGTGTAACTATATTAACTACTCTGTACTCCAGTGTAACTATATTAACTACTCTCTACTCCAGTGTAACTATATTAACTACTCTGTACTCCAGTGTAACTATATTAACTAGTCTCTACTCCAGTGAAACTATATTAACTACTCTGTAATCCAGTGTAACTATAGTAACTACTCTGTACCCCAGTGTAACCATATTAACTACTCTGTACTCCAGTGTAAATATATTAACTACTCTCTACTCCAGTGTAACCATAGTAACTACTCTCTACTCCAGTGTAACTATATTAACTACTCTCTACTCCAGTGTAACCATATTAACTACTCTGTACCCCAGTGTAACTATATTAACTACTCTATACTCCAGTGAAACAATATTAACTACTATGTACACCAGTGTAACCATATTATTAACTACTCTGTACTCCAGTGTAACCCTATTATTAACTACTCTGTACTCCAGTGTAACTATATTAACTACTCTGTACTCCAGTGAAACAATATTAACTAATCTGTACTCCAGTGTAACCATAGTAACTACTCTCTACTCCAGTGTAACCATATTAACTACGCTGTACTCCAGTGTAACCATATTAACTACGCTGTACTCCAGTGTAACCATATTAACTACGCTGTACTCCAGTGTAACTATATTAACTATTCTGTACTCCAGTGTAACTATATTAACTACTCTCTACTCCAGTGTAACTATATTAACTACTCTGTACTCCAGTCTAACTATATTAACTACTCTGTAATCCAGTGTAACTATAGTAACTACTCTGTACCCCAGTGTAACCATATTAACTACTCTGTACTCCAGTGTAACTATATTAACTATTCTGTACTCCCGTGTAACTATATTAACTACTCTCTACTCCAGTGTAACTATATTAACTACTCTGTACCCCAGTGTAACTATATTAACTACTCTCTACTCCAGTGTAACCATAGTAACTACTCTCTACTCCAGTGTAACTATATTAACTACTCTCTACTCCAGTGTAACTATATTACCTACTCTCTACTCCAGTGTAACTATATTACCTATTCTCTACTCCAGTGTAACTATATTAACTATTCTGTACTCCCGTGTAACTATATTAACTACTCTCTACTCCAGTGTAACTATATTAACTACTCTGTACCCCAGTGTAACTATATTAACTACTCTCTACTCCAGTGTAACCATAGTAACTACTCTCTACTCCAGTGTAACCATATTAACTACGCTGTACTCCAGTGTAACTATATGAACTACTCTGTACTCCAGTGTAACTATATTAACTACTCTGTACTCCAGTGTAACTATATTAACTATTCTGTACGCCAGTGTAACTATATTAACTACTCTCTACTCCAGCGTAACTATATTAACTACTCTGTACTCCAGTGTAACTATATTAACTACTCTGTAATCCAGTGTAACTATAGTAAGTACTCTGTACCCCAGTGTAACCATATTAACTACTCTGTACTCCAGTGTAACTATATTAACTATTCTGTACTCCAGTGTAACTATATTAACTACTCTCTACTCCAGTGTAACTATAGTAAGTACTCTGTACCCCAGTGTAACCATATTAACTACTCTGTACCCCAGTGTAACTATATTAACTATTCTGTACTCCAGTGTAACTATATTAACTACTCTCTACTCCAGTGTCACTATATTAACTACTCTGTACCCCAGTGTAACTATATTAACTACTCTCTACTCCAGTGTAACCATAGTAACTACTCTCTACTCCAGTGTAACTATATTAACTACTCTATAGTCCAGTGTAACTATATTAACTATTCTTTACTCCAGTGTAACTCTATTAACTACTCTGTACTCCAGTGTAACCATATTAAATACTCTGTACTCCAGTGTAACCATATTAAATACTCTCTACTCCAGTGTAACTATATAAACTACTCTCTACTCCAGTGTAATTATAGTAACTACTCTGTACCCCAGTGTAACTATATTAAATACTCTGTACTCCAGTGTAACTATATTAACTACTCTATACTCCAGTGAAACAATATTAACTACTCTGTACCCCAGTGTAACTATATTACCTACTCTATACTCCAGTGTAACTATATTAACTACTCTTTACTCCAATGTAACTATATTAACTACTCTGTACCCCAGTGTAACTATATTAACTACTCTGTACTCCAGTGTAACTATATTAACTACTCTCTACTCCAGTGTAACTATATTAACTACTCTGTACTCCACTGAAACTATATTAACTACTCTGTAATCCAGTGTAACTATAGTAACTACTCTGTACCCCAGTGTAACCATATTAACTACTCTGTACTCCAGTGTAACTATATTAACTACTCTGTACTCCAGTGTAACTATATTAACTACTCTCTACTCCAGTGTAACCATATTAACTACTCTGTACTCCAGTGTCACCATATTAACTACTCTATACTTCAGTGTAATTATATTAACTACTCTCTACTCCAGTGTAACTATATTATTAACTACTCTGTACTCCAGTGTAACTATATTACCTACTCTATACTCCAGTGTAACTATATTAACTACTCTCTACTCCAGTGTAACTATATTAACTACTCTCTACTCCAGTGTAACTATATTAACTACTCTCTACTCCAGTGTAACTATATTAACTACTCTGTGCTCCAGTGTAACTATATTAACTACTCTGTACTCCAGTGTAACTATATTAACTACTCTCTACTCCAGTGTAACTATATTAACTACTCTATACTCCAGTGTAACTATATTAACTATTCTTTACTCCAGTGTAACTATATTAACTATTCTTTACTCCAGTGTAACTATATTAACCATTCTTTACTCCAGTGTAACTATATTAACTACTATGTACACCAGTGTAACCATATTATTAACTACTCTGTACTCCAGTGTAACTATATTAACTACTCTGTAATCCAGTGTAATTATAGTAAGTACTCTGTACCCCAGTGTAACCATATTAACTACTCTGTACTCCAGTGTAACTATATTAACTATTCTGTACTCCAGTGTAACTATATTAACTACTCTCTACTCCAGTGTAACTATATTAACTACTCTCTACTCCAGTGTAACTATATTAACTACTCTGTACCCCAGTGTAACTATATTAACTACTCTCTACTCCAGTGTAACCATAGTAACTACTCTCTACTCCAGTGTAACTATATTAACTACTCTATAGTCCAGTGTAACTATATTAACTATTTTTACTCCAGTGTAACCATATTAACTACTCTATACTTCAGTGTACCTATATTAACTACTCTCTACTCCAGAGTAACTATATTATTAACTACTCTGTACTCCAGTGTAACTATATTACCTACTCTATACTCCAGTGTAACTATATTAACTACTCTATAGTCCAGTGTAACTATATTAACTATTCTTTACTCCAGTGTAACTCTATTAACTACTCTGTACTCCAGTGTAACCATATTAAATACTCTGTACTCCAGTGTAACTATATTAACTACTCTCTACTCCAGTGTAACTATATAAACTACTCTCTACTCCAGTGTAATTATAGTAACTACTCTGTACCCCAGTGTAACTATATTAAATACTCTGTACTCCAGTGTAACTATATTAACTACTCTATACTCCAGTGAAACAATATTAACTACTCTGTAACCCAGTGTAACTACATTAACTACTCTCTACTCCAGTGTAACTATATTAACTACTCTTTACTCCAGTGTAACTATATTAACTACTCTGTACCCCAGTGTAACTATATTAACTACTCTGTACTCCAGTGTAACTATATTAACTACTCTCTACTCCAGTGTAACTATATTAACTACTCTGTACTCCAGTGTAACTATATTAACTACTCTCTACTCCACTGAAACTATATTAACTACTCTGTAATCCAGTGTAACTATAGTAACTACTCTGTACCCCAGTGTAACCATATTAACTACTCTGTACTCCAGTGTAACTATATTAACTACTCTGTACTCCAGTGTAACTATATTAACTACTCTCTACTCCAGTGTAACTATATTAACTACTCTATACTCCAGTGTAACGATATTAACTACTCTTTACTCCAGTGTAACTATATTAACTACTCTGTACCCCAGTGTAACTATATTAACTACTCTGTACTCCAGTGTAACTATATTAACTACTCTCTACTCCAGTGTAACTATATTAACTACTCTGTACTCCAGTGTAACTATATTAACTACTCTCTACTCCAGTGTAACCATATTAACTACTCTGTACTCCAGTGTCACCATATTAACTACTCTATACTTCAGTGTAATTATATTAACTACTCTCTACTCCAGTGTAATTATATTAACTACTCTGTACTCCAGTGTAACTATATTACCTACTCTATACTCCAGTGTAACTATATTAACTACTCTCTACTCCAGTGTAACTATATTAACTACTCTCTACTCCAGTGTAACTATATTAACTACTCTCTACTCCAGTGTAACTATATTAACTACTCTGTACTCCAGTGTAACCATATTAACTACTCTGTACTCAAGTGTAACCATATTAACTACTCTGTACTTCAGTGTAACTATATTAACTACTCTCTACTCCAGTGTAACTATATTAACTACTCTCTACTCTATTGTAACTATATTGACTACTCTGTACCCCAGTGTAACTATATTAACTACTCTGTACTCCAGTGTAACTATATTAACTACTCTATACTCCAGTGAAACAATATTAACTACTATGTACACCAGTGTAACCATATTATTAACTACTCTGTACTCCAGTTTAACACTATTATTAACTACTCTGTACTCCAGTGTAACTATATTAACTACTCTCTACTCCAGTGTAACTATATTAACTACTCTGTACTCCAGTGTAACTATATTAACTACTCTCTACTCCAGTGTAACTATATTAACTACTCTATACTCCAGTGAAACAATATTAACTAATCTGTACTCCAGTGTAACCATAGTAACTACTCTCTACTCCAGTGTAACCATATTAACTACGCTGTACTCCAGTGTAACCATATTAACTACGCTGTACTCCAGTGTAACTATATTAACTACTCTGTACCCCAGTGTAACTATATTAACTACTCTGTACTCCAGTGTAACTATATTAACTACTCTGTACTCCAGTGTAACTATATTAACTACTCTGTACCCCAGTGTAACTATATTAACTACTCTGTACCCCAGTGTAACCATATTAACTACTCTGTACTTCAGTGTAACCCTATTATTAACTACTCTCTACTCCAGTGTAACCATATTAACTACTCTGTACTTCAGTGTAACCCTATTATTAACTATTCTGTACCCCAGTGTAACTATATTAACTACTCTCTACTCCAGTGTAACCATATTAACTACGCTGTACTCCAGTGTAACCATATTAACTACTCTGTACCCCAGTGTAACTATATTAACTACTCTCTACTCCAGTGTAACCATAGTAACTACTCTCTACTCCAGTGTAACTATATTAACTACTCTGTACCCCAGTGTAACTATATTAACTACTCTGTAATCCAGTGTAACTATAGTAAGTACTCTGTACCCCAGTGTAACCATATTAACTACTCTGTACTCCAGTGTAACTATATTAACTACTCTCTACTCCAGTGTAACTATATTAACTACTCTGTACCCCAGTGTAACTATATTAACTACTCTCTACTCCAGTGTAACCATAGTAACTACTCTCTACTCCAGTGTAACTATATTAACTACTCTATACTCCAGTGTAACTATATTAACTATTCTTTACTCCAGTGTAACCATATTAACTACTCTGTACTCCAGTGTAACCATATTAACTATTCTATACTTCAGTGTAACTATATTAACTACTCTCTACTCCAGTGTAACTATATTATTAACTACTCTGAACTCCAGTGTAACTATATTACCTACTCTATACTCCAATGTAACTATATTAACTATTCTTTACTCCAGTGTAACTATATTAACTACTCTGTACTCCAGTGTAACCATATTAACTACTCTGTACTTCAGTGTAACTATATTAACTACTCTCTACTCCAGTGTAACTATATTAACTACTCTCTACTCCAGTGTAACCATATTAACTACTCTGTACTCCAGTGTAACTATATTAACTACTCTCTACTCCAGTGTAACTATATTATTAACTACTCTGAACTCCAGTGTAACTATATTACCTACTCTATACTCCAATGTAACTATAGTAAGTACTCTGTACCCATGTGTAACCATATTAACTACTCTGTACTCCAGTGTAACTATATTAACTATTCTGTACTCCAGTGTAACTATATTAACTACTCTCTACTCCAGTGTAACTATATTAACTACTCTCTACTCCAGTGTAACTATATTATTAACTACTCTGTACTCCAGTGTAACTATATTACCTACTCTATACTCCAGTGTAACTATATTAACTACTCTCTACTCCAGTGTAACTATATTAACTACTCTCTACTCCAATGTAACTATATTAACTACTCTGTACTCCAGTGTAACTATATTAACTACTCTCTACTCCAGTGTAACTCTATTAACTATTCTTTACTCCAGTGTAACTATATTAACTATTCTTTACTCCAGTGTAACTATATTAACTACTCTGTACTCCAGTGTAACCATATTAACTACTCTGTACTTCAGTGTAACTATATTAACTACTCTCTACTCCAGTGTAACTATATTAACTACTCTCTACCCCAGTGTAACTATATTAACTACTGTGTACTCCAGTGTAACTATATTAACTACTCTATACTCCAGTGAAACAATATTAACTACTATGTACACCAGTGTAACCATATTATTAACTACTCTGTACTCCAGTGTAACCCTATTATTAACTACTCCGTACTCCAGTGTAACTATATTAACTACTCTATACTCCAGTGAAACAATATTAACTAATCTGTAGTCCAGTGTAACCATATTAACTACTCTCTACTCCAGTGTAACCATAATAACTACGCTGTACTCCAGTGTAACCATATTAACTACTCTGTACTCCAGTGTAACTATATTAACTACTCTGTACTTCAGTGTAACCCTATTATTAACTACTCTGTACTCCAGTGTAACTATAATAACTACTCTCTACTCCAGTGTAACCATAGTAACTACTCTCTGCTCCAGTGTAACTATATTAACTACTCTGTACTTCAGTGTAACTATATTAACTACTCTGTACTTCAGTGTAACTATATTAACTACTCTCTACCCCAGTGTAACTATATTAACTACTGTGTACTCCAGTGTAACTATATTAACTACTCTATACTCCAGTGAAACAATATTAACTACTATGTACACCAGTGTAACCATATTATTAACTACTCTGTACTCCAGTGTATCCCTATTATTAACTACTCCGTACTCCAGTGTAACTATATTAACTACTCTATACTCCAGTGAAACTATATTAACTACTCTCTACTCCAGTGTAACTATATTACCTACTCTCTACTCCAGTGTAACTATATTAACTACTCTGTACTTCAGTGTAACCCTATTATTAACTACTCTGTACTCCAGTGTAACTATAATAACTACTCTCTACTCCAGTGTAACCATAGTAACTACTCTCTACTCCAGTGTAACTATATTAACTACTCTGTACCCCAGTGTAACTATATTAACTACTCTCTACTCCAGTGTAACCATAGTAACTACTCTCTACTCCAGTGTAACTATATTAACTACTCTATACTCCAGTGTAACTATATTAACTATTCTTTACTCCAGTGTAACCATATTAACTACTCTGTACTCCAGTGTAACCATATTAACTACTCTATACTTCAGTGTAACTATATTAACTACTCTCTACTCCAGTGTAACTATATTATTAACTACTCTCTACTCCAGTGTAATTATATTACCTACTCTATACTCCAATGTAACTATAGTAACTATTCTTTACTCCAGTGTAACTATATTAACTACTCTGTACTCCAGTGTAACCATATTAACTACTCTGTACTCCAGTGTAACTATATTAACTACTCTCTACTCCAGTGTAACTATATTACCTACTCTATACTCCAATGTAACTATATTAACTATTCTTTACTCCAGTGTAACTATATTAACTACTCTGTACTCCAGTGTAACCATATTAACTACTCTGTACTCCAGTGTAACCATATTAACTACTCTGTACTCCAATGTAACTATATTAACTATTCTTTACTCCAGTGTAACTATATTAACTACTCTGTACTTCAGTGTAACTATATTAACTACTCTGTACTTCAGTGTAACTATATTAACTACTCTCTACTCCAGTGTAACTATATTACCTACTCTATACTCCAATGTAACTATATTAACTATTCTTTACTCCAGTGTAACTATATTAACTACTCTGTACTCCAGTGTAACCATATTAACTACTCTGTACTCCAGTGTAACCATATTAACTACTCTGTACTCCAATGTAACTATATTAACTACTCTGTACTCCAGTGTAACTATATTAACTACTCTGTAATCCAGTGTAACTATAGTAAGTACTCTGTACCCCAGTGTAACCATATTAACTACTCTGTACTCCAGTGTAACTATATTAACTATTCTGTACTCCAGTGTAACTATATTAACTACTCTCTACTCCAGTGTAACTATATTAACTACTCTGTACCCCAGTGTAACTATATTAACTACTCTCTACTCCAGTGTAACCATAGTAACTACTCTCTACTCCAGTGTAACTATATTAACTACTCTCTACTCCAGTGTAACTATATTAACTACTCTGTACCCCAGTGTAACTATATTAACTACTCTGTACTCCAGTGAAACAATATTAACTACTATGTACACCAGTGTAACCATATTATTAACTACTCTGTACTCCAGAGTAACCCTATTATTAACTACTCTGTACTCCAGTGTAACTATATTAACTACTCTGTACTCCAGTGAAACAATATGAACTAATCTGTACTCCAGTGTAACTACATTAACTACTCTCTACTCCAGTGTAACTATATTACCTACTCTCTACTCCAGTGTAACTATATTAACTACTCTGTACTCCAGTGTAACCATATTAACTACTATGTACTCTAGTGTAACTATATTAAGTACTCTGTACTCCAGTGTAACTATATTAAATACTCTATACTCCTGTGTAACTATAATAACTACTCTGTACTCCAGTGTAACTATATTAACTACTCTCTACTCCAGTGTAACTATATTAACTACTCTGTACTCCAGTGTAACTATATTAACTACTCTGTAATCCAGTGTAACTATAGTAACTACTCTGTAATCCAGTGTAACCATATTAACTACTCTGTACTCCAGTGTAACTATATTAACTACTCTGTACTCCAGTGTAACTATATTAACTACTCTGTACTCCAGTGTAACTATATTAACTACTCTGTACCCCAGTGTAACTATATTAACTACTCTCTACTCCAGTGTAACTATATTAACTACTCTCTACCCCAGTGTAACTATATTAACTACTCTGTTCCCCAGTGTAACTATATTAAATACTCTGTACTCCAGTGTAACTATATTAACTACTCTATACTCCAGTAAAACAATATTAACTACTCTGTACCCCAGTGTAACTATATTAACTACTCTCTACTCCAGTGTAACTATATTAACTACTCTCTACTCCAGTGTAACTATATTAACTACTCTCTACTCCAGTGTAACTATATTAACTACTCTCTACTCCAGTGTAACTATATTAACTACTCTGTACTCCAGTGTAACTATATTAACTACTCTCTACTCCAGTGTAACTATATTAACTACTCTATACTCCAGTGTAACTATATTAACTACTCTGTACTCCAGTGTAACCATATTAACTACCCTGTACTTCAGTGTAACTATATTAACTACTCTCTACTCCAGTATAACTATATTAACTACTCTCTACTCCAGTATAACTATATTAACCACTCTGTACCCCAGTGTAACTATATTAACTACTCTGTACTCCAGTGTAACTATATTAACTACTCTATACTCCAGTGAAACAATATTAACTATTATGTACACCAGTGTAACCATATTATTAACTACTCTGTACTCCAGTGTAACCCTATTATTAACTACTCTGTACTCCAGTGTAACTATATTGACTACTCTGTACTCCAGTGAAACAATATTAACTAATCTGTACTCCAGTGTAACCATAGTAACTACTCTCTACTCCAGTTTAACCATATTAACTACGCTGTACTCCAGTGTAAACATATTAACTACGCTGTACTCCAGTGTAACCATATTAACTACGCTGTACTCCAGTGTAACTATATTAACTACTCTGTACCCCAGTGTAACTATATTAACTACTCTGTACCCCAGTGTAACTATATTAACTACTCTATACTCCAGTGAAACAATATTAACTACGCTGTACTCCAGTGTAACCATATTAACTACTCTGTACTTCAGTGTAACCCTATTATTAACTACTCTCTGCTCCAGTGTAACCATATTAACTACTCTGTACTTCAGTGTAACCCTATTATTAACTACTCTGTACTCCAGTGTAACTATATTAACTACTCTCTACTCCAGTGTAACTATATTAACTACTCTCTACTCCAGTGTAACTATATTACCTACTCTCTACTCCAGTGTAACTATATTAACTACTCTATACTCCAGTGTAACCATATTAACTACTCTCTACTCCATTGTAACTATATTAACTACTCTCTACTCCAGTGTAACTATATTAACTACTCTGTACTCCAGTGTAACCATATTAACTACTCTGTACTCCAGTGTAACCATATTAACTACTCTATACTTCAGTGTAACTATATTATTAACTACTCTGTACTCCAGTGTAACCATATTAACTAAGCTCTACTCCAGTGTAACCATAGGAACTACTCTCTACTCCAGTGTAACTATATTAACTACTCTGTACTCCAGTGTAACCATATTAACTACTCTGTACTTCAGTGTAACTATATTAACTACTCTCTACTCCAGTGTAACTATATTAACTACTCTATACCCCAGTGTAACTATATTAACTACTCTCTACTCCAGTGTAACTATATTAACTACTCTTTACTCCAGTGTAACTATATTAACTACTCTGTACCCCAGTGTAACTATATTAACTACTCTGTATTCCAGTGTAACTATATTAACTACTCTATACTCCAGTGTAACTATATTAACTATTCTCTACTCCAGTGAAACTATAATAACTACTCTGTACCCCAGTGTAACCATATTAACTACTCTGTACTCCAGTGTAACCATATTATTAACTACTCTGTACTCCAGTGTAACCATATTAACTACTCTATACTCCAGTGTAACCATATTAACTACCCTCTACTTCAGTGTAACCATATTAACTACTCTATACTCCAGTGTAACCATATTAACTACTCTGTACTCCAGTGTAACTATATTAACTACTCTATACTCTAGTGTAACTATTAACTACTCTCTACTCCAGTGTAACTATATTAAGTACTCTGTACTTCAGTGTAACTATATTAACTACTCTGTACTTCAGTGTAACCCTATTATTAACTACTCTCTACTCCAGTGTAACTATATTAACTACTCTGTACTTCAGTGTAACTATATTAACTACTCTGTACTCCAATGTAACTATATTAACTACTCTCTACTCCAGTGTAACTATATTAACTACTCTATACTCCAGTGTAACTATATTACCTACTCTCTACTCCAGTGTAACTATATTAACTACTCTCTACTCCAGCGTAACTATATTACCTATTCTCTACTCCAGTGTAACTATATTAACTACTCTGTACTCCAGTGTAACCATATTAACTACTATGTACTCTAGTGTAACTATATTAACTACTCTGTATCCAGTGTAACTATATTAAATACTCTATACTCCTGTGTAACTATATTAACTACTCTGTACTCCAGTGTAACTATATTAACTACTCTGTACTCCAGTGTAACTATATTAACTACTCTGTAATCCAGTGTAACTATAGTAACTACTCTGTACCCCAGTGTAACCATATTAACTACTCTGTACTCCAGTGTAACTATATTAACTACTCTGTACTCCAGTGTAACCATAGGAACTACTCTCTACTCCAGTGTAACTATATTAACTACTCTGTACCCCAGTGTAACTATATTAACTATTCTTTACTCCAGTGTAACTATATTAACTACTCTCTACTCCAGTGTAACTATATTAACTACTCTGTACTCCAGTGTAACTATATTAACTACTCTGTACCCCAGTGTAACTATATTAACTACTCTCTACTCCAGTGTAACCATAGGAACTACTCTCTACTCCAGTGTAACTATATTAACTACTCTGTACCCCAGTGTAACTATATTAACTATTCTTTACTCCAGTGTAACTATATTAACTACTCTGTACTCCAGTGTAACCATATTAACTACTCTGTACTTCAGTGTAACTATATTAACTACTCTCTATTCCAGTGTAACTATATTAACTACTCTGTACTCCAGTGTAACTATATTAACTACTCTGTACCCCAGTGTAACTATATTAACTACTCTGTACTCCAGTGTAACCATATTAACTACTCTGTACTTCAGTGTAACTATATTAACTACTCTCTACTCCAGTGTAACTATATTAACTACTCTCTACTCCAGTGTAACTATATTAACTACTCTCTACTCCAGTGTAACTATATTAACTACTCTGTACCCCAGTGTAACTATATTAACTACTCTCTACTCCAGTGTAACTATATTAACTACTCTTTACTCCAGTGTAACTATATTAACTACTCAGTACCCCAGTGTAACTATATTAACTACTCTGTACTCCAGTGTAACTATATTAACTACTCTATACTCCAGTGTAACTATATTAACTACTCTCTACTCCAGTGAAACTATAATAACTACTCTGTACCCCAGTGTAACCATATTAACTACTCTGTACTCCAGTGTAACCATATTATTAACTACTCTGTACTCCAGTGTAACCATATTAACTACTCTATACTCCAGTGTAACCATATTAACTACCCTCTACTTCAGTGTAACCATATTAACTACTCTATACTCCAGTGTAACCATATTAACTACTCTGTACTCCAGTGTAACTATATTAACTACTCTATACTCTAGTGTAACTATTAACTACTCTCTACTCCAGTGTAACTATATTAAGTACTCTGTACTTCAGTGTAACTATATTAACTACTCTGTACTTCAGTGTAACCCTATTATTAACTACTCTCTACTCCAGTGTAACTATATTAACTACTCTGTACTCCGGTGTAACCATATTAACTACTATGTACTCTAGTGTAACTATATTAACTACTCTCTACTCCTGTGTAACTATATTAACTACTCTGTACTCCAGTGTAACTATATTAACTACTCTCTACTCCAGTGTAACTATATTAACTACTCTCTACTCCAGTGTAACTATATTAACTACTCTGTACTCCAGTGTAACTATATTAACTACTCTGTACTCCAGTGTAACTATATTAACTACTCTCTACTCCAGTGTAACTATATTAACTACTCTCTACTCCAGTGTAACTATATTAACTACTCTGTACTCCAGTGTAACTATATTAACTACTCTCTACTCCAGTGTAACTATATTAACTACTCTCTACTCCGGTGTAACCATATTAACTACTCTGTACTCCAGTGTAACTATATTAAATACTCTATACTCCTGTGTAACTATATTAACTACTCTGTACTCCAGTGTAACTATATTAACTACTCTCTACTCCAGTGTAACTATATTAACTACTCTCTACTCCAGTGTAACTATATTAACTACTCTGTACTCCAGTGTAACTATATTAACTACTCTGTAATCCAGTGTAACTATAGTAACTACTCTGTACCCCAGTGTAACCGTATTAACTACTCTGTACTCCAGTGTAACTATATTAACTACTCTGTACTCAAGTGTAACTATATTAACTACTCACTACTCCAGTGTAACCATATTAACTACTCTGTACTCCAGTGTCACCATATTAACTACTCTATACTTCAGTGTAACTATATTAACTACTCTCTACTCCAGTGTAACTATATTATTAACTACTCTGTACTCCAGTGTAACTATATTACCTACTCTATACTCCAGTGTAACTATATTAACTACTCTCTACTCCAGTGTAACTATATTAACTACTCTCTACTCCAGTGTAACTATATTAACTACTCTATATTCCAGTGTAACTATATTAACTACTCTCTACTCCAGTGTCACCATATTAACTACTCTCTACTCCAGTGTAACTATATTATTACCTACTCTCTACTCCGGTGTAACTATATTAACTACTCTCTACTCCAGTGTAACTATATTAACTACTCTCTACTCCAGTGTAACTATATTAACTACTATCTACTCCAGTGTAACTATATTAACTACTCTGTACTCCAGTGTAACTATATTAACTACTCTATACTCCAGTGAAACAATATTAACTACTATGTACTCCAGCGTAACCATATTATTAACTACTCTGTACTCCAGTGTAACCCTGTTATTAACTACTCTGTACTCCAGTGAAACAATATTAACTACTCTGTACTCCAGTGTAACCATAGTAACTACTCTCTACTCCAGTGTAACCATATTAACTATGCTGTACTCCAGTGTAACCATATTAACTACGCTGTACTCCAGTGTAACCATATTAACTACTCTGTACTTCAATGTAACCCTATTATTAACTACTCTGTACTCCAGTGTAACTATATTAACTACTCTCTACTCCAGTGTAACTATATTACCTACTCTCTACTCCAGTGTAACTATATTAACTACTCTGTACTCCAGTGTAACTATATTAACTACTCTGTACACCAGTGTAACTATATTAACTACTCTGTACTCCAGTGTAACTATATTAACTACTCTGTACTCCAGTGTAACTATATTACCTACTCTATACTCCAGTGTTACTATATTAACTACTCTGTACACCAGTGTAACTATATTAACTATTCTGTACTCCAGTGTAACTATATTAACTACTCTATACTCCAGTATAACTATATTAACTACTCTGTACCCCAGTGTAACCATAGGAACTACTCTCTACTCAAGTGTAACTATATTAACTACTCTCTACTCCAGTGTAACTATATTAACTACTCTCTACTCCAGTGTAACTATATTAACTACTCTGTACCCCAGTGTAACTATATTAACTACTCTGTACCCCAGTGTAACTATATTAACTACTCTCTACTCCAGTGTAACCATAGGAACTACTCTTTACTCCAGTGTAACTATATTAACTACTCTCTACCCCAGTGTAACTATATTAACTATTCTTTACTCCAGTGTAACTATATTAACTACTCTGTACTCCAGTGTAACCATATTAACTACTCTGTACTTCAGTGTAACTATATTAACTACTCTGTACCCGTGTAACTATATTAACTACTCTCTACTCCAGTGTAACTATATTAACTACTCTTTACTCCAGTGTAACTATATTAACTACTCTGTACCCCAGTGTAACTATATTAACTACCCTGTACTCCAGTGTAACTATATTCACTACTCTATACTCCAGTGTAACTATATTAACTACTCTCTACTCCAGTGAAACTATAATAACTACTCTGTACCCCAGAGTAACTATATTAACTACTCTCTACTCCAGTGTAACTATATTAACTACTCTTTACTCCAGTGTAACTATATTAACTACTCTGTACCCCAGTGTAACTATATTAACTACTCTGTACTCCACTGTAACTATATTAACTACTCTGTACTCCAGTGTAACTATATTAACTACTCTCTACTCCAGTGTAACTATATTAACTACTCTGTACTCCAGTGTAACCATATTATTTACTCTGTACTCCAGTGAAACAATATTAACTACTCTGTACTCCAGTGTAACCATAGTAACTACTCTCTACTCCAGTGTAACCATATTAACTACGCTGTACTCCAGTGTAACCATATTAACTACGCTGTACTCCAGTGTAACTATATTAACTACTCTGTACTCCAGTGTAACCCTATTATTAACTACTCTGTACTCCAGTGAAACCATTCTAGTGCTGGGCAGAGAATCGGCAGAGTTATTAAACAGTTAGATAAAATAATTTGTGGTATTTGTTCCAGCTTTCTCTACTCTCTGAGTTCAAATCCCAGCAAGGTCAACTTTGTCTTTCATCCGTTTGAGATCAATAAAAAATATACCGACTCAGTACTGGAGTCAAGTAGATTGGCTCTGGATAACATACATGAATATTGTTGATTAAATTTCAGAGAATTAGTTAGTTTTGCAGGTGCGTACTTGGGATAAAGGTGTTGGACTTACAATCATAATGTGTTCTTAGGAAAAACACTTAATGTTATATTGCTCCAGTATACACAGCTGAAAATGAGTACCAGCAATAGCTGGGGGTCAACCTTGCGTTTGACTGGCGTACTGTCGAGGGAGGAGTCTTGTACTTTGAGTCAGTTAATGCTACAGAAACTGGGATAAGCACTGGCCTGATCTGGGCTTCAGACAGACTTTATACTTTTCAGTTAGTTTAGCATGTGGGTGACTGATAGGTTACTAGGTAACCAGCTAGAAAGTTAATAGTTTATATTCTGTTAGCAGAACTGTATTGCAGTTGTAACTGTGATGTTTGGCTCTTAACAGATTGTTAGTGTCCACCTAACCCCTACAAGATGTTACGGTATGGTTAGTAATTGGTTCTTAACAGATTGTTAGGGTCCACCTAGCCCCTACAAGATGTTACGGTATGGTTAGTAATTGGTTCTTAACAGATTGTTAGGGTTCACCTAACCCCTACAAGATGTTACGGTATGGTTAGTAATTGGTTCTTAACAGATTGTTAGTGTCCACCTAACCCCTACAAGATGTTACGGTATGGTTAGTAATTGGTTCTTATCAGATTGTTAGTGTCCACCTAACCCCTACAAGATGTTACGGTATGGTTAGTAATTGGTTCTTAACAGATTGTTAGTGTCCACCTAACCCCTACAAGATGTTACGGTATGGTTAGTAATTGGTTCTTAACAGATTGTTAGGGTCCACCTAACCCCTACAAGATGTTACGGTATGGTTAGTAATTGGTTCTTAACAGATTGTTAGGGTCCACCTAACCCCTACAAGATGTTATGGTATGGCTAGTAATTGGTTCTTAACAGATTGTTAGGGTTCACCTAACCCCTACAAGATGTTACGGTATGGTTAGTAATTGGTTCTTATCAGATTGTTAGGGTCCACCTAGCCCCTACAAGATGCTACGGTGTGGTTAGTAATTGGTTCTTATCAGATTGTTAGGGTCCACCTAACCCCTACAAGATGCTACGGTATGGTTAGTAATTGGTTCTTAACAGATTGTTAGGGTCCACCTAACCCCTACAAGACGCTGTGGTATGGTTAGTAATTGGTTCTTAACAGATTGTTAGTGTCCACCTAACCCCTACAAGATGTTACGGTATGGTTAGTAATTGGTTCTTATCAGATTGTTAGGGTCCACCTAGCCCCTACAAGATGTTACGGTATGGTTAGTAATTGGTTCTTATCAGATTGTTAAGATCCACCTAACCCCTACAAGATGCTACGGTATGGTTAGTAATTGGTTCTTAACAGATTGTTAGGGTCCACCTAGCCCCTACAAGATGTTACGGTATGGTTAGTAATTGGTTCTTATCAGATTGTTAGGGTCCACCTAACCCCTACAAGACGCTGTGGTATGGTTAGTAATTGGTTCTTATCAGATTGTTAGGGTCCACCTAGCCCCTACAAGATGTTACGGTACGGTGAGTAATTGGTTCTTATCAGATTGTTAGGGTCCACCTAACCCCTACAAGATATTACGGTATGGTTAGTAATTGGTTCTTATCAGATTGTTAGGGTCCACCTAACCCCTACAAGATGTTACGGTATGGTTAGTAATTGGTTCTTAACAGATTGTTAGTGTCCACCTAACCCCTACAAGATGTTACGGTATGGTTAGTAATTGGTTCTTAACAGATTGTTAGGGTTCACCTAACCCCTACAAGATGTTACGGTATGGTTAGTAACTGGTTCTTATCAGATTGTTAGGGTCCACCTAACCCCTACAAGATGTTATGGTATGGTTAGTAATTGGTTAACAGATTGTTAGGGTCCACCTAACCCCAACAAGATGCTACGGTATGGTTAGTAATTGGTTCTTAACAGATTGTTAGGGTCCACCTAACCCCTACAAGATGCTGTGGTATGGTTAGTAATTGGTTCTCATCAGATTGTTAGGGTCCACCTAACCCCAACAAGATGTTACAGTATGGTTAGTAATTGTAAGGCAAAGCTAACCTCGGCAGGATTTGCACTCAGAATGTAAAGGGATGTAACTATATGCCAGAAAGTATGTTGTTCAACACTCTACTGATTCTGCCAATCCACTGCCCTAAACATGTAACAGAATAAGGATTTCTGATTTAAGCACAAAGCCAAAAATTTGTGGGGTGGGGAAACTCAATTAAATCAATCCCAGTGTATTACTGGTACTTTATTTTATCAACCCTGTATGGATGAAACGCAAAGCTAACCTTGGGGAGATTTGAAATTCGGATGAAAAGGGATGTAACTATGTGCTGCAAAGCATGTTATCAAACGCTCTACTGTTTCTACCAATCTACCACTCTCAATCAGAGTAAAGTATGTCTTGAGTCCAGAGACTCATCAGGCCAGTGTGTCGGTTTCATGGCGTGAAACCAGACAGTACAATACTCCCCCCTGGACAGGACACCAGTCCATTGCAGGGTTAAACCCCCACCTATTGCTGGTACTCATTTTCAGCTGAGTATGCTGGAGCAACGTGAAATAAAGTGTTTTGCTCAAGGGTACAACATACAACCCAGGAATCGAACACACAACATTATGATCATAAGTCCAACACCCTTACCACTAGGCCACACAACCCCACTTTTCAACCAGTAAAAGAACAAGAAAGGTCAATTCCATTTGACCCAGTTGTACCTGCTAAGTATAAAAACACATGTAACATGCTGCATGAATTAATATTTCTCCCAAAACAATGATTTAAATCGATACAAAATAAATTCTAAACTAAATTTATTCAAATAGAATTTGAATACAAATCTATCACAACAATTGTCAGTCTTGTTTTTTAAGGAGTTTTGTAGGTAAGTTTTAAATTTTAAACAAATGTAAAATTTAAAAGAAAAAAAAAAAAAAAAAAAAGTATAATATTTCTCAGTCCCTTTTCATCACGAAGAAGAAGGGGTAATGTCTGATTTAGCCCCTTTTGGTCACGAAGAAGAAAGGATAGTGGTTAACTTAGCCCCTTTCAATCATGAAGAAGGGATGACAGGTTTAGGCCCTTTTAGTCATGAAGCAGGGATAATGACAGGTTTAGCTCCTTTTAGTCATGGAAGAGAAGGGAGAATGAGTGATTTAGCCCCTTTTAGTCATGAAAGAGAAGGGATAATGTCAGATTTAGCCCCTTTTAGCCATGAAGGGATCATGACAGGTTTAGTATTTTTTTTTTAAATAAAAAAAAATATATATATAAAAATTAGGGATTTCTGATTGCAAACATTAAAAATGGTTAAAACGGCATAAAAAATATAGAGAAAAAGGCAAGCAAAACAAATTATTATTATGATATATATATATATATAGATATTTATATATATAAATGTATATACATTTATATATATATATATTATTTAAATATGCATATATATATATATATATATATATATATATATATATATATATATATATATATATATATAAAGGTGCAGAGCACTAGAAGTCGATGGAAACTGCGGAGTGGGGAGACCCAAGATGACCTGGGATGAGGTGATAAAAGCCGACCTTAGCCAATTACACCTCTCAAAGGCGATGACACACGACCGTGTCCTCTGGCGTCACGCAGTAATACAGAGTACCCGACCTCCCATGGGTACATGCTGAAGCATATAGACAATATGCCCCCACACCCCCCACTGCAAAAAAGCACCCAGCCCACACTGTAAAGTGGACGTGTAGGCGCCACGAAAAAGCACCCAGCACTCACTGTAAATGAGGTTGGTGTTAGGAAGGGCATCCAGCTGTAGAAATCAAGCCAAATCAGTTCCTGTATGAGCAAGGCATGGTCAGCCGACCAGACACTGCTCACAACAGGAAAACCCGTCTAACCCATGCTAGCGTGGAAGAACGGACGTAAAACGGTGATGATCATGATGATGATATATATATACATACATACATACATACATATATATATATATATATATATATATATATATATATTATTTAAATATGATTATATACGAGGGGGGATCAAAAAGTTCGCAGAATTTTTCAGAAAATATTCTATTTTTCAAAAAATATGATTTACCATCAATTTATTTTTCTACATAATTGCTATTCAGGTCAATACACTTGACAAGGCGATGCTTCCAGCTTCGTAAGCCGTCTCTAAAGAAAGTTGAAGGCCTTGTTCGAAGCCATGTGTTGGCAGTGTTTTTAGCTTCTTCAACACCACTAAAACGGTTTCCTTTTAGCATTTCTTTGAGTTTTGGAAAGAGGAAAAAGTCTGATGGGGCTAAATCTGGACTATAAGGCGGGTGAGGAAGCACTTCCCATCGATATTCTCGGAGAACTTCTTTTGCAACCCACGCAGAATGCGCTGGTGCATTGTCATGATGAAACAAGATCCCACCATGAAGTTTCCCTTTTCGTTTCTTGACTAATGCCTCTTTCAGCTTCCTTAAAACATTTGCATAGTAAGCTCCTGTCACAGTTCTTTGACCTTCAAGATAATCTATTCGTATCACACCATCTGAATCCCAGAAAATGGTGGCCATCACTTTTTGATCCGACTTTTGGGATTTGAACTTGATTGGCCTCGATGATCCACGTGGAAGCCACTGTTTTGACTGCTGTTTGGATTCAGCATCATACTGGTAGATCCAGGTTTCATCTCCGGTGATGATTCTGGTCAGGAAATGCTCTTCATCAACTTAAATTTTGTTTAATATTGCCAAAGACAGATCACTTAGAAAAATCAGCTGATCAGGGCGCAACGCTTTTGGGACCCATCGCGCTGAAAGCTTGCTTAGTCCCAAATTATCGTGCAGAATTGAATTTGCCGAACCATATGAAATGTCTAGGGACTTAGCTAACTGATTAACTGTTATTCTTCGATCTTCTTCAATTAAAGTCTGAGCAGCCTCAACGTTTTGGTCATTTGTTGATGTTCCTAGTCTTCCACTGCGATGGTCGTCTTCAGGGTCGTCTCTCCCTTGTTTGAATCGCTGAATCCATTTGTAGACAGCAGTTTTCTTTGGAGCAGTAGTACTGTAAACTTTAACTAAAGCCTCCATAATCTGTGTCCCTTTCCATTTGAGTTTCACCA